>JARJUX010000025.1:0-207896 GCA_030789285.1 Arthroderma sp. MBC 929 | reverse complement strand
ACTATATCACCCGGCCGTTTATTTACTCCCGCTCACCCCCATCAACATCGTCCTCGCATGCCGTAGGCTGAATCAGAAACAGAAAAAATTTGCCGTGTTGGATCATAATCAAATATGCCTTCGAATCTTTTACCTGCATCGGCTGCCGCCTTTGCGCCAAGGGCGTCGCCTACTGTCGTGTTGGGCCGACGAGCTGAGCCGTGGTTGACGGTAACTCTCAAAAGGGTCAACAGGGTCAAACGACCCCTGAACAATGCCTCTCAACACACAAGATGTCTGACCGAGACTCTGTCATCCCCAAATGCCATCTGGACCCTCTGCTCGATAATGTTTCCCAAGGCCCCCGAGTCGGAGCTCCCCAAGGATGAGAACCCACTGGTTGATGCCCTATTCAACTTCCAGCTTTGCCATATGGAAGCTTACGTCGTGCATGTTGACATGGTTTCACAGAACGAGATTGCCTTCAAGCTAACACCGGAAACTATTGAGACTCTTGTCGAGTTTCACAAGGATGTATACTCGGTCGACACTGCCGCCAGCACCTGGGATTGGCCCGAAAAGGAGATCCAGCTGAAAAAGCTCCAGGAGGATTTCGTCCAGGCCGCCAACAAGTTTGTTTATCGGACTGGAGCCGCTGCCCTGGAAGGTATGGAAGAGGAAGGTGCGGGTGAACTTCTCTGTGGCCGTGGTGAAGACGCAAAGGCTGCCATCATGGCGCTATTTGTGCCTCTTCTCCCACCTCCACCTCGCATCGTGGACGTGGTGCGTTCTACACCGCTGCTCCCTAGCTCAACCGGTCCTGACGATTGGTGGCATAGTCCTAGCCAGCAGAGCCCTCCCCAGATTGACTACGAAGCCGTCCATTCCTCTCCAAGCCCTGCATCGACTGCAAACGATTCCCACCATAACCTCTGGGCAAGCATAGCGATGAACGATGGACAGCTCTCTCCCGCCTCTCTGTCTGACTCCTCCTTCTCGACAGCTACTTACAGTTCTCCATCTCCCGAGTTCTATAGCTCTCCCGAGACTACCACGGCTATCCCACTCATGATGCCCATCCTACTCGCGCAGCAACAGTGCAGTATGGCAGCAGACATGGCCGACTTCGGCTGGGGTGATCGATACCCTGATTTCACTCTGCCGTATGGCACTACCATCTAGGTCTCCACCCGATAGTCTTGCTGCTCACCGTCAGTACAGCTAGTCATAAACGTTTAACAATCAGCGGCACCTCCCAGGGGCCCAAACCATAGACGCATACTACGACAACAACAACTATCGCATGACTAACGGCGTTCGTCCTTGACCTGCTGATGGTTCGCATGGCATTCTCTGGCATATTTTTCTCATATACTTTGTTCCAACATGTTTCCTTACTGTTCTGTTTTGATGCGGTTTTAGCAAGCGTTTTTCTCTTTTGTTGTCTTTTGCATAAAGAACCGGCGGGTCGGCTTACTGTTTTGTTTTCTTCATATCTCCCAGGGCGGATGATTTTTTCTTATGTTTCATGTCTCGCATACGATATTATCAAGACCTTGATGTGCCTCGCGGCTGAAAGTTTTGTTTTATTTTTTTTATGTTTACGGCCGACATGGTTTGGATGGGTTTTATTTTTTTGGTTATTTGCTGTGATGGCGCTTTGGCCAGTCCAACCGCAATCTCGCAACTCACTTCCAATCCCATTCGACACTCCGTGGTTGTCTACGGCTCACTTCTGGTACTGGTACCGGACTGGAAAATTCTTCATTGAATTGAGTGAGTCCTGAGACCTCTCGGCCCCTATCGCGGTTCTATACACCCCATCTGGCATGGAAATTGGTCCGCCTGCTTGGTCCGCCCCGTCTCTCCATCCGAAGGACTTCCAGCAAGGGAGCCGAAATATCGTGGCAACCACAGTCACCATGCTCCATTGCCTGTCCGTGACAGCCGCTGAGTCTCAGACTAAATGTGCTCGCTTGGAAATCTGTGATTCCCATGCTATCAGCCTTTTCTCTGTTGGTGACTAACTGGTTTGCTTGCTTTATATTCGGTCACCCCCTCTGCTGGTGTTCGTTTGGCTGCTGAGCCGGTGGACTAAGGTTCTAGGCTCATCCCCTTTGCCCCAGGCTAGCTCTTCACTTCTTTTTTATACATAAATATCCCTGGGGCGGCCTGTTACCCTTCTTTCGCCTTACTCCATTGATTGGAAAGCGTGAGGAGGGCCGGGAATCGGATGCTGGTTTTCTTTGTTTGTTGCTTTCTTGTCTATTTACATTCTTTTACTGGGGTCGGAGCTGGGCTCTGGGTCTGTATGGTCTTTCTTGATTAGTCTCTTATCTGCTTTGTTTTTAGCTATTAGTTCCTCTTATATAGCTTGAAATCAATTAATTTGGATAAGCCAATCTTCGTCTACTTGTTTCACTCACTAGTGTCGGTTGGGGAAGGTGACATTGGACATATTACAGAAAATCATTTGAAATGAGACTTGGGATTGGATTGGTCAAACTAGTATTGTCAGTTTGCTATAGCTTGGTTACGCTTAGGCTAGTATCGAAGTATGAATCGGGTAGGGCTTTCGTCTGTTTTCATGTATATTCTCACACCCATGCTAGTCTTTCTTGGTGCAGGGTGGATAGCTGTCTCTCCCCGTCAACGATACTAATAGCTCGCCGCCTGACGACCGTCGACCGCCGCTCGCCCACAAGAGTACCAAAGGCCAAGCTCTTTCAGCACCCGACCGTTCAATTGTAGCCACAATCCATAAACAGTCGACACACTGCAAGAATCGGACAATATTTGTCGTCGTGCTGAGTTGAAATCCCCATGGGGTGTCTGCATGTCAAGTTCAGCCCGGAGCGCCCTAAATTCTCGGCTCTGGTGTATTTCTCCAGCTCTATAATCTTTCGCCGGTGTCGCCCAGAAGATTGTCGTTTCCCAGAGTCCCAGGACGTATTCCCATCCTCATCCAACCACCTCAGCCTATCTCGATGACGTGTGATAAGTCGGAGGAAAAAAAAACCCCAGCAGAATTATTCATGCGTCTATTCCTCAAACGAACAGCATAACATTAGCAATCTGTCCATCATCTCCCAACCTCGTCCACCCGTAGACCATTCCATTTCATCAAACGACACGACCGGGACGAAACAAACTCACCTCCGGCGGATTTCCGGCCCCTCTAACCATCTTCTCGATCATCGCAGCTCTCACTTTCTCCTTTGGTTCACCCATTCCTATAGCCATGTATTGCAACAGCGGTGGGTGGCCGACATACGACGCATAGCTGTCGCGGACGATGTTCGAGGTCCATTCGTACTTGCTCGTGTCTGCGTGTCCGGTTCCGATGTATCGGGCCTGTAGAGCTTCGAGGTTTTGAAGCGTGCGTAGCTTATCCGCCATTTTGAATGTATGTTGTAAATGAGATTTGGTATGGCTGGATTTCCTTCTTCGCAAGCGTTTGAACTGGTTTGGAGCAAGCCCCGATTTGGGTTTGTCCGTTTTGGCGCTATATTTCAATCACGTGACATATAGAGCAACCACCATGGAATTTAAACAAAAGATTGCAAGCCAAAAAAAGGGAAAAAAAATGGGTGAGCAAAAACATACAGACAGACGGGATTCGCTGGTGGTCACCCACCCAACTACTAACCGTCCGGCAAGTGGCTTAAGTATGGCTGAGCGGACGGGAAGCCCTGTTTTCCACTTCCTATGGTCGTATGTACTTGAATCCTACAGAAACCGACAGATTAAGGGCCGTGTCATGATGGAGGCCATGTCAAGGCATGTAGCAACTATATCGATATCAATGTCTAACGAAGCCGTAAGGTATAGGCCAAGCATATGATCTAACCATCTATTTTCATAGGATAGTTCCATAATCCACTCCATCTGCATGTAAGGGCCGTCCCAACATATGTCCAGCTGGATGTATATACATGTTCTCGTCTGTTGTAAATGTTCTTGCGCCTTTGTACTTCCTGCTTCCCGTCATTTGAAACCACGATAAACAAGGGGGCAAGTTCTTGTCTTTCGTGGGCTGACTCCAAAGTCGGGGCGTATCTCCATGCTTTGAATTCCTCCGGTTTGACTTTGGTGCGCCATGCCTGATATACTTCGTCCACCGATAACTGAAGCGCCAGCAAACAGATATCTCGGTTGCGTGAGCTTATGTCGTCAAAAAGGAGCATATCGCCGTACATTTTCCAGGTGTCACCATTCGGGTTCCTAACGTCTAGGCCAATCGCACCGTCTTCGTCGTGCATCAACTATTTCACTGATATAAGTCGTTTCCGAGACATATGTAAGATAAGTAGAGGGAATAATCTACCGCTGACTTACCTTGGAGCAATAATCCGCGAGATAGATGGAATTTCCATGCAACAGTCTTCGGGGCACACGAAGATGGCCAGCAGAGAACCTGTCTTGTAAGTAGTGGTCGGCAAATGAGTTTATGGCGTATGCATGAGATAGATTGCTGTCTTTCTGCATTGCATATTCTATAGCGACTGCATGGCCCGCATTATACGCAGTAGCGGAATCCGCACCAAAATGGTCAAAGTTGACAAGTGCCAGTGATAAATACGACGGTATATTTTTGCGGCCAGAAGTTGCCTTTTCAAGCTGCTTGTTCATCTCATAGTTTGCTTTGCTTAACAGCTGAGAAGGCTGTGTTCGTTCCCGCCTTGCCTGGTTGATTGCATCTATCTCCACTTGCACAATCTTTAGAAGTATCGGTACCTCAGAGGGGGCATACTGGGTATCATTTACCAGCGTCGCAAAGGTACTGAGGAAAATTTCTTTTCGTTCACCCTCGTCCGCACCGTCGCTAATAGGTTTGCCTGTTCCATAAAGATCTCCCGCAAAACCAATCATTTGACCATAAGTCAGCTCTAGATCGTTGGGTAATTTAAGCGGTTGCTTCCTCGCGCAGACTTCAGTCCCATCTTCGAGCTTTAGCGACATAAGATCTCCAAGGGTTATATGTTCGCCAGAGGAAAATTCTGCAATATGGTTTCAACGTCAGTATTATGAATCCAAAACCGATTCTTAGTTTCCTGCGTACGTGGGGTTACGCTTTTATCCGCCTGGCCCGATTCCATGTAATTTGGAATGCACTTGCTCTCGAGATGAGAGCCCTCACCGCTTTTCAGAACACCCCCCAAATCCATTGTCTGTTTGGCTCTTGGGGAGCCAGAAAGGACAGGCGTACGATATATAAAACGGCTAAAACTGCATAAGGGATTGAAAATTAAAACAAGGAGCAGACTATAAGTGCCATAGTTAGTATTACTTGATAATCAGCAATAGTGCCTTTGGGAGCATTTATAGTGATGATAGCAAGGTTGGAAGGTAGACTTCTACCTCTTTGAAATCATGGGACCGTATGATTTAGACAGGGACTGTTTCACGCGGGCAGATATTCATAACGAGGGTGCGGTTCTCCTATATAGCCAGTACGACCATTGTCAGAGTGTCCATCATACAGCATGGAGTGTGGTCCAAAAGAAAAGAAAAAGAGTCAGGTCAAGCAATGCTTTTTGCTTGATGGATTCGGGCTTGTACAGGCAGGACCTGCCGTCTAAGCCCATTTCCCGATCTGGGTATGATTGATCTTAATATCAACATCACGTTCTCTTTTGTGGTACGAGGCTTTCTTTCTAGCAAGCAGAAGAAATCAATCTTCTGGAGGGAAATCAATATTCTGGAGGGCTGTTCTGGTGTACAAAGTCCGGCTGAAACCTGACACGTCCTCATGACCTCGAGCAGGTTCCCAGATGACGATCAACCAAGAATCTTGCAAATAGCATGCTGCTATTAAATGGCACTACCACACAGTCCGAGAAAGACCCGCAGGACACTCATCAAAGGCCGCGAGAGGAGGATCATGATTTAGTTTGTCCCACAGCGAGCTCTCCGTGTGGGTGAAAGATTTTCCGCCATGGCTGGCAGGCGGAGGACCAGCTCCTCCCACGACCATCATTAATACCTGACATATCACTGACTGCCGGAAGCACAAAATTATTTTTTCTATAATTGATATGTCTATCTGACTTTGACCAATCTTGGTTTACTCTCACCAACTGTTCGTGGTGCGCCGTATGGGAATTGGACCTGAAAACTCTGCCACCCAAATAAATGCGACGAGGGCCATGATATCCTACATCCATACCGCTTTAGTCTGGCCCTTATGAGTGACGAGCTGTCGTTGGAATGCCGCGTTGCATCCCTCGTTCATTCACATTTTGATGCCCTTCCGGCCCGCTACAAACCAAACACCCGGCCAAATGGACAGAAGGAATGGGTGCCACTCAGCGGTATCGTTTTGGTAGCTGGTTAGACAGATCCATACTAACTCGAAAGCTCCATAGCTTTTTACTGATGGTGAAATGCAGGGGAAAGTACAATACACGAGTCTTTAACATGCGTTGCCCTAGCGTATGTATTGACCACTCCCAGCTTTCTAATGGCAAATTTACTAACCCATGAATTAGAACTGGAGCTAAATGCCTCTCGACGTCCCAGATACCCAAGTGTAGCGGGCTTGTCCTTCATGATAGTCATGCAGAGATTCTTGCGCTTCGCGCGTTCAACCACTGGCTGCTAGAAGAATGCAAGTCGGCCCTGACTCATTGGCAAAAGCACCATGGTTCTGAGGATAGCGACAATCCAAGTTCATGCTTGTTCAAAGCCGATAATTCTACTGACTCAAGTCAGGCCTGTTCAGGCTCTCGGTTTCTCCGTTGGAGAGAATCTAGGGATAATAGTGGCCTGGAAATCAGCGACAAGGATACACTTGAGCGAACATGGCAACAGCCGTTTCAGTTACAGAACAATGTGAAAATATGGATGTATTGCACCTGTGCTCCATGCGGTGATGCAAGTATGGAACTTTGTATGGCTACGCAGGATGACCCCACTCCATGGGAGTCCCCCAACACTGCACAAACTGAGAACGATGATGGAACGGCTTCTAGCCGTGGGTTATTAAACGGCCGTGGCCATTTTTCGGTTCTTGGCGTGGTTCGTCGAAAGCCATCTCGTGCCGATGCAGAGCCAACATTAAGCAAATCCTGTTCAGATAAATTGGCTGTGAAGCAGCTAACTTCCCCGCTATCGTTTCAAACGAGCTTGCTAGTCGCACCGAATGAAAATGCGTACATCACAGACCTTCTCCTCCCGGAGGATGAAATTAATTCCATCGGATTTGAGCGGTCATTTGGCGACGGTGAAACAGGACGTTTACTCTCACTCAAGGGTCGGGTTTGGCAAAGTTGTCCAGATGAGATGGGATATAAATTTCGGCGGTTCAGGTGCAGGCCACTACCTAAATCCGACCTAGACCAGCTGTGGAAGTATGGGAAACCTTCAGTAGGCGGCAGCAAATCGGCGAATTCTTCTGCTGTCTGGACTGCTGCGCCGTCTTCTTCGCCAAACCCTGAGGTGAAGTCGGCACCGGAAAATACCCTAAGAGAACCACCAACAGGACTTCGTGAAGTTTTGATAAATGGTGTGAGGAAAGGGTATCATATGTTGTCTCTCGATCGCAGGAAAGCAAGTGCATTATCCCGGGCAAATATGTGGTGCCTCCTCCGCGAAGTTGTGCAATTGTTACCTAATGAAGAAGACTTACTGGAAACTTCTGGGTGCGGGACCCCTACTGGATACATTCGCCAACTGAAGGGGCTTGTGGTTGAATCGCCGACATACGCCTCCTTGAAGACCCAAACAGTCTCGACTAGGTGCCTACACAATAGAAGTAGAGTGTTGGACGATGTGCGCTCTGCGCTCGGGAACTGGGTAGAAAACCGCGGGGATGATGCGTGGGGATTACCTGTATGATCTGACCAGCTCTTGTTGATGATGGCTATTGTGTCCCTGATACTTTGTATGCTAGGACTGAAACATGATTCTTCTGTTGGATGTCAAAATAAATTCAAGGCTACCCTAACTACAATCTTCACCATTGTCCTCTCTATGAGCGTAGAGTGTAGCTTCGCCCCTGATTGTTCCATGGATTTCGTTGCATGTGATATTACATAAGCATCATGATGAAACATCAACAAAATCGACCAAAAGTTGAAGCCGAAAGATGATAGAAAAGCTCCTTGACGATGCCATTTCTCATACTAAGTCCACGATTTCGTGATTTACTTTCCTTATTTCATTTCGCTTCATTTGCCGAGTCTAGTCGCACTCTCGTTATTACTCCATTGCTGCTACGCAGCTAGCTCTTCCAATCCCAAGCGAAAGCCGCTCGCTCATCTCCAACCTCTGTTGCCTTGCGACCAAGTTACAAGTCGCGCCATTTTTGACTCGTTCTCCCTTAATTCCTTAATTTTTCTCAATATTGTGCTATTAATCTGTCATGCATATTACCACGCCTACCCTGTTGACGTCGCTTCTACTTCTATGTCCACTACGAGCCTCAGCAGACGGATCGACGCCGACCCCAGATAAGCCTTGTACCATTCATTCTCCCAATACTGGCCTGTACTTTGACCTTAGTACAATATCGGTCTTGCGACCGGGCGCTTCAGATGGCCAAAAGTCGCATTTCGAGGATAGGGGGGCAAGTTGGCATGCAAAGGGCCATGATTATCCGGCAAACTTCACCATAAACACATGCGCGCCCGTGGTTGAAGAGCTTGAGGATGTTGTGGGAGTTGACAAAGAGCGATGGCAGAATGTCAGCGCATTTTATGAGATGGATGGGCGAACCTATTCTATTGGGTACGTGGGCTTTCATTCAATGAGTCGGGAAATGCATTCGTTCTTGAATACCATGCTAAATCCTCCTTGATGTACAGGCAGCAATCATCCTCCTTGGTATTTCGCGGGAAGAAATTAATTCTGAACTACACCGATGGATCGCCCTGTCCTACCGCTCCCGACGAGTCCATGCTATTCAGACGGAAGGTTGTAGATGGGGGTGATGATGATGGCGACAAAGAAGGAGACGATAAAGACGACAAGGATGACAAGGATAAAGATGACGACCATGACAAAGATGGCGATGATGGTGACAAAAAGAAACCCAGCGAAGGCATTAGGAGAAAGGCCACTCTCATGTCCTTTCTCTGTGATAGAGATCTTACAACACCGGCATTTTCTTTTGATGGAACAATTGATTCATGCACATATGTTTTTGAGGTCAGAACTGCGGCTGCCTGTGGAGGTGTTGCTGCGGGCACAGATGGCGGGCTGGGCCCCGCCAGTGTCTTTGGAATTATGTAAGATCTCTCAAGATCCGTATCGGCCCCTCCTATC
Source organism: Arthroderma sp. MBC 929 (assembly GCA_030789285.1). NCBI lineage: Eukaryota > Fungi > Ascomycota > Eurotiomycetes > Onygenales > Arthrodermataceae > Arthroderma > Arthroderma sp. MBC 929. Next base: position 198,650 of record JARJUX010000025.1, on the reverse strand, counting down.
CAAAGGCAGAGACTAATCCATCGCAGAGCCATTGTCGCCTTGGCCGTCTACTTGATCGGCGGCTGCGTATACCAGCGAACTGTCATGCACCAAAGAGGATGGAGGCAATTACCCAATTACAGCATGTGGGCTAATGCTCTCGGGTTTTTATGGGTATGTATTATATCACTGTTTTCGCTGCTCTCGTGTTCTTGCCTTCGCTCGCGTAGGAATCCTTCGTACTACCAACCGGTTGGAAGTCGAGGAACACCCACACTTCCCGTTTCGCGGATCGATTAGCCGTTGAAGAGATCTAAAATTTGGCCGGCCAGCAATTCAAAAGGAGCCTCTTCTACGCACCACCAATGTTAATATTTCCTCGGCCCCCTTGGTACATATTTCTTGCTATATTCGCCTTGAAGGCTCCCGCATTTTGAATTTCTCTTTTCAAATATTTATATTATGCATGGGCGCGATCCTGGAGCTGGTCCCCGGAACAACCTCTCTTTCTACTCATATTTTCGCTATCTATTAGTCAATTTCTCTCGAGAACCCTCCGTTCCTTGAGTTTCAATTATACACTTAAAGAGACCATTGCAACCTTTATCTCGACACATCTACCTAGCTTCTTGTACCACGCGTTTAGAAGTTTCTTGTTCTTCTCCCCCCTTTACACGCTAAGAACTCTAAAGCAGCAGCAGTACTCCACATTAGGTAGTCTAAGCTAACAACAGACCAACTTAATAGGACATGTCGATTATCATCTTTTCTTCGCTTACGAGTTGTTTGAAATGCAATGGCTCAAGATCCGGTTCTGGCTATTCCCACCTATCAGGCGGAATTCGAGCCGACGATGCCAGCACTGGTCGACGTGGGCTGGTTGGAGCTATCGGCGGTCGTGGCGTTGGAGGGGGTATGGGAGGTTCACGAGGCCAAAGGCGGAATCTAGACGAGGAGAATCGCCTGATCGATCAGCTAGATGAGGAATGGGATGATTAAAGAATTTACGACCGTGCTGCCTATTGACTAGGTACCACCAGTTTTGAATGCCGATCATGATGCCCCCTATTTGCTTGCTTTCTCCTGATTTTTGGCTTTCTGGAACCGAATAGATTGTATCGCTTTTGGCGCATTCTGTACGTTTTATGTTCTATTTGTCTTATGGGTTGGTTGTCATAGTCGTTTTCGTTGGTACAACGACTGCGTGGTATTATCATTGAACGCATAAGAATGTCACTGAGACTCTTGAGCATGTCATTTGCTTCTACGTAGAGGTATTTTCAGTGGTAAATGCCACATAACGGACAGATGGCTGTACCCTACGAGCTCGACAACAATGGTCGTCAGACTACCTGCGATAATATTGATGCTGATGGACATTTGGTATTTTGAACAGAAGTACTCGATATGTACATTCTTATCATTCAGACGAAACTCAATCAAGGGGTATATAAAGTAGCACATTTCCATACATTTGCGCACCCATTTTCCAGCCCGTCAAACCTGAATAGCTATTTCCAGAGCTCCACAATGCGATCTCAGAAATATACTCATCGTCCTTATTCAATAACGCCGGCACCATGCGAAGCTCGAGGAGGTAGCCATACCCAAAATAGGAATGATACACGGTGATAACAATGACGCAACACAGTTGAAAGATAAACGATATATATAGAAGAAAACTTAAAGCAGAATGGTGAATATAGAGGAGGGGGAATATAGACCAGAGCGTATATGTTCAAAGACTGTTTACTGTTTAAATGAAAGACGGGCGGGGAAGGAAAGGGTGCCAATATGTACCGTCGATAGTAAGTAGGAACAAGAAATATAAGAAGTGGAAGGAGAGAACGGCCAGTCAACCTATTCTCTAATGGTCTCTGGATGGCGGGAGTTAGTATTCGGGGTTATCATGGTGTGATGACCATGCGCATCGATATTAAGTCCATAGTTAGCAGGATCAATCATAGTGTTGGAACCAAGGTACGGGTTACCCGTGACCGACATGCCATTGTTTGACGCAGAGACATCTGCGGGCTGAGGGGTGGCATTGATATTGAGCCCGCCAGCAATGGGGTCAAGGTTAAAGGGTAAAAACCACGCACCAGGTTGGGAGAGATCTCCCGCCCAATTTTGCCCACCTTGCATTTCGACTGTGTTGGGGTCACTCCACACTGGATTGCTGGTGTGAGCTATGCTAGATGGGGTGACCTGTGGATCGGCATTTGCAGGTGATGTCTGTATGGGCGAGGTAATGGGGCCAAGCCCAGCGTAGGCACCGTATACAAGCTCTAAATCTAACTGGGGCAATGAATTCGTATTGTTCGAGAATTTGTAGTCAGGGGTGAATAGAGCGCGGTTTGGTTGTGGGAAGGTGCTTTGGTTGTTGTAGCTGGCGAAGTCAGGAATTGGGTGGCTTGGAGGAATATTGCTTGAAGCTGCTAGCTGACTGTCTATGATGGTTGGGGCTTGCTGCTGGAACGGCAATTGTTCAGGCATAGATACGGCTGCAGGCTGGGCTGCTTGGGCCGGCTGGACTTGTGTAAAATCACGAGGTTTGGGGTTCCGAGCCGCAGTATTACTGCGCTTTCTCCTCTCGTTGGCATTCTTGTCAGGTCTCTTTTGCTCTTTGCGTGGTAAATCGGCCTGTGACGGGGGAGATAAACTGGCGAAATAATCCTCAACACTCTTGAGATCTGATTTGTGACCCATCACTGCGTCTCCGCCGCTTTCATTTGCTGAGATGCTGGGGGATTTTTGTCGACGTAGTTGTGAAACCCCACGAGGATATTTATCGAACCAGTCACCATACTGAAATAGCGAGGCATCTTCATAGTCACTCTTGACATTAGATATTCCCTTGATAGAAGCGTCGGCAAAATTCCGATAGCGTTCTTTCGTGCTTTCGACCATATAGTGAAACATGCCCCAGTATATTTTCATCTTGTTCAGATAACCGTACGTATGACGAAGGTTCTCTCTCGATGCAGCCTCCAGCTGCGGATTCCTGGAAAATATCCCCCATATATGTACAGTGCTCGCCGCATATGCGCAGTATCCAGCAAATGGCACAGTTAGCAGGTAACCTGAAGCTTGATCGATTAGCATCGATATATGACTTGCTGCTTCGACTGCAGCACGGCCAGCATCACTAAGAAATTGCTTAGGAATATCCAATGGCGGGCGCCCATTTGGTGAAAGCGGGATCGCGAATCGAGTTAGGAACAGCATATTTTGGTGGATGACGATGTGCAAAAATAAGAACTGATTTGCTGTTTTGTCGACGGCGTGATTTTGAAGGTTCTCCCAGGAAAAAGTCAATGGACCCGGAAGGGACATGGCAAAATCATCAAGCTGCCTCCTCAAATCCGCATACCCCGACTCCGGCGACCATATTGGATATGGATCCTTCGACTTCCCTCCTAGATTAAGGTAATCAACGATTCTACCCCACAGCATTATGCCTCGAATGATATAAGCTGAAACGCCCATATTATCTTTGGCGCTTGATAGCTGCCCGACACCTTCGCGAACGGGGCTCAATACGGTACCATCAAGGCTCTCAGTTGGGCCTGCCATTTCCATTCGAAAAAGGCTTTCCTTGATTGGTAACTGAATGTGTAAGAATTTTTCATTGCCAATCGGTGGCCGTTGACTCCCCGAAGAATTGTACCGATCCATTAGAACACAGGCCCACATGGTCCGCCTCCTAATTTCACGATCAGTGAAGCTAAGTCTTGACGAACTATTATTGCGGCCAAGTGGATCGTGGTCTAACTCCCGGTGAAGTTGCAGGGCATAAGCCATCCTTAGTGCTTGGCCTCCAAAAGACCAGCTCCGCCCTCCATGGCAGGCGCCGAATTCATGTAGCCCAAGTATAAGAAACACGGTTAGAATTGTTATATTTGGCTCGTCGTGCCTACTGAGGGCGATGGAGGCAGCCGGATTTGCCCAGTTTTCCCCACGTAGGAAGGGAGGTTCCGTGCTGACCTGAGGGTGTGTTGAGAAGCGAGCAGAAACAGCACATATAGCCAGAATCAGGACTGGTGGAACAGCGCCGGTTTTCAGCTTTCGTATAAAGCTTGGTTTATGTAATAGGAGGTACGATTGACCGTATATACAATCGAAGAAGACTTCCGCAAGGTGCTCCTGAATTTCTACCGTGGGGAGATATTCAGCCCCTTCAGTGAGAAGCTTCGTCTCATCCCCAGCGCGTGGTTGCAATCCTGGTGAAGGCTCATCATCACCACCAGTTTTGCCCTTATCATCAGAACGTACCCACTCCTTCAACTCGGAACTGAATGCCTCATCCGCAGACCGTTTCCTCTGGACGGCCCGAGCAGGGCGCGACGCCTGCGCCGACATATTAGGCTTTAAAGCTGCACGACCAATCCCAGACATATCTCGTGGTTCGTCCTTTGGAATTATCTTTATCACCCTCTCTTCCATCCGCTTCAGCCTTTTATCCAACATAGCCATATAATCGGTGCGTGGAGCTGCTTTCCTCGTTGTGACTTTGTAGACGCATGGAATTCGCGATCGAAAGCAATGTTTGCAAGCCGGTTTTTCGCCCGAGCAACGTATCTTCTTCCTCCTGCAAACAATACAAGCAAGCGGTAGTCGTTTTCGTTCCTTTCCCGCCTTGGTCTTCAATTCGCTCCATGGCCGTTGGTTATCCTTTTCTGTCTCATTGTGTGATCCTTGTACTTGTACCTCCCGAGCCGCCTCATCATACTTGAAACCGCCATCGCGGTCATTGTTTTCCATCGTCGTCGCAGGGAGGTTTTGCGTCAAGTATCCGTCATAGGCGACTGTATGGTGAAGCCCTACACTTCCGTAATCGATGCTATTATTTCTTATCGAGGATATCCCAGGGGCTAAGACACTACCTGGCTCCAACCCATTGTCGATATGCTCTGCCTGTTGTCGTTCCAAGTTGGAGGAAGCTAGTAGTAGCCCATCTGGTAAAAGTCCAGCCGCACTGTCATTATTCGAAGGCGGGAGTACCATTACATATTACGAGTCGCTAGGTCTGGTTCAGCGGGGCAAGATCAAGGTTAAAAACAGAGGATGCCAAAGGCTAATCCCCCTTTCCTGCATGTGGTATGCGTGGTAGAGGGACGAAGTCGACGATTGGGTTCTATTAGGAGGAGCTGAACCATTAGCTAGATGGGTAAAGGCCTTAAACGCAGCGCGAGGAGTCCTGCGCCGCCTCACAAAGACTATCAGTGTCGTGTGGAGTGAGGAGAAGTTATCGATTTCCACCCGCGAATTTGACCCAATGAGCCGCCGGTTAAATGATAATCCTGTCAGCGGCGGCTAGATGGGGAAGGCGGAAAGAAACCGCGCTACCGGCTCCGTCACGTGAGTCCTCTCATTGCGACTTCTGGGAAATATTCATTAACTGCCTTGATATCTGATAGAGTGGTTTATCTGCTTAACTTCAAGAGCACACAGGGTCGCCATCGCCATTGAGAAAAGAGCAACAAATATAAGTTTATATATTAAATGAAGAGATTGGTAACAAGGCGATTATGATCATGGTTAAAAAATTTGAATTAGTTAGTGCACAACGCCAGATTCTATCTGATTGCTGGTAAAGGTGCTTCAAGGTGCAGCTTCCTCGATGAGCTGCCGACATAAATGGTCTTGGGGCTGTCGGTAATGATCCAGTCTTGGGCGACGTTGTCCCAGTTGGAAAGATCACGACGAGTCAGCTTAGTTGTCCATTTATATGTTTCTCCTGCCTTGATCTTTAGACGGTCGAATTGACGAAGGACAACCTTGGCGTCGTTCTTACCACCGAGCGAGACGTACTTTATCGGCGAAATATTTATCAGCAAAGTGTACGGTCATTGTGTTAATAATCAAGGGAAGAAAAGAAAACTCGACTTAGGGTTAAACTTACCACCTGCGCAACCTCTTCACCATCCGTCTTGCCATCATTGGTGATAACAGCGGAGACTTCATATAGCTCTTCCCAGAGACCAGGATTCCCACCTGGCGCACCACCAGACGGCAGCACTTGCTGAGCACTGCCATCAGTAGCTCCAGCCGGTATGTATTTTTCTGCTGGCCATCCATAATTACGATCGCCAGATGCCTTCTTGGGGTCGCTTGAGTTGAGCCAGGGGTAGATATATAGTGGAACGGGGTCAATGCCCTCAGGGTAGAGGTAGTCAGCATATTCGGTCGAGGAGTTCCCCAGCTTGGGAGCAGGCTCAGTGAGTCCAGTAGCTGGGACGTACGGCTGGGCGTTGAGCGCCTTGACCTCCAGCTGGGAGTAAGAGAAGGTAGTGTAACTCAACCCAAACCCAAATTCGTACATCGGCTCAATACCCTCTTTGTCAAAATGCCGGTAGTCGATGAAGATTCCCTCCTTGAAGTTTACTTGGGGGGATTTCCTGCCAGCGTTGGGCTCCTTGAGGATGGTTACCCCGTAGTCCTTCTCAGCCTTGGCCCAAGTAAAGGGAGACCTGCCAGCGGGATTGATTCTACCATATAGCACATCAGCTAAGCCATTCCCACTCTCTTGACCTGGAAGGCCTTGCCAGAGGATAGCAGTGACGTTGGGGTTGTCGTTCCATTCGTTTACCATGACGGGTCCAACGGTGTGCATGACAACAATTGTGTTGTTGCAGATCGAAGCAACCTTTTTGATGAGCTTATCGCCCTCCTTCCACAGGGTCAAATTTTTTCGGTCACCTTCGTTACCGTCAACCGAAATGAACCCTTCACCAGCACCAGCATTAACAAAGACAAGAGCTACCGAAGCCTCTGAGGCGACACGCTCGATATCCTTATTGGCGTCGTTTTGGAATACCGACTCAATGTCTCCAACACCTTTAGAAATAACTTCATTCTGGATTGCTTCTGCAGGGGTGACGAGGTATGGAAAGTCGGCAGTGCCACTGCCCCATCCCATGGCGAGGGTTCCATTTCCACATCCCCTATCAGCGCAGCTATTCATTCCCCGACCATTGGCGCCAGCATCTTCCCCAATCACCGCAGTAAATCTCTCTTCTCCGGTTAAAGGAAGAGCGCCTTCATTTTTCAACAGGACCGTACTCGCAGCTCCCACTTCGCGGATGATCTTAGCATGATCAGCCCGTGCATTGACTTTTTGATTAACTTGAGCCCACCCTTGTTGGACCATAGCATGCTGGTATCCATATTCATGCTTGGTCCAGGAGTTAAAGTTGATAGGGACTTGGTGCTCGTCACGTCTGACTTTATAAAATGCTGTCATAATGCGAACGGCCATGTCGTCTACCCTCCATTCGGGAACTGTGCCGTTCGTGACGGCAATTGTAAGGTTTGCTCCCCAGTATGACTTTCCCGTACCGAAAATGGTATCTCCAGGCATGGACATATCTAATCCAGCGAGAGAGTCGCCAACTCCGCTGTGCTGCGCTTGCCAATCGCTCATGATGAAACCAGGGAATCCGAGCTCACCCTTGAGGAGCTTATTCTGGGTGTAGCTGTTGCTGCAGCCGTAGCTGTTGTTGACCAGATTGTATGAGCACATTATCGAACCGACACCGGCTTTAACCGCATTCGCAAACGGCCTAAGTCAGACGAGTTGGTCAGTGGAAACGCTATGATAGTAACAAGCATGAATTCTAGTCTTACCAAAGGTAGAGTTCATGCATAGCCACATCATCGACATTAGAGCTGGAACTCTCGTCAACGTCGTAGCCGTAGCCCTGTGCCTCGGGGCCCTGGCGGAAGCGCTCCTGCTCGTTTACGATAAAATGCTTTGCGCATGCAATGACATTTGATTCTTGAATTCCCTTTACGGTTTCACCAACAAGGAGACCTTGAAGCGCTGGGTCAGATCCGAAGCCTTCCCAATTCCTTCCTCCATCAGGTGATCGCCCCAGGGGACCGATTGCCGGACCAAGCAGAACATCTCCCCCTTTGGTACGAACTTCGGCTCCCATCGCCTTTCCGCGAAGATATGCAAGGTTCTTATCAAATGTAGCCCCCACATTGATACCAGCAGGGTAGGCACTGACACGGTCCGCTGTTCAGGAGAGAATCAGTACAAAAGCGTTTGACACCCTGGCGATGGAATGAAAGTATTCAGCACTGACCGAAGCGTATACCGAGCGGCCCGTCTTGCATACATAATGAGCGGAAGCCAAGTCGAGGGATTGATCCAACTTCTCCAACACAGTTTTCCTGCATCCATCTGAGGTAAGATTTATAGTGTTAGATTTGTGCTTGAATTTATAGAATTTAGGGGCGAGATACATACCCAACACCAGTTGTCAAATTAACCTTTTCGGGAAGAGTTAACTGAGAAACAAATTCAACCGCCCTAGAGTGCGCTTCGTCCCACCCACCGGCACCCGAGGACCAAGGGGATGGATAGTAAGCCGGCGAGTACGCCCAATTCTCCTAGTACACGTTTATCAGCGACATGGGTTTCTTCCCAAGATAATGCAAGGTGAAAGGAGACGAAATTTTACCTCTGCAGCAGCACCATTTACGGCGACAAACGCCGCCAACGCGGACTGCTGAAGCCGCATGGTGGAGAGGAGAATTTGGTTAGCTCCTAGCTGTCTTAGCAATCAATCGTCGATTATGACCGCCAGAGCTGCATGAGCCCTAGAAAAGAGGATCTGTGTTAAATCCGGTTGCAGAAATGCGTAAGATAAGAAAGGAGAAGAGGAAACCAGCAAAGGAGAAGCTATGCATATATATTACTTTTTTTCGAACTGAGACCTTTTGCAGTGACAGGGAAGTTGGTGCTGTTTTTGATTTGTTGTGAATGGAAAGCCTGGGAGTTGTCACTCAAGCAAGCTGCATATCCCATTTCCTGGCAGACCGCGTGGGATTGAGACTGAGGGCAAACTGAACGAAAAGCAACAGACTTGGCGCATGCAGAGAGACGATCGTGTGGAGACACGAACAAGGAGGTGGCACCGAGCTTTCCCTAAAAGGGGCGATTAATGCTTGAGAATGGCAAGCTTCCCCGCCGATCACCGCCCGCATCGTCACAGGCTGGGCTCTCTCGCCTAAAACAGAAATTAGAAGGCCTTTTCTGGCCGAGAGTAGTTTCTTTGTGGCATCCCGTTCCTTTCGAGTTGGCCTGGTTGTGGCTTATTTCCGCATGTGGAATTCATGTAGATACTGAAAGAGGGAAAACAAGCGCCGTTTGGCAAGGGACGAAAAGTGGCTTCGTATCATCGCTGGTTGAGCGAAGAACCGTGGAAATATGGGCTGATCCAATAGTCCCTTCCTGCTCGGCCAAGGCGCCTGGGCTCACTGGAATAGGCGGAATTGAGATCAGAGCATCGCCAAGCTGTAACCTTTAACATGGTGACGGATATAGCGTAGCAGTACTACTTCCAAGCCATGCACAAGTACCGATATCTCCGCACTTCTTCTGATCATAAGGCAGAGGCTGTCAACAAGCGAGTGGATTTGTATTGCGGGGTTTCGCAGAAGGACACGATATAAACCCACCATGCTGGCAAAGCCGAACTTGGAGTCCAGGGATCGTATTAGCAATGATCATCGTGAAAGCATGCTTGCAAAAGATATCAATCTCTTTGACCCCTCAATTCCCTGATGCGAGCACATGTTGAACCGATTTTGGGTACAATTTTCCCAATTAAAGAAAGCAGAACGGGATCCCGAATAGCTTCCGATAAACTTATAACGGCCATAGGAAAGAAGGATGCAGCCGAGTCGCGCCAAAGCGAGCGTGTTGATGGGTCCATGTCAATAGCCAACGCATTTTCCTACCCCGACCGGACTGGCTCCAAAGTTCCCAGTCACTCTCATGGGGTTGTTAGCTTCTTTGTTTTGATTTGTCCATATATCCCACCATGCAATCCTTATGACGATATGTCTCCTGGGGTGCGGTGGGAACATACACTACACGTGATTTCCCTTCTCGGTTCGATATTGGGTAGCTTGGAGCTTAGCATCCCGTATCAGAGCATCCCGTGGATGGATTTTCAAGCGAGTCTATAGCATTTTGGCTTGATGAGAGTCGGGTAAATTTGTGATCAAAAGATATGGAGTTTTTAAATCCCCATGCGCAGACTTTCTATCTGTGCTTCAACTCTGAAGGAGCTGTGCATCCCGCTCACTAACATATCTAGGTTAACCCAGCGATTGAGCTTGATATGTAGAGGGAAATCCCGCTTCAAGGATGGCCTACTAGGAATCCTACGGGATGATGATTTTAGTCAAGCAACCGAAAATTTTAACTAAGGCATTCAATAAGAAATAAGGTCTACTATTGACGATATACCCATTAATGGGACTGGTGCTAGTTATAACCTCTTACATCGATTCAAAAGCGGCCCAGCGTTGTGAAGGTCCAATATAGAGAGAGTGAATATCTGAGGTTGTTATTTTTTTGCTCCTTCGCCTCATTACTTTCATTCCCTTGTATTGTATCTAGACCTTTATATTCCATCCCGTATAGCTCGTTATGGCTGAGGTCACATATACAATTAGTGGAGGTCAAAGCTTCAGATGGTGTAGTCCATAGATGCAATACCCCTTCCAATATGGCGAGCGTTTTTGTTCTTTGCAAGTTTTGAGGCGCACGGTTCTCTTTCATTACACAATCCTAGAAACATGGCAAGAATGATATAGATGGCAAAGACTGGGCTGATCTTAAGACCTCCACCTTGAGGGACACGGCCGTGAGCATTGAGTGGTGTAGGCTTCCACCAACTCCTCACAGGCTAGTATCTCCATAATAAACAGAAGAAACAGTGCCCGATACTTCCTCCTCGGTTATCGTGAGATGCCCATTCCGTTACTATCCACTGTCAACCCGAGCGGACATTAGAATTCCCATAGAGACTTTTTGCTGCGAGCCAGAGGCTTCTTTGACATCGTATCAGATGAAGCCGTGATTATTGCTCCCAATTGACATATTGCAAATAAAGTCATACTGGTCAGGCCTCCCAAGTCTCTGGTCCCTTTGCTCCCTTCTTTGCCCCGTTTTCACTCTAAGTTATGCTTCCGGGATTCCCGTTTGCCCCGCCCGCTCCTGTTAAGTCGAGTATTCGAGAGAACATCTAGTTTTTTGTCAGGGTATATCCTACAGGTCTTTTCACTCAATCTGCCACAAAACGATCTGTATCCAGGTACAAATCTTAGGGATATGCGTTGCGTCGTTGCGCAGCTGGGCGTTTCGTCTGCTTGGGTGTAAAGTGCCGATAAAATAAGCTCATGATAGCGTGGTCACATGACAACGGGTAGTGGATCGGCTAAAGAGCATTTGCGGGGAGGTTTAGGGGTCATCCAAACGACAACCACAAACACTTAGTATCACGATTTTGTCTGACTGTTGCTTCGCATATAGCGAATACTGTGTTCAGGAAGAAGAGAGCACGCGAATCTCCACTCCCTGGTACTTATCGTCATCATACACATTCATCTATTACCCGTTCAACCCAATCTGACTATTCAGCAGTCATGGTTGCCACTCGTGGACACCCGATGGATTTTGCTACCAATACTTCTGACTCGGCATCATCTACTCGAGGCCAGTCGCCAGCACGCGGAAGTTCCGGAAAATGGGCTCATATCCCATCTGCTCTTTTCACAGCATGGCTACTAGTATCGGTACCATTGGTCATTTGGGACGTCGGCTACGTCCTTTTACGACCTCATAGCATGCCAGGAGGTAAATTCCATTGGCCTTGGACTCCATACGCCCTTTACGGTGTTATCGATCATGTATACGGCTGGCCAGCATTTAATTCCGGGAATGGGTTCACTGCTGCCCAATCTATGCTGAACGTGGTTGAGACGGTACTCTACATCTATTATCTCTCAGTTGTTTGGACCCAGGGGCAGTCGTTGGGTACCCGGGGAAAAGCTAAGAAGGCAAAGAAAGGTATCAAATGGTACCTGACAGACAAAAAGGTAGTTAGTGGAAGGGAGGGTGCCGTTGCCCTGTTGGTCGTGTTTACCGCGTGTGTCATGACCCTGAGCAAAACTATCCTATACGGTATGTTATCCTGGGACAACAATCCTATACCAGCTCTCCAATATCTATGTTTGACATCAGTTCCACGGCATCCGGATGAACTGTTGTGAAACTATGGGTTCTATGGCTAACGTTTTACTATCACCGTCGATTTAGCTCTTAATGAGGTGTGTTCTGGTTTTCAGAGTGTGGGACACAATGATCCTTTTACGCTGCTATCCTTGTGGATCGTGCCAAAGTAGGTCGCACTACCAACCTGTATTAGCGTTCCGCCTGTCAGACACCACTAACGTGATGATTTACTCGATTTTTAGTGGTGCTTGGATTGTATTTCCTGCCATAGGAACATACTACTTTGGAAACGAAATTGCCGATGCCTTGGAAACCGCCAGCGGGGTGGCTGACTCGAAATCCAAAGCGTCATAATGGGCTATGTACGAGTATGCATGGCAAACAATGCTTGACAATGACAATTATTCCCCCCAGGTTCTTCAGCGTTGCATAATGTATCTTTGGGACTCTATGTTATACCAACTCACTTTGTCTCGAATGAGCGGATGGCGGCCTTCCCTTCCATTGAAGCCGCCTTCCATCGTTCGCGAATCCAACGACAAGCGATTTAGCATTGCGATTCTACTTTCATGAACCAAATCTTTGTCCTGACTTCACGAGAAATATACTTTTGTGTGTAAAAGGGTACACGCAGATATGCCCATATTGCGTGATTAGCTTGTACTCCCAACATGAGTCGACACACACGGCCATATATGTGGCAAGGAATTGACCAGCTTCCTCATCATAGTAAACTATATTGACCACTTACAGTCTTAGGAACATTCCTTTCTGTATTTGTTAAGCAAGGGCCAACGTGCAGAATAGAGATGTCACCATCCTTCAATACAACAACCACTATATCGATCTAAGCGAGCTTCTTGTGTTTCGTCCCCAGCATCTCTATCAATAAACTGCATGGCCAGCCACACCTATAGCTCGGAAGCGGGCGACGGACTCCTCGCTCCCATTCCCGTTGCTTCCAGTTCCTGTCCGGCCATAGCAATGTAACCAAAGGGGCACGGAACCCGTCCAAACACACGCTTTCTCTCACTCGCGCCCGTCTTGTGAAATCAACATCCCAGACCTTAGTTATCATCCATATCCACCTCATACGGAGGATATCTATACATATCACCATGATTGGACCGGGGAAAGCCAACAACCGTCCCGAGTACCCAAACTATCGGGTCTAAACGCCAAGCGACATGACCAGACAATATTTTTCTTTCTTTTTCTACGCTTTTTCTTCTTTCTTCTCACGCTGTCGACAGACCAGACGTAAATGGAATACGTACCAACCAGACGGCGTTGAACTCCCCTACCTGAGCAATCGGCCTCTGTTAATTGTATCTTGAATTGCCGACATCATAGATTTCTCCCCTGTTCAGAAACCCAAAATTGAGAAACAAAAAGCAGTGGACGGGGATAACCATGGCACTCTCCCCACCTCTTTCCCTGCATACATACTACTTACTATTTCCAATCTGGCGGATGTGGAAGTTTTATTCCGAGTAACAGAAATGGCGTTTCGAGTGATACCATCTGATGGACCATTCAGTGATTTGTCCTATCCATTGTACCATCCGCGGTTTCTGGAACTACTCTATTCGTTGGCTGCTTTTCGAATAATCCTCCGTGACTCGAGACACATGGTCTGCATACAGACTGAAAGAATTAAGAGGATACCATGGAAGAACTTTATTTTCGAGCGTCTGAGGCGCTCCGCAGGGTGGAGGATGCCATCAGCCAGTGGAAAATAGTTGCGTTCGTTTTCCATATTGGAAAGACGACCAAAAATCACGAAGTCTCTGGCCATGTCGTACATACATCTCCCACCCAACTCAGAGCCGGCCATTTTCTAGACCAATCAGTGATTTAATCAGCCACATGAGAAGAGAAACAACCACAAGGATCTCTAAGGGGAGGCATGAACATTGACTCGACTACTCGACTTTCCTAACGATTTAGGCAGTACTTTTCTCTTGGGCGCATCCCAAGAAAGGAATATAGAAGAATAGGAATAAAAAGCAAAGTGAAACGCAAAAAGGGATCTTCCTCTCCGGTCCCGTCAAAAGTTATTTTCTCCCACAGATCTCTTTGTTCGTTTGGGGATGGGGATCTCGTCAGAAAAAGGGGCCCAATTTACGTATCTCCATGTTACTCCGCTTTCGCTTGGATTGTCATTATTAATTACTCAGAACCTGATCCCCGGGACCATGTGAGGTTCGGAGTTTGGGCGCATGACTCGAGGCAGAACAAAGGGTTGGGGGTTAATTCCGGTCCTCCTGCCCACGCCTCTATTGGAATGATTTAAGCATGTGCATATGTACAGACCTCTCAGCCAACCGATGCGCCCCAAAAAGTATTCACTATCCCTGACTTGCATGAAGAAACAGCAAAGAGTGTGCTTTGTTAACAGCCAGAAAAAGAAAATGGACCAGGATGGCGGGGAGGTTGTCTTTCAGTGGCTATCTGAGCCATAGTGTTGACAAAGAGCCCCCTCCCCGCCATTTGTTACGCTCTGCGCCATATAAACGGAAGTTGTTACACCTATTTTGAGCGGTGAGTGGCAACTGTTTGATCTTCATGCTTAAACTAAAGCTGCAGCAGTGGCCAAACATGCATATCTTCTTAATGAAGAATCTAGTCGGAGAATTTATGAAGTTTCCTCTTCAGGTATTGATTGCCCACCCTGCGAGAGAATTAGGGTGCTATGATGCCTACATCAGCCTGGTGGCCAGCAATTTTGTCGTGTCCCCTGAATCGTTACCCTTGTCAAACCAACACTTAAGACATTGCGTCTCTTTGGCCATTCCTGATCACCATCACCCGCCTTGCCACAAGAGACAGAGGCGGGGGAAGTGAATGGAACTTTAATAATATTCTTCTCCCTTTTTCATTCCTCCTCGACATGGAACAGAGAGGGGTCTTGAGGTGGCCACCCTTAACTGGCCCATTGCTGTCATAGAATACAGAATTAATTTACAAGGAGGCCACCTTGTATCCTCCTTTCCATGTTTTCTTACATAGGTATGATCATCCACAGACTAAAGCATTTACTTCGAGAATGTGATAGTCGGCGTGGCTACCTGTCCTAACCCGAATAGCAATAAGGGCTGTTATACCACCAATACCTATGATTGGATGTGTTGAATCCAAGCACACATGTGCGGAAATGTGTACAGACGTATCATGGACCTCTCCGGTCCAGGCTATGTGACATAAAACCGTTGGAGTTGACGATTCCTTGTCAACGTAGATAAACGATTACCCCTTGACTGTCGAGACTTTCAGCCAGGTAGATACCACCCAGACCCATGCACAGATAAAACCCGCCAGCTCGGTATTCCATGGACTCCCAGTCGATTTTATTGGCTAAATGGTAGAAAATGATCATGTAGTTTGTTGGTGTCGACGGCTGAGAAGATCGTCCCAAAGGAGTAAATTAAAGTATACAGTACATACCTGTGAGCCTCTGGTTTGGATCTTCATGCATCATGTGTATGGAGACTGCTTGCAGCGGAATTGTGGATGCGCTGCAAGTCATTGATTGACAGACAGCCACATATTTTCCCAGTGGTGGGCTAACACTAGGCTTGCTGGACGGTTGAGTTGCATTAACCGCTCCGGTGGAATACAAAAAAGAAAATATTTTTGATGAAATCGCCGTCCGAGAGCCAGATCGCTGCCAACCCCTTGGAGGGAACTGAAGAATCCAATTCGTTTGTGGCAAACGGGGGGGATACGCGACGCGAAGTTGGCGTTGAAGAAAGTAGAGGAGAATAAATTAGAGGCTGCGAAAGAAGAAAAAGGAAAGAAGAAATCAAACATTAGTGTATATTTTTTTTCCAGCTGAAATTATTTCTTTGATGAGGTCGGAGTGAATGGGACGCTATGTTCCCACGGAACTCCATCCATGCTACTATTGCAAAAAAAAAAAAAAATTCGCCCGGAAATTACATATTTTAATACCTCCCAATCAATGATTACATTCAATGTCCCTCTAACTTCACGTTTCCCTGGCGATGTATATCAATTACCCCATATGGAAGCCTTGGTGTTGGAACCATCCCATAGCCTTTGCCGTCAAGAGAAAATCCATCGTCTGACCCGTCTGCACCAGCTGAATCACTTGGCGAGTAAATGTCTGTGTCTGTAATTTCAACAGGAGAGCTGGTCACGTCCGGAGAGAATGGGGAGAAATATGGAGTTGAGTGATGATGTCCCGCATGTGGAGTAGTCCGGGGTCCAAGAACTTCCTCAATACGATCCGGGATCTTCGAAGCTAGGAAGACGCGTTCTTCTGAGTTTCTTTCAGTTCGCGATAGATCTGATATCATCTGGCCAAGTCCTGACAGCTTTTGGCAAAATTGCTTTAAGCCAAGTTCAGGACATAGCCAAAAATGCTTAGCGCTCTCAAAAGTTGTCAGCGGCATTTCATTATCGAAAGAATAACATGGGTCTATGAGAAGGACCTCATCCGTTTGAAGTGCTGTCCGAAAAACATTCCAGTATGACCCGTATCGAACGTAATTCGCGCAGATGGAGGTTAGTTCATCATAACTATACATCATTGCCGTACGCGGAAACTGTCCCTGCAGTCGAGAGACGATCGCCTCTATAGACATGTCCAAGGGAGCGATATTCGACAGCGCCGTCGATGGGTCCTGTATAATCCGTTGGCTGTACGAAAATGCCTCAAGGTACATCTGGCGTTTTCCAAGCGGCGTAGCAGAAAGATCCGGCACTGGGCATGTGTGAGGGGAGTGGAATAATCCGGCGAAAGGGTTGGATCCGAGTGATGAGGGTGAACAGGACAGATTAATCCAATCTATGTCTCTGAGATAGTCAAACAAACCGGTCCACGGCGATGGGCATTGAATTGGCTGTTGTATAGAACTAAGACCCGATGCGGGTGAGTGGACAGCCAGAGGCCGAGACATAGTGGGATGGTAGCCGAAGTATTTAGCATGAGAGTATCCTTCTATAAGGCGAGTCCCTTGCCTCGAGGAATCGATATCCTTTTGTGAAGATCTCCTAGCCATCAAATTTTCTGAGCACTCGTAGCCGTAGTTCTCACAACGATCACATTTTGTACCAGGCCACTGCCTACTTTCGGGTACACACTGGGATTTCACTTTTGTTAGGGATCACGAAGCATCACAGAATGGAGGAGAACACCTAAGCTATTTCTAACCTTCTTGTGATCTCTCCTACACCTCTGACACTTGGGAACGCCCTCAGAAGGCATCTGGTAAAATGCTATAGAATATGCTGGCTGAACAGCGATATTGGAAAGGAAGGTAGGGCGTAATAACAGAGTAAGAAAGGATTCAAGATGAGTTTAGAAAGAAAATTCTCTCGTGAAAGGGGCGTTGTGACTGATAGGAGGAAAGGGACTGGAAAGGGAGTCTCAGTTGAAGAAGATCAAGCTCCTACAGGGTGTACTTATATTGGAGAATTCGGTTATCGGATTTCTGCCCCGGGAGCCTTTTGCTTTTTCCTTTGACCCCAATGAGAGTCGATGGTGATCCGTGCGCCATGCATTATTTCAATTTGAAGTTTCACTTCTTTGGTTCCTCTTTGCGGGGAACCGGGATAGAAGATGCATAGAAAAATAGGAAAATAAAATATGAGAGCGGCGTGAAAATAAGGCTCTTGCGGCCACTATGACGGGTGGCGTTACAGGGTCATTTGGGTGGGTACTTTGGGTATGATAGGCAATGCATCAAGCGGTCAAGTCACTGAGCAGCTTAAAGCAGTCCACGGAGACCCTTTATTCTCGGCATCACATCCAACCTACCGTAAACCTGTAGATCCTCGGCCGTTTGTTATTGCGAATCTAGGCCATTGAAACAAGATGGAATCTTGTAGTCGTATGTGGGTAAATCTTGTTGGGAGTGGCAATAAGAGTTTTGAAGAGCGAAAAATAGATTCCGGTGTTATAACGGCCATCTAATATATGTACTCCTCATGCTTTTCATAATCCTGCCACAGACTTTACTTGGGTCTGTCGGCAGTTCGACTTTCTATAGTTGTAGCATGGGTACAAGGGTGTTAACGCTGCACCACAACGTCGATTTCATTATTAGAGGTGAAAGACGATCTATTATCCGCTTCAACAATTCAAGTCGAAACCGGCGTGGTGACAAACGTTAGTCAGCTCTTTTGAAGGCTTCTGGCAGCAAAGTGTGGGCTTTCAACCGTAGATAACCTATTTTCCGATTTTTTCGTACGACGAGTGGTGCTTGCTGAGGGTGATTTCCAACATTCGTGTTATCTTGGCGGCGAAGTCAGGGTCAGTCCAGATGGCCAACACGCCCGCAAAGCGAATCAGAGCGTATCATTGGCTAATAATCGATGCGGCTTATACAACCTGTCTATTATTAGGATTGTATATTGGATAGCTGCATTTGGGCAGGTATGGCGGTCGCATCAGGGCCCTCTAGTGAGATGTAACATGTATCCAGATTGTCATTAGGCAGTTAAAGGCCCACAAAGTATGTTTGGGATAGTAACCCCATCATCTAGTGTATATGGTGTAAAGTATCCCACGAGATTATATTCGAGAAAGCCTCAACTTCTGCAAGGGGCGGAAAATGAGTCGTACATGTGTAGCGCTGTCATGTGTATAATGCCTATAAAAAATGAGTCCAGGAGTTTTGAAAAAAGAGAAAAAGAAAAGTGAAAAGAAAGAGCAGAATGCAGGTAACTCTTTGTTATGCGAGCAAGAGTGCCGCTCTATCGTATGACTTACCGTCGATCCCACAATAAACATCCACTCTTTACATTCTGAGATGACAAGACGCCCTCCATTGATCCAGGGTTCTGCGACTTTGAACAGAGCATTCTCACGGCTAAGCTTCAGGATGCCAATACCCAGCTTCTCAGCAGGGTTCATCTAGGAGGATGTGTGGGTCGATTCATGTTAGTTCTATCATTCAGACATCCCTCCAATGCAGGACCGGGCAAAGACTTTGTTACTGGTATCATCCAGTTCTCCAGCGTAAAGAAGAGATGAAGTCAAAAATCCCCCCTCACGTGACGCCAGCAAGTAGAAATGGATTCTTAAGGCCCACGAGATGAGAGACTAAGCATGGCCCAGCACTGTTGCTGTTACGATGCAGGTCGGACAAATGGGCGTTACTTGAGAAACAAATCAATACACATTTAAAAGCAAGCTGCCAAAGATGGTAGGTTATATCTATGCCTATAGGGCTGCCATCGGACTCCATGCTTCAAGGAGAGCCCCAAGGAAGTGCCAGCAGCGGCAATGACTCTAGATCTTGAAGGAGAGCTCATTTTTGGGCATCCACTCATGCCTTGGAACCTTGCTGACAGCCAGTCTACTGCAAAATGGAGGCCATCCAGTCGCATGCAGAAACGAAAAAAAGAGATCTAACCCAGAGGAAAGGAAGTCTTTAGCCGATAGGCCCAGCGAACAGGAGCAATTGTACCATAGTCTGTCAACACAGATGCCCTAGGGGGAATAAATGGAGGGAGAGTAGCTCAACCCCCTGCCATAGTACGCAGCACGTACAATGCAGGAGAAATTATTACTTCAAAGCCTGTTATAGCTCCACCAGGTCACAGCGGCTACCCACTTCTACCTAGGAAGAAGTATTGCTACCTAGTCAGCGCAAATGAGATATCTTCGTCACCGTCCAAGATGAAAGAACGAAGGAGGGGTGTGGGGGGAAGAAAAACTCCATCGGCGGTCTAAAGTCTTCTGAAAGTATCTTTAGTAGCAACAAGTGTCGAAATGCTGTAACTTCGACATTCTCTGGCCTCCATGGAGGCGGTGAATTGTTGTTGATGTTGATGTGGTCGGTTCGTTCCTGTGGCTGGTCTGTCTTTCACGTGATAGCTTATTTTGATCAACGTCATTTTGTCAACATCGCGGTTTTTGGGGATAACCTCGGAGGCAAGCGATTCTTTTTTTTTTTCTCTTGGAGAATTTGGACTTTTCATTTGGTGGCGGGAGGTTGTACAGCTTCAGAAATGCAGCACCTCTTCCATTTACCCCTTTCACCTTAGATCATTCTTCTCCATTTGCTGACGAATTTTTCATTTCTCTCATTCTTTGACATCCCTTACGCCTGAAGATGGCCGAGACTCCAATCTCCAGGCGACCTGCTCCTCTCATTCCTCCTCAACCTCCCGCTCTTTTGCTCGCTGTATACCCGGCGACCCTACTCCTAGGCTCTATCTACTCTCGAATATCCCCCACCGCTGCTCCCGATCCACTTTCGCCATCGTCGGAATCATCTGAGCCCGTCAATTATTTCGCGCGGAAGGGGAATATATTCAATGTGTATTTTGTCAAAATTGGCTGGTTATGGACTACTTTGGCCTTTCTGTCCATTCTTTTAACCCAGTCCGCCTTCACGAACCGACGTATCCATCTGGATTGCCGCTTAAAAAGGGTTGGGCAGGCTTTACTTCGCTATTCGCTGGTAACACTGTCGTGGATCTTGACAACGCAGTGGTGCTTCGGGCCTGCTATCATTGATCGCAGCTTTATTATTACGGGTGGGAAATGTGAAAGGATCCAGTTGATGGAGTCCCCGTCCCATTCGCGGCTTGAGCCAGAGGTGGTTTTAACTTCTGTGTTGTGCAAGACCACTGGCGGATCTTGGGAAGGCGGTCACGATGTGAGCGGACATGCATTCATGCTGGTATTGGCGAGTGCATTCTTAATATTCGAGTTATCGGGAGCTTTATTTCCTAGAGATGGGGCGGAAGATCCCAAAGATAAGGATATGAGCACAGAACAAACGGTCAATAGCTTCCAGGATGACCGCCTGCCTAAATTTTCGCGAAATTTTGTTTGGGCGGTTGTGGGCTTGTCCTGGTGGATGTTACTTATGACAGGGATCTGGTTTCATACATGGTTAGAAAAGGTCAGTACTGAAGTCGCATGCAGTCGTCGACTATCTTTGTTTCCGTGTGGGCTAACATTATCCCTAAAATAGATGTCAGGCTTGGTTTTTGCCCTTCTTACGGTGTATATTGTATATTTGCTACCAAGGTCTTTACCGGGTTGGAAGAACATTGTCGGTGTACCAGGTGTATAATAGACTTGCTTAAAAGGAGATACATTGCGTAATTTCTAGACTACCCGGGGTTAACCTGTTTTTCTTTCCGTCCTTCTTTCACCCTGGGTATTCTCGTTGTACGATACCGCCACACTTCACATATCGTTTCCTTCGATGCGAGTTTCCAGAGGGCATGATTTTGTTGTGATAGTTACTCAAACCCAATTTTGTTTTCGATTGAAAGAGGTTGCTAAAAAAGAAAGAAAGGAGATATAAAAAGATGAAAAGAAACGTTACCTTGACAAGGTATAGTACAGGCAATTATTGCCCTCTAATAGGTTCAGGTCCAAGGTACCCGGCTTTGAAGGCTAGAGGCAAGAATGAGCACTTTGAACTACCCCCCAAAATGTCCTTGCGACTATCCGGTGGCCGCTATACATGATGTTCCACTTACCTCCAGTGATTAGGGCAGTCGAGTACATGATTCTCGTAATAGGTTTCAAGTCCTCCGGTGTAGTTGTGGATATATGTTTTTGCCACTGCGTTATGATGTCTTCCGAGCACTTTTTCCAGTGCATAGCATCATCGCTTTTATCATTGCTATCAAAGGCGCAGCCGATCCCGATGCAAGTCCCGAATTCCCTGAAAGCGAGGCGAAATCCTAAGTCATTTTCGAGATATTCGCCCTCGTCAAAAAGCAG
Source organism: Arthroderma sp. MBC 929 (assembly GCA_030789285.1). NCBI lineage: Eukaryota > Fungi > Ascomycota > Eurotiomycetes > Onygenales > Arthrodermataceae > Arthroderma > Arthroderma sp. MBC 929. The sequence continues at coordinate 176,913 of JARJUX010000025.1, read as the reverse complement.
CCCTAGCAGAAGATTAGGAGAACAGTTAGCATAATGTCAGGTACTTTCTTTCAGAGCTTTGGTAAATGGATAATTAATGGAAATTAGAGGGATTGTCATAGTGCTGTGGTGGTGAGTATTACGAAGCTGAACAAAACATCGTTTTATTAAATCTGCGGCCCAGCTTTCCTCAGCGGCAAGCCAGTGAGCTGTCCATAAAGTCATTCCAAGATCGAGCGGATCTCGCGACATAAAATGCTTTCCCTTGCGCGCCATCACTCTTTTATAGTCCGCTATCTCTTGCTCTAATACTGGGCTGTCGCCATATTTCTGAGCTGAAGCTTGGAGCATGCGAAAAATTATATATCCGTCCATCGCATCCAGGTTACCCTCACTCGCAACCAGCGGACGTGATAAGTCCATAGCGACTTTCCAAACCATCTTCGGGCGCTCCGCAGCTCGATCAAGGAAAAAATGCGGGTGGATGGCTTTAGCTAGCGAAACGGCTTGCCTGTTGAAAGATGGGTCGCCAGTTGCCATGGACAGCCTGTTCAGAGCAAACATCCACATTGTGAGATAGTGGTGATACTGGCCATCGCCGTCCGGACCGGCCTCCTGTTCCTTTCCAATACGCAACCCACCTCCTAACGGCTCTTTCTCTGTAGCGCCAGGAAGACGTTGTTTTCCATCCCGGGTTCGACCTAAAACGTCGTGGACCGTAGAAACGAGTTGTTTGGCGAAAATAAGATATCTCTCATTGTCCGGCTTCCCACTCCCCGACGGTGACTCCTTATGCAATGTCAAGAAATTCAGCACTCCATAGGCATCAGTCCACAGATACCGGCCGCGATGGCCGCCAGACTTAGGAGGCGGTGTCCATTTGGAGGGATCGGGAACGTCGGAAAGGCTCCCGTAGACACTTTCCATGGAGTCAAGAAATAGCTGTAGTCGCGACATGGCGAATACCGATGAGCCTGAATATCGTTTCCAGAGCCAATTGGGACAATTAGATGTTGCTGCCACGATATTAATGTGTCTTAGACGATGCATTCAGATATTTTTAATCTATGAAGTCAGGCTAGAAAAGGAGCCAGTCATGTTTCACGCCGTTAAGTAAGGCACCGTTGATGATTGAAGGTATGAAGTCATCGGTGGCGCATCAAGGAACCATTTATGACCCAATAACCCTGCAAGTATATAAACCGGCCAAGGAAGACGACGGTTCTTGCCTTACCTGTAGCATTTATAGCCAAAGTTTCTGCATTCCAAGCTAGATCTTTATGGCCAGCCAAATTGTAGACCTTATCAAAGCTGCTGCAAGGCCGCTTCCTGCGATTACGGATACATCGTTTGGGTCCCGTTTTAGCCATCTGGGGAGCTATAAAGTGGTTCTACTAGGAGACGGGAGTCATGGGACCTCGGAATTTTATCGAGCTCGTGCAGAAATAACCAAGCATCTTATTGAGCATCATGGATTCGATACCGTGGTCGTCGAAGCCGACTGGCCTGACGCAGAAGCCGTCGATCGGTACGTACGACAGCGACCAGGGCCTAAGGCAAAAATCGAGTTACCCAGCGAGCCTGCATTTCAAAGATTTCCCACATGGATGTGGAGAAACAAGGAAGTACAAGACCTCGTTCACTGGATGCGCGACTTCAATGCTAGATTATCACCCTCAGAGCGGGCTGGGTTTTATGGGTTGGACCTCTACAGCATGGGGGCTTCTATCCAATCAGTGATCGAATATCTCGACCATGTAGATCCAAAAATGGCCAATATAGCGCGAAGGAGATATGAATGCTTGCAAACCTGGGCTGATGATCCTGCCCAGTATGGCTTAGCTACTTTTGCTGATTCGGGTATGGAGACGTGTGAGAAGGAAGTCATCCAGATGCTTCGCGAACTTCTCCAAAAGCGCCTGGAGTATTCACAAAAACTTCATGACGGAGAAGAATTTCATAGCGCCGAGCAGAACGCGTACCTCGTCGCCGACGCTGAGGCCTATTATAGGGCTATGTACTCTAGCTCAGCAGACTCCTGGTCTCTTAGAGACTCCCATATGTTCGAAACACTCCGAAGGTTACTGGATTCCAAACCACAAAGTTCAAAGGCCGTTGTCTGGGCGCATAATAGCCACATTGGTGACGCAAGGCACACCAGTATGGGAAAGCGCCGCAACGAACTGAATATTGGCCAACTCTGTCGCCAGAATTTCGGACGTGAAAAGGTCGCACTTATTGGCTCTTGTACCCATACAGGAACGGTGGCAGCAGCACATCAATGGGATGGCGATGTGGAAATCATGGACGTGGTGCCATCTCGGCCTGATAGTTGGGAATACCTCTGCCACAAATCAGGGATCGATACGTTTTTCCTTGAGCTTCGAGAAAATCGCGCGAGCCCGGAATTACTTCAGTCTATGGCAGACGGATCACCAAGGCTTGAAAGGTTTATTGGTGTCATATATCGACCCGAGACTGAGAGGATGTCCCATTATTCTGGGGCTGATTTAGCAGAGCAATTTGACGGTCTCATATGGTTTGACTGGAGCGATGCCGTGAGGCCATTGGAGAAGAAGCAGCCTCACACACCTCTTGGTGTCGATGAGACGTATCCTTTCGGATTGTAACCGTTTTATGGAATGAAAAGCGTTTCTGTACCATGCATACGTTCTCTGGTCTATCACAACGACTTCGTTGAAAAGTTTGGCGCGTGGAGTTTGCATCGTTTGACGTTTGATGGAGTGACATCAGAACGTTGATTATGTAATTGTTTACACCAAAGTTGCCGCATTGTTTACTTTCGGCCTGGCGATGAGGTCCAAGACGCACTTTCAACCCACAAAGAGAGTATCATTCCTACATATCTTAGTGGCATTTCAGAGCTATAGTTTCCAGAAGCCATTGATTTATATCATTACCAGCTCAACTCGACCGAAGCACTAAGTGTCACACGTCATGGCGCCCAGAAGGTCTGCCCGCCTGAGAGGCCTAACACCAGTCGAGGTAAGAAATGCGTGAAGCGAACAGATAATGCGAGATGGCTTGGACTCACACTCTTAAAAGGACTCTCCAAAGAATACTCGACACGTTGCGCCGAAACTTCCTGCTCTCGATGAAGAAGAGGAAAAGTCTGTTCTTGACATCAAACGAAAGATCGCTACCCTCCCCGCAACGCCTTCAAAGGATCCATCGACGACCATTGCCAGTCCTTACTCCAAACCGAAATCTGTTGCCAAAACTCCAGATCGCAGCAGCCCACTTAAACCGAGCCATGCAGAGATGCATCCTAGCAAAGTTCAACAAAGCACTGCAACCAAACCAGATAGGCGACTTACGATGGGTTTCCGGCCAATCGAAACCGATTCAAACGGCAAAAAGCTTCCAGCTGCAGCTGTGACAGATACGCCATCCAAGACAAGAACACCCGGTGCCGAGCAATTAAGTAAAATGAGCTTTGATTTCAATTTTGCACCAGAGGATGCTGAGCTTAGCCAAGAAGCCAAAAAATTAATGGAGACTATTCGGGAAGAAGCTGCAAAAATCAAGTCGCGGATGGCTACTGATCAGAAAGAACAAAAGCAGAAGGGGAAGGATGATAAACAGGCAGCGACACGAAAGATTGCGAAGCCAAAAGGTATCGCTGACCGATTTGATAAGGCGCATATGGCACAGTTCAAAAAAATGGATTCGATAGCTGGGCACCCTTCAGCTTTTAGAACTCGGCGCGACCCAGTTCAGGTGTCGCCAGCCAAGAGTCTTAAGCGCACAGTTTCTAAGGCTCGACTCGACGAGGAAGAGAAAACCAGCACTCCAAAATCCAAAACTACAGCGACCGGTGTGACAGCCGTCACACCCAAAACCGCCATTGCTAAACGCCATAAAAACTTGGAGCATGACGACCGTTCCATACGCCAGCCACTTTCAAAAGATATGCAGACTGCAAATAAAACTCGCCCAGTGCCCAAACAACCAGGTTTATCTAAATTCGAGACACCCCAAAAGTCTACGTTAGAGTATCCAAATCTGAAGCACCCTCATACCACAAAAGCTCCGGCCATACCACGTTCACCGTCTCATAAGTCTCTACCACCACCAAGGACACCTCAGACAGATATTAAAGCCAATTCCAAGATACCAATCTTTGGGTCTGCAGCCCCGAAATCTATTCTCCGTCGCCGCCAGCCACTTTTCTCCGACGACCCTGCCAAAATTGCAGCTGGTACACACATCTCTCGACATCAAGCCGAATTTGAAAGCAAACTACTTGGCCTACCAGAGTCACCGAGTCTCAAAACTTCTACACCATGCACTAAAAAGCGAGTTGATTTCTCGAGCAGCACCAAGCTACGTGATGCGTGCAACGAATTATCCCCCTCAGCCTCTAAAACTCCCATTTTTGAACCATCAAACAATGACGATGTTGTTTACCCAAGTCTTCCATATATGTCATCCCCTCACAACGAACCAGAACGTGGCCATGATACAGATTTTTCTTTCAAGATTGTCAGCCCGACGATGCGCAAAATCTTACCCACCAAAGAGAGCTCTTCTCGGAGAGCTACTATTGCAACCCATGCTCCTATCCCGCATGGCATCAAAAATAAAAAGAGACGCCGCGAGGAAGGTGAAGCAGAGGAACCGAAAACTCCCAAGGCGCAGGAAGGGCGAGTGATTAAAAAAGTCAGACCAAACCCTACCACGCCAGTCCCCAAGACACCAAGCTCAGTAAGGCGGCGGCTACCTCTTACAACTCCACGCCGTGGGGAAACTCCTAGCAGCGCTCGGGGGAACCGGAGTAGTCTCACCGTTAGCCGCTTAAATCTTCTTTCTCAACCAAGAATTCGTCGCTGAACGTGTCTGCAAGTAGCGTCCTATCTCTCTATACCCATTCATTACCTGCATGTACGGGAGTTTTTTCACTCGAATTATCTTTTTCTCTTTGGTTGTCTCAGCCTGAATGGCGCCGACTTTGCTCAGCTAAATCAATCCAATATTCTTCACTTCTTTTCGTGCGGGGCTTGCTTAGATGCAGCTACCGATAGGGTTAAAAACACTTGGGGAATTTATCACGGTGGCTCGGATGTGAGATTTGAAATTGGCGCGTAATCTAAGGTGTTTATCATCTCTACTTTTTCCCTCCTTATCATTAATGGTATCAAATTGTTTGTGTATATCGCTTCTACAGTTGCCTACTATTATATGCGCGCATGTATGATGATCCAGGAATGAAAATTATTTTTGGCTCACAAAAACATGTCCGAGCACGCCGTTCATCGGTTGATCTGTTATTAGACATATCACTCGCCCGTAGCTTGGTTAGAACCCATGGTTAATACCGTGGTTACAATTCTTTTATGTGTAATAATGACATGGAGCTACAGCCTGGGATAGGTAATTAGCGAACCAACTACCGAGAGAATCATGGTTTTTACATCCATACATCTGTTTAGCCACATCCAGATTACATGCAAATGAAGTGACATTTCAGGAGAAATATTTTGATCATAGGATAAACGCCTGGGATATAATGATATTCTTCATGCATCAAAAATTATATTAATTTTTATTAATTCTAACGCACAATCTGATAGCGGCTACTTCTTCGCATCTGCCAAGAATAAAAACCATTCTGATAGATTTGTTGTTTCAAATGCAATCGACCTCTTAAATAACCCTTGAGGTTTATATCGGCTATGCTGGGCTAGATAAATGGAGAAACTGTTAGCTTGAAAATCCAAGCGCTGTGCCTTAGGTAGATCTTCTCCAAATAAGGATAAGGACGGAGGATTTAACAGGAGCAGAATTCTTACCCTCTTTATCCTCAGCCACTGAGAGGGATTTTATTGTGTTTTTTACCGCACCATTTCTTCTATTCCCCCCTAGGCCTTTTGCTGCGGACCCCAAAATCTAGAGGAGTTGTAGGACCATGGGGAGCGAGCTATATCTAACCTGAATCATACAGCAGGATGATTGAAGTCGATGTAGGAGGACTCGCCGCGTTCACAAATATTCATACGCTAAATCTGTTGAGGAAGCGCAGTGTTGCATTTAGGCAAGATGTATCGCCTGAGCCATTTGCTTTGGTATCCCCTCCCTTTCCGCAAGCAGCTTGGCACAAGCGGGCGTTAATAGCCAAGTGTTATGATGGTCTTATCACTGTCAAGCCCCTAATTTCACCCTGTTGCCGGATTAGGGGTACCGATCTTGTGCGCGACATTCATCCACCGACTTCGTTGCCCCGACCTCCTATCCATCATGTCGAAATTGTCAGGGTCCTCTGGAAACTGCGAGTGTGTGGGAGACCGAGAGTCAGGCTGGGTGGCAGTCGAGACTTGTTGAGCGTTCGAAGAATCAGAGAAATCCATTCCATAATGTCCTGGTAGCTGGGCGAAAAGCAGCTGGTCTTCATCGTAGCGTCTGCGCCTGAATAGAGAGGCAGCAGCGGTTGCAAGCTTTGGTTTGGTGGTGCGTCGAGGATTGTCCAGTTCTGAAGACTGATATAGACTCGGTGTAGGACTCGGGTTTGAGTATCCGTAAATGGAATTAGAGTCCGAGTCGTCTCGTGGGAATAGCCAAATTTGTTTTTCAGGACACCAGACGAGTTTCACATCTGGTTTGGCGGCCATGGCCTGAGGTGGTGCTTTGTATGAGCCAGAGACGTCTGTACTGCTGCTATTTCGGCTGCTGTTTTGGCTGCTGATACTACCGTAGCTTCTGTGGCTGCTGTAACTTCCATGATGAGAGTGAAGGGTGTTGGGTCGGGCTTGGTCGCTGGTTGAGCGTTTGATCTTAGACCAGAAGCCTCTGCGTGGTCTGTCGGCATCGACGGGCAGATACTCAGAGGCATCGTCGTTATTCTCAGCAAGTCGCAGGTCATTTGACGAATGGCTCGAGTGGTAATAAGGAGAATAATGCTCCCGATATGGTTTATATTGTGGAGTTTGGTTTGAGTCTGGAAGATGGTAACGCTCTTGATAATCCCAAGAACGCACCTCAATGGTCGGGACGGGACTCCTCCCTCTTAGTCCGGCCATTTGAACAACGTCTAGGGTTATATCAAGGGTCAACGTAAAATGTGTATAATTCTCAGCGCAGATGGTATCGATATGCTGGTGGGTGTAAGCGTTTTTGATGTTAGTAGACTGTTGTTGGTGTGTGGCTATGTATGGTAGTCGGTGCCCGGCGATGGAAATAGTTATGTTTTATGAAGAAGAGAAGGAGAATAGAAAGAGAACAGAATATCCAGGGAGAGGCGGACAGTTAGCTATTTTATTTATTTGGCATAGTTAGACCATCCAAGTGAAACGAATGCGAGATGAACTATAGATCGAGCATTGCTGCCGAGCCACCCACCAACCGTGGCGAAAGGGCAAAGCAGTGACATTATTGTTTTTTCTTTCTCTTTTCTTTTCCTTTATTTTCTGCAGCCCCAAGAGGCAGAGCTATGCAGTGAATGAATGTTATGTCCTTGTACATGGTACAGTTCTGCATGGTTCTCCATCTTATTTCGGCATTATTGACATGAGGGATATCGCATGAAACCCATACTTGGGAACAAGGAGACGATCTCCACACGCGTGTAGTTTTACCTTCCGACACAGTTCGGCAGTCAACAGAGGCAGCATTGTGAGCCGAGATACGACATGATACGACAGGATGCCAATGTGGGAAAGATATCGCAGCGAGTATCGGGCGTCCCGGGCAACCGATGGCATCGTATTGGGCGTCTGCTTGACGTATGTGGCGGGGGTTGACACACCAGAGGGCGAAGTGTGAGAAAAAGGGAGGCAGTAAGAAAAATGAGTGGGCCAGAGTCCATCATCCGCTGCATCCTGCAACACTGTCGACGATGGTTGTCAAGACCTCTTTGCCCGTTAGCGTTGTTCCAAGCCTCGATATCTCTTGGCACCACGCGCAGTTTTCAAATCCTTTGCCTCATGCATGCGGATTTTTTCATCGGCAGCCCCGGGGGGGCATTGGCGTCCTGCCATCCTGCATCCGAGGAGTTGCAGTTTTACGTTATGTTGAAAGGTCTCGAAAAGGGCCGGGTCGGTACTTTGAATGAACTCCCTTGTTGTCAATCTACTTCCTGGGAACATCTTGCCCGCGCCCGAGCCGCAGCGCTCGGAGACTGCTATGAACGGCAACTCAAGAACAAATTAGCAGAATGGCAAAGCAGCCTTCCCAACGTCAGATATAGATTTCCAACACCGCCGCTGTCTGGCTTAGTGTTGGAGGGAATTAGTGTTGGGGCCAGTTTTGACACCCTTTTACATTAATAGCACCAACCCATATATCACCCGATCGAGGCAATGCAGCATTGCTACTCTGATCCTCCATTTTAGGTGCTTCAACGCCGAAAGTAGCCGGCAGGGATATTTTCAGAGGTCTTCGAGGAGATCAAACACACTGATATGGAATCTATACGCTAATGAAGAGCGTGCTAATACTTGAAACAAGCTAGAAAGCAGAAGTGGAAGGGAGACATGCATAAGCGATCAAAGGGAGATAAATTGAATGAGATTTCCCCTCTTGGCTCGTCCTTGTTGTTCTCCATACTCTCGCTATATCAGGGGTCGAATTCCTACCCGAAAGGGCACAGACTATATGGATTAAGAATATGTTGAAAGAAACAGCTTGATCTAACAAAGTCCATTCCGAAATCGGCTGTGTAGTCGTGCAGTATGCAGCTAGTAATTGGCACGCTAAATACTGTGATAGTAGCCGCTGCCTTTATCCTGTTTAATTAAAGACAGGCTTTGCGGTCAATACCCAACATCTCATCCTCTACGCATATAAGCTACCAGGCTCTGAAACCGGACGAGAAGTAGGCTGCACTTGAGAACATAGCATTGTCCTCATATGAACGTATTTCACCGGTCTTTTGGGACATTCCTGGTCACTCTGTATCTTCTAAGAATGCGGTGTGATCGAGAAAATGGTGAGATTCGTTATCCTTCGGTGGTGACATAGCGAGAAGTTGAGCCTGAACACTTAGCTTGCCATCATAGAAACCAACTTCTTTTCTTCAACAACTTTCATGATTCAACCCAGGACCGGCTTCATAGTCAACGAGTTTTCCCGCCCCCTTCCCTTACCACTGGGCCCGATTGCCAGCGGTATTCGAGCAATACCGTACATCGATGCTGGTTGGCAACGCATATCCACGTCCTCATTCCCATTTCCCACCTTGACAGGTGTACTGACCCCTCACCCTCGCCATCAGGCATTGTTCGAACGTAAATCTGGACTTCTCCGATGTCACTATTAAGAACTCTTGCCATTACCAAGACTTCTTGCTCTCCACCGTTCAATTGCTGTTTTCCTTCATCTAAGAGGTGCAGTATATCAGTCGCGTGCTCCATGGCATTGAAGAAAATCAACGCAAGATTGCGACCCGATGCACACACTATACCAAACAAGATGTTGTTAAAAGCTTTTTTAATCAAACGGAAATATCTTTAACGACAATCTAATATCCAGCAGCTGACGGACAAGCTGAGAGAAGAAGTGACGGATTGATGGAGCTTGGGCGCATAATTACACTGAAGCTAGACAGCTGGCTTGATGCAGCGGCTTCATAGCGGATGCCTTCTGTCGAAGCAAGAGTCTCAGCCAAATGGACCAAAAAGCCCGCGGTCTCAATGATCTGACCATTGAACAACGCCTCATGAACCAAGCTGGCTCACGTTAGAAAATCATGGAGGACTGAATTACTTCGCTGGCAGGTAATTTACTTTCGTTTATACTAGCTCCTTCAATTACTATCCTTCAGGGGCGTTGTTGATCGGCCTAAGGTTCTTGACCACCCAGCGCACGTTACCACCCGGCGCACGCCACTAGGCTGAGATGACCAGCACGCGGATTCCGTGATTTTTCAACAACCGATTATTATTATCAAATATTATATAGCGAATCGATCCATTAAACGGGATAGTACAAATTTAAAGAGATGATTGATCCTTATACTGAGATGGCGATCTAATTATCCGACCACAACGTGAGAAGGGGAGTCCGGGATTGAACCAGCCAAAAAGGAGCTGCTAGAGGAAGTAGACCCAGAGAAGCTCACTGGCGAATTCGTGATGGGCTTCTTATTGGATTGGGAAGTTTGTATGAGAATCGTAAGCTTTTTACTGTATAAGAATGTAGCGGCTTGTTTGGAGACTGATTGACCCTTAACACGTCGCATAAGGGTAGTTCGATAAATTCCATGTTTTTCTCATCGCAGCGTTTTGAGCGCCTTCCTGCGATAAATATTCAGTTACTGGGAGCTCAATATTAACATCTTTTAACATGGTGTTGGTGGTGAATGTTGAGAAGTCGATTCTTCAAGTCGCGTGCGTTGGGTGGTCAAGAACAACAGAATCAAGTCTTGGCAGTCGTTTAGCGCCAACAACTGGAGCTGGGCTTTGCTGACGGCTCCTTGGGAGATGCAACTCCGCGCTGCATCGTTAGGTGTGAAATTGTGTATGGACTGCTCTCCTCTCCTCTGACATGCAATGCTTTGTCCTTTAATCTCCATTTGTCGTTCTTCCTACGCACCTTCTAGAGAACTCTGGGCTGCGCTGCATGCGGTCGGTGTACGTCTCATGAATGGTGTGCCAGAATGAGCAGCACAATGGATCTCACATACTTCCACCGTAGAGATGTCTCTGCGCCCATGATGTTGCTGTACGTATGCCCGGGTGGCCCAAGCCAGTGTCCTATGCTATCTTTCGCTCTAGCCTAACTTTGGCGCTATCGAGGATGATCCGTATGAGACATTCATCCGCCTATACTTCAAAGCTGGCGGTATAAAGATGTCTATCTATACATATCTACTAAAGACTTTGATACTTATACCCCTGGACTGAGGAAGTTGCCGTTTGCAGGTCACATGTTTCTCCATGCATAACAAGTCAGCGCTGCAGCAGGGCTGAAGACATACATATATTATCCTCTTCACCTTCTCCGCCAGGTTCTCTTTGAGAGAACAACTGGCACAAAAAACATGGGGAATTTTAAAGTAGTGCTTAAGGATCGGATCGAGGCGAAAGACCAACCTTGGTCGTTCAACGTCGCGAACATCCCTAAGCCTTCTACATCAAACAGCCAAGGGTTGATTAAATTCATTGCTGTGACTTCTAACAGAGAAAAGCAGAAAGTTACCTTGGAGTTCAAGAAGGCCGACTTATGCAGAGCTATCGCGCTTGATCCTATGCACTGTTTTATTCACATATCCTTTTCTGATTTTCGTTTACGCCATCCGTCCCCGAATGAACCCCAGACCACGGAGCAGGCGACCGCAAAGGAGTCAAGTGAGTATATCACTCGGATTTTACAGGCTGGGATAAAGATAAACAATGTCCAGTATAACTTCTACGGCCACAGCAACAGCCAGCTGAAATCCCGCTCTTGCTTTCTATTTGCCGCATCGAAGGAAGAGATATCTGTGAAGGTCGCGAATCTAGGTGATTTTTCGAAGATCAAGTCAGTAGCTAAAAAGGCAAAGCGAATTGGTCTATTATTTTCGACAACCCAAGGAGGCGTCACATTGCGCGAAAACCAATACGAGGATATTCCGGACATTCAGAGCAAGGATTATATCTTCACAGATGGTTGCGGCCTTATTATCTCCTTTGCTGGCGAGGCGGTTGGCAAAGCAGCAGAACATTATATTTCGGAACAACAAATACTTGCCGTCTGTTTTGCAGATTCGATACCGAGGGTACAAAGGGGTGCTGACTCTTGAGCCTGCCTTGCATGGACGGATTCTTGCGCAATTCAGAGATTCCATGAGGAAATTTAAAGATGCCGTCGATCTCACACTGTCTGTTGTGGGATATTCAAAGGTAGGTTATATATCATATGTTCCACTTCGTCTAGCTGGCTTGAATTCCTGAATCCTCACTTTCGTAGCCATATAGCTTTGGTGCTCTCAATGACGAGACTATCATACTTCTAAATGCACTTGGCATAACATCCGATATCCTGCTATCGAAGCAGGCTCAGTACCTCGACCTTTTATCCTCCGCCGAGCGAGCTGACCCAAAATGCAGCTTTCACTTTTTGTGCTCTCGCAACCGTCTTGACCTCGCAGAGAAACTTCTGATTGATGGTGTGGAATCCATCAGTCCAGACCTACGGCGCCTTGTAAAGGACGAATATAACAAAATGCTCAACAAGAGGGGAGAACAACGGTGTCGAATTGTCGTACCGCAAACAAGACTGCTCTACGGCGTATGTGACCCAAGAGGAACTCTGCGCGGAGAATGCTTTGTGAGAGTCACCATGGATGGGAACGGGCAGCCTCACACATTGACAACCTCAGAGGTTTTGGTCACGCGAAACCCATGCTTGCACCCAGGGGATCTCCAGAAGTTTAAACTGGTCGACAAAGTCGAGCTGTCTCATCTGGTTGACTGCATCGTCTTCCCAACCCGTGGAAAACGGCCTAGTGCGGACCTCATGTCTGGAGATGATCTTGATGGGGACACATGTAAGAGCTAACCATTAAGCCTTATTTTTGGAACATATAGTGTTGCTGATATGTAATACTCGTAGTTTTTGTTTGCTGGGGCCCCGATCTTATCCCAAGTACGATCTCTGAACCTGCAGAATATCCAGGAGTTAAGGAATCTGTTTCATTTGGCTCAATCACCGACGATGACAGGATAAAATACTTTGCCCAATATACGTCTGTATCTCTAGGGCAGGTCAAGAATCTGTATCTCAGCTGGGCAAGATTAAAGGGCGCCATGTCCCCGGAGTGCCAGCAATTAAACCGGCTCTTCTCCCAATGTGTTGATGGCAATAGGATCGTGGTACCAGAGCCACTCAAAGATCCGCCGCAAGCCCCAGAATCCCCTCCTTTCATATTAGATACCCTCCACGAGGCAGCAAAGGGAAGCATAGCGACTAGACCCCTGGACGTTGGAGAATATGAGGATTCTCCTTTCGATGCTATGCAGTTACTCTTGAGCAGGGAGCAATATGCCATCCCACAGTTTGAGTTGATCAAACTAGTTGCACACTGGTGCCATCACAACCATCATTCCTTGGGTGATTTTGCGTCTTTTTTCGACTATGATCTCCTCAGCGACGAGCAGAGGGCTTGGGTGCTCAGCCAATTCCCTCCTACCGCAATAAACCCAAGCCTAGTCCTCAACGGCCTTTTGGGATCGAATATTCTATATCCTACAGATTTGGGCCAATTCAAATTAGACTACCCTAGTCTTCGTTGGAGATGTGTCTTTGACTCCACAGTCAATAGAATGGGAAATTTCTTAGACCGATTTTCTAGTACACTTGAACTTTTCCACAAGAAACTAATTGTCCTCCGCGTTGACGAGCGGCTGGTGTTGGCTATATATGTGCCCCATCGGATTGAGAGACATAGCGAGTGCCAGGTGGATGACAGGGTGAAAGTCTTTGCATTCCCGCAAGCTTCGGGTCCAGGAGCAACGCGCTGCCGCGTCGTTCCGACTAAAATGAACTACAGGCTCTTCTGCGATGGCTCTATCTTTCAACTCTACGAGAAAAAACGTGCTAATACTTGGGTTTACCTGATACATGGGCCGTCTGATGATAGGTCATACAGAAATATACCTAGCGGAGGCGGCCGACGGAGGCAGAAGCAAGCGACAGTGGAAAGTGGGGTTAATTCCGAGTGTCGAGCGAGCGTTGCTCTGGGTAAAATCAGTTGCGAGATCCAGGGGCACATTGGCAAGGTGCAGCGCCAGGGTGTCCTTGGTGCGGTAAGTAGTGTTCCTATCTAAAGATAAAAAAGATAGATTTCTAATCTGTGACGGGTAGGAGGTTTATGTCATTGGAAACCGTGATATAAAAGCTTAGACCGTGAGGCATGCCGTCGGGTCTACAAGACGCTATACAATGACCAGCAGCCCAGAGTCTCTACACAGTTAAAAATCCTCAGGGACCAGTCGCTAAACGATAGCCAGAACAAAGCGATAAGTGCGGCAATGTCTTCTCCCTTGAGTTTACTCTGGGGTCCTCCGGGCATAGGCAAGACCCGAACTGTAGTCGCAATACTAGAGCAACTACTTAAGGCGGAACCCAATAAGCGAATATTGGTCGCTGCACCTACTCACAATGCTGTGGATAACATATTGCGCAAGTTCATCGAGGTAGAAGGACCAAGAAAGTCAGGGACGGCACCCATACGTGTCTCTACAGATGTAAGTAGGACCAGGCGTGAAAACTGAAACTAGAATTCTGCTAATCCGTCCCACCATAGGTTCAGAAGGTATCAGACGATTTGAAAAGTTATACCTGCGATGCCATGATGGGGCATGATCCCAATGCCAACATGGCAGCGAGACAGAAAGCCCAACGACGCGTAAAAGAGTGTCGGCTGGTTTTCACAACCTGCATTGGCGCAAACCTCGGCTTGCTGCGAGAAGAAGACTTTCAAATTGTGCTCATAGACGAGGCACCACAGCAGACAGAGGCGATGACTCTAGTTCCCTTGGTAAAGGGATGTGAGAGGGCTGTCCTAGTCGGAGACCACGTCCAACTAAGCGCGACAGTCCAGAATCACGCCAAATTAGTCGATTTCGATACATCGTTATTCGAACGACTCTATCTCGACAAGGATACCCAAGGTGCCGTCGCAAAAGTCATGCTAAATACACAGTACCGAATGCATCGGGATTTATGCACTTTCAGCTCGACGAGTTTTTATGACGGAGCTCTGAAAACAGGCGTACTAGACGATGCCAGGCCATTACCTCCGTCAAAGTTCCCATGGCCCCTCCTATGGAGAGGACTCAACACCGGGAAGCGATGTCGCAAAGCCTTCATCCAGTGCTCTTCACCAGAAGATCTAGGCCGCAAATCCAAATCGAACCGAGAACAAGCCCTCGTCTGCCAAAAAATATGCAAACTGCTAACAACAACAGCCGACGAGTCTCCACCATCGTCACTCGTCATGCTCACTTCCTACACCCGTCAAATCGGGCTCGTGAAGGGTAATCTCTCTGGCATCGACGTCTATAGCATTGACGGATACTAGGGCCGTGAAGCGGATATAGTAATCTTCGTGACGGTCCGATGTAATCAGCACCGCGAGATGGGGTTTCTAAAGGACATGCGCCGACTGAACGTCGCGATGACCAGGGCAAAAAAAGGGGTGATTATCATTGGGGATCGAAATACACTGTGCAATGGAGACAATGAGGGGAGTTCAGTGTATTGGAGGGCATTGGTAGATGGGTGCCAGAGCATGGCATTTGATCCTGAGAGTGATGCCTTTACGGTGGTTTAGTAGTTATCCAGTTATTTATCGTGTAACTTAGCCAACGACTGTACGATGTCGGTCGCACAAAACCCGCCGGTAAGCAAAAACCCCGGTAATTAATGAAAGTTCAAAGCCGTTGTTGGGTGGGGGCACAACCGAAAACGGCAGGAGGAACCCGTGAAGAAAAACGGCATCAGAACAAGTGGCCACTTCTGAGTTTTATGCGCAGGAAGTATGAAGAAGAAGCAAGGTGAAGCGAAGCTGCAAACCCGTTGACGATGGTCAATTATCTCTTTGATAGGCTCGGTAAAGTACTACCCCAGGTTTCCGGGATTTGTGCGAGGTGGTATTTACCAAGAAACTACATACTACCCTACACCGGCGCTTAGGAGAAGCGAAAGAAGAGAGTGAATAAGATTACATTCAGTATGTTTGTATCCCGTCCAGACGTAAAAAATAATAATAAAAATAAAAATAATAAATAATAGATAACAAAAGGACACCGTAGAAGCAAGGTATGTATGTATCAAGACAAAAAAGAAAGCAAAGGGGATATCAATCATCAGAAATCAAGGTATAAAAGTGGAGGTAGAATTGGTATTGATTAAGACACAGGAGGATGTTTTATTCCAAAATTGTACACGGCTTCAACATAAGATGAAGTATTGAAAAAGGGTAAACAAAATTTGGAATTAAGATATTAAGGTATATCGAAACGATCTAAAGAGCAAGGTCGTTAACATTTCCTGCATCATGGCCAGATCCAACCGATCCACCGTACAAAAGAAAACAAAATAGAAAACTTCCACACAAAAAAGAACTTCTTCAACTAAAGTAACTTAGGCGTGGAAGGATGGAGAAGAAATCTATGCGAAAAGGAAGGCGGCAAGACCGGCGAAGACAGCAGCGGTGACGGAGCCGGTGACGGCTGAGCCGGCGTTGTTGAATGGTGGTGGGGTGTTGACTGGTGGTTGAGGAACACCGGTGCCAGTTGGCTGAGGATATCCGCCAGTTGGGATGCCACCGGTAGGAACTGGAACACCGCCTGATGGAGGAGGAACTGGGACACCACCGGATGGAACTGGAACACCGCCGGATGGGGTTGGGATGATGGTGACGATGGAGGTGGTGACAGTTGGGACACAGGTGGTGTAGGTGATGATGGAGGTGGATGGCTCCTCTTGGGGAGGAGGAACAACCTCAGTTGGGTAAGGAGGCTGCTCAGTTGGAACCTCCTCGGTTGGCTCAACACCGGTTGGGACGGGGACGGTTGGGTGGACGGAGGTCACGATGTGAGTGGACTCGGCAGGGCAGTCTGGGACTTCAGGGCCACAGTCGGTCACGGTGAGATACTCGGTAGAGTAGCTGGTTGGGACTGGTGGCTGAGGAGCAGGGCCAGTTCCAGTGACAATTGGGGGAGGAACAACACCGGTTGGCTGGGGGTGTCCAGGGCAGTTGGGGACATCAGGACCGCAGTCGGTGATGGTGACCTGCTTGGTGGAGTATTCGGTGTGTTGGTAACCACCCTCATAACCGCCATTGGCAGGAGGAGGAGCCTCGTAACCACCATCGTTGGCGGGAGGAGGGGCCTCATAGCCGGGAGCCTCGTAGCCAGGGGCTTCATAGCCGGGCATGGCAAGGGCAGCACCAGCGAAAAGAGCGACGGAGACAGCTGAGAAACGCATTTTGAATATTTGTTTATGTGATGAGAATAAATAAATCAAAAAAGTGACGTTTAAAAGAAGTAATTCGTCGGGAGAAGAATTAAAGAGTGAGTTGTTTGTTTGTATAAAAGAGTGTGGGCGACCGAAGTCGAAGAGCGAGAAAGTGGTTAGAAATTAAAGACTGACGGTTGGAGAGAGAGAGAGAAAAAAAAGGGAGAGAAAGAGGAAACTTGGCCACGAGGAGGACGCCGACACCTTTTTGTATTACCAGGGAGATTAACCAGCAGATCACTCCACCGGGCCCTGGCCCCTTTTTGTTGTGTCCCCCTTAACCAAAGAACCCCCCTACCCCAGAAGCCCCTAAGCACCAGTAGAAAGTCCCTAAACTCCCTAAGCTAAGAGGGCACGGAGTCTCGCTAGTCAAAAAGCGTCGTAAGTCTTTTTCTGCCACCAAAAAGCTTCCTCTAGTTTGCCCCACCTGTCGCTTTATTACGCTTTCTTATTGGCCGGTTCAAGGTTTAACCCCTTTATAAATACCGGTTATGCCTCTTTCGGCTTGTGCCCGGCAGGTTCCTGCATCAAGCTATGAATTGTTATGATGATCTTTTTGTCTCGCCACCGTCAACACAGTAGGAGTAGTCAACAGTGTGTGTATACACTTGATGGTGTCGCACAAGAGTACAAGCGTCATAACAACACGTTATTGTCCCACTGAACACACTGGATCCTATAAAAAGAAACATTCTTCTTGGTTCGCTGTTTGTGGCGATCGTCGTTGATCTGTACCACCGAGCTTTCTTTCTTTACCGCTTGTGTATCCGTCGTCTGGTCACGTGGACTCTCCGGCTTCGCTCGGACAGTTCAAGGACAAGGACATTGTGTTGTGATGAATATCAGTGTATGTGTGTATGAGAGAGTGAGTAGAGTGCTTGAGCATCAGATACTGATGTTGAGCTTGACATCACTGAGATACTCTGTACTGCTGGTTGGCAAGGCTACACGTTCTGTGTAATGGAGTCCTGGTCTTGGTACGGAGTGTTTCATCTTCCTTTCATCTGCCTCCGGACCGAGCGAGCACTCTACTACTGTACATACATCTCGATGCCTGCGTGCCTTATGATCCTCGCTTGCTGCGCTTCCCAGCACATCCCAAGCGATCGCACAGATCTAGACTTCTCCGTCTGAAACCCATCATCGTATGCATTTCATCGTATCAAAAATGCTGACACCTTAATCTTACATTCCCGCCCTCTCGCAGACTGCAGCCGCCGTGTAAGCCTTGCCAAAAGGACGGATCCTCACACACACTCCTTGGTACGGCTTGTCCTTCATGATGATACGCTTCAGTTATACAAAACTAACCCCTTCAAACCCACTGTCGATGGAGTCTGCAAAAGTCTAAACCCGCCCGCCTTATGGCAAAAAACACCGGCAATCCAACAACTGCCAACTCTCCTTCGTATATCCCTGAATAATGTGGCGACCAGTAATTATTCAATTCTTTCGACTTTAGGTGGTAATTTCGGTAGTCTTTCCGTCGTTGCAGTTGCACCCGACAAAATGCTCAGCCACCTTTTGACGGGATCTCCTTGGCTCGATGGGTCTGCACACACTGAGTTATTCATACGGAGTTCCTCTTACCCTGGCTGCATGTATGAGGCATATGTCGTCTTTGATAACGGAGGATGGGATATGAGGATTATCCTTCTTCTCCATAGAACAGACACCTCCGAGCCAACCATAGGAGAGATTATCACCGTGCAAAAGCAAAGATTCAATAGTTCTCCATGCATCCCAACGGGTCGGGGATTTTCCTCATTATTTGACCCTTATTTAAATAGAATCTCGCCCATCAGTTCCACCTTGTCAAATTTTTTTTATCCCCTTTCTTCTGAACCGTGGTCGAGAACGTTGTCTATCCACATATGGCGTATGACATTTGCATACATAGTACACATCTAATTATGTCTAAGATGTCAAACCCCGAGTCATGAACCATCATCATACTATCTATCTCTCTACTTCCATGGAATGATACATATCTACTAATACACAGATCCTACACATAATGCCTCTGGAACAAATCATTCTGAATCCACAATAGCTTGTTAAACGCCGAAACCACCATCGTCTTACCCTCTACATCCAGCCCGTCCGCTCCCATCGTCGCCCTCAGCACGATATCCTCTACAAACCCCAACAACAACGACATATGCATCACCTCAACACGTAACTCGGGCCTGGTCTCACGATGCTTAAACCCCGGTTCACCCGTATGCATCACCCCGACTTTATCCAGGTATTCCCAGAAGGGACTACCATCAGACCAGTCCGTGTTCGTCACCAGTTTTGCAAAGTAGGTTTTTAGGAAATCTTTCCGGTGCAGAATGTTAGGGTGGGTGAGGTGCAGGGTTTCAACTGATGTTGAGTCTGAGGATGAGGAGGAGTCGGTGTCTTCTTCTTGTTGTTGCTGCTGCTGCTCGGGCTGACGAGGAACGAATGGTTGGGCCGTGATATCGTAGTTGATCAGGTTGGCGTAGATTGTGTCCAGGACGGCGGGGAGGGCAGGCACAAGGATGTGCTTGGAACTTTGGATCGCGGCGCCGTCTTCTGGTGTGAATTTTAGGAAGGATTTGGTATAGTTGATTCGGCTTGGGAGGTCATCTTTGAGAGAGGCTGGGTCGATATGTCAGATTGAGGCGTTGACTACGACCATTGTGGGAGAGATCAGGTAGGTGAGTGGATTATAGCGATAGGTTGAGATTGGTATACGGAGTAGATGGCAATGGTATTCAATTGAAGAGTATCACCTTGAAGCACCGGCGAGGATGTCACTATATATTTATATATACATCCCCTCCCCTCCCCTTCCAGCATCCCCCGTTGAATCGAATTCACACTTGACACGATAACTGAACTTCCTGGCATTGCTTGACGCTGTCACCTCACCTGCCACTCCAGGTTCCACTGCAGGACTCGGGACGGGGAAGTAGGGGATGTAATTAGATACCAGGGAAGTATTTGAAAGATCGCTGCTGCAAGACAAGAACTGTCCGTTTAGACCGACCAATCCTCGGGCGTAGAAAGGGGGATAAGAAGGAGATATAATATTGATTCAATCGGATTGGATTGAACCTCTCTAGCAAAAAGAACTGAACAAAGAAAAAGAGGGTGTAGACATTCTATTTGGTCCTGTCTACGCCTTGTCCTTGCTCCTTGCCTACCTGCGTCTGGCCCATTTCAGAATAACCCTTAAGCCATGGGTTAAGTCAGGACCCTCCATTCCCCGCCACCAGTCTACTCGCCAGTGGTATCCTAGAATCAGACAATCAAGCGGGCGGAATCAGAGATGTAGTAAGGAGCAGAGATAGGCTGACAGGTAAGGTATGTAGGAGATCCCCAAGAAATACCGAGACGGTGAAGAACTTTGTGAGACGAGCAATGACGAATTCTCCTCTGAACTTTTCTTGCTCCCTTCACTTTGATGGCCCTCATTTGAACGTTTCGTCGGGCAGATTCGCCCCGTTAATGCATAGCATTGGAGGTGATTCGCAGTATTGGGTCATGCGCTGTATGTTGCTCTTGGTGGTGCGTGATGCATTGCTTTCGGTTGTGTTTCGGATGATCGTCGGTTGAACTACGGGGAGAGAGCGGGTTCTCTGGTTGTGAACACCATATGTACATCCATCCAGCTGATAATGCTGCTGTTCCGCTTGCGAAACATGAAGAGACTGGCTGTTCTTGGGGTGTATCTACTTGTAATGTAGGTATGCATGCTCCCTGCCCAGCTACCTCAAAGACACAGATAGACAGGTACAGGGAAGTCGACGAATATGCATTGTCATTCGTAGAAACTGTGAATTTGCTATGACTAAACTGCAGGTGAGCGAGAGGGGTAATTCCATCACTACAATCATCGAGCAGCCAGTTACTCACAGAATGACGAAAAGGAAAGAGAAAGGAGGGAAAAAAAAGAAATCATGAGATTGAAAAGTAGGGAGAGTGTGTTGCGTCATCGTATATTCCAAAACGTATCCCGGACTCCGGCCTCTTTGGCAAATATGGGGTGGTAGCATAGATGTTGTGCACATATATGGTGCGAGAAGGAGAGGGGGGGATGTGTGCATTTTCAGCTAATTCCAAAAAAAAAAAAAAAAAAAAAACGAAACTGGATAGGGAAAAGAAAAGAGAAAGAGCAAAAGATGGATCTCATATCAAGAGGCATAACTTCCTAAAGGCCGTAACTGGTGCAGGATTATCGAGAAATGCAGTGGAGAGAAGAGAGAAAGTGATGATGAGGAAAGAAAGGATATAATGGGCTATACCGGAATGACTGGTTGAGAATGCGAGATTGCGCTGCTGCACAAGGCTGAAAGGGACAAACAAGAAGAGGAATAATAGAGGCGTCCCAGCGCTTGAGGTCCTGACAAAAAATTAAAGAAGAGAGCAGTTCAATCCTTCCAGTCCCAGACTTGCTTCAAAAAGTGCGCCATGTTGACTTTCCTATTTCTTATTTCAAGCATCCATGGATGTTCCAGCATGCGCCATGGACTCGCTCTCCGAGGCGGCTCCTTCTCCAGACTATACCCATCCCCCAAGTCAGCGGGTTGCTCATCCAAATATGTCTACATTGTTAAGGGAAATAGGGGGAAAAAGGAAGAAACATACCAGCATTCAATGAAGTATTTAAAGTTTTCACTCCAAAAAATCCCATTGTCCGGTTCGTCTTTGAGTTTGGGGATTGGCTGGCGGACAATATAAGTCAAGAGATCAATCAATACCGATCTTGGTTGCATTTCTGTGCCGTCAGCAGGGAACGGGAAACGATGCTGGGCGACTTCCAGCAATGTCACGCCTAGCGACCAAACATCAGACGTGATGGTGTATGATTGGCCCGTAATTCTCTCGGGGGCCATATAGTAAGAAGTGCCAATAAACGTATTGGCATCGCCCTTTGTTCCGAATTCACCGCTGACACCGAAGTCACAGAGCTTGACCTGTCCATTGCGACAGAGAAGAATATTCGACGGTTTTATATCTAAAAGTTGGAAAGTCAGCAGCCTTATCTTTTTTGTCTTCTTTCCCCATCCAGTAAATAGGCTCAACGACTTACCTCTGTGAATAATCTTGCGGCCATGAAGATACGTTAAGCCGTTCAATACCCCCTCGGCCACTTTACCAAGCACTTTTTCTCCGGTTCTTCCACCTAATTTCCTGACTTCTTTATAAATACTATCAAGACTCCCTCCTTCACAAAACTCCATTGCAATTGATATAGAACCCGACGATCTATCCATAAATGCTCCGTAATATAAGCATATATGCTCCGATGCACAATCTTTGTTAAAATTAAGTTCACGAACGATTTGTTTCTTTACGTCTGGGTTAGGGTCGGTTGTGATGATCTAACATATGACCGATATTAGCAATCACAGGCCAAAAAAAGTTAAGGAGGAGGATACAGAAAGGGGTCAAACCTTTAAAGCGAATACAGTCTTTCCACCTTTCAAAATACAACGAGTGACTGCTCCTCCAGCGCCTTCGCCAAGACTATCAAGCTCAATAATCTTGCCCTGTTCGCTTGCCGCCAGCCACTTTTCATCGTCTAGATCCTCGACGTCAAGAGGTCTCCCTGCTTCCAGGCTGAGTTTGTCAAGGTCTGGTAAACCATTGATACCATTCTCCCTTTCCATCTGGTCCCCGCGATCCGAGTACCCAGAACTTATTGCCGAAGACGGATCTGGAGTCGAGCCATGGGGTTGTCTCAGACCCATAGCAAAGGATAGAGAAGAGTATGTGGACGATGTTGCTGATGCTGGGCCACTATTGCGGCCATCATAACCGACATAACTTCCGTTTCTTGAGTGTGAAGCGCTATCATTAAAGTGGCTAGCGGAATTTCCATTATAATGTTGTGGGATAGGTCGTCCATTGTACAGCGTGGTGTTCTCTTGAGGTACGCCTTTGCTGCTGCCCATGGGAGTTGCTAGTCTGAGCTCGGGGGGTGCGGGTCGACGAGGATTTTGTTGACCATCGGGACCGATGACGGTGCCAGCCTGATTCACAGGCTTAACATTGGGAGAAGGAGGGATTCCGACCGTCAGCGGAGGACGTTTGTTGCGGTGTGCACCTGGAACTGGGGGTTTAAGAAGAGGAGCCGGCGACGTCATTTTGTAAAGCGAGGTAGAACAGTATCAACGGCGAGAAGGAAACGATTGAAAGACGAAATGAGGACTGGTTGAAAGAACGAATTTTCCTGTGATACAGAAGAACTGTATCTGTAGATGTAGAGGAAGATGTTTCAAAGAGTGCGGGCGGTTATCAGAGGGCGGGTAAAGAGCTGTGACAACTAACAAAGCAGCACATTAGCATTGTTTAGTCGAACCCAAGAAAGAATGAATAAAAAGGGGCAACAGAATTGATCCATACTTAATTAGTGTTCCGAGAGCTTCCAAGTGAATAATAATAATGATGGACAAACGAACGACGCTTTGTATACGCGCTGGTGATGTTTGATTTTCCGAGACGTAGAGCAACCCAGGTTAGATAATCGTACGGAAACAAGACCAGAAACGAGCGCTTAACGAGGACTTTGGGTCGCCTAGTCCTCCCCCTGGTGTGTATGTCTAAGGCCTGACAGGTTAGAGAGATAAAAGACAAGGACATGGCCTATAGGCAACCAATAGATGAGGTGGCTAACCGAAAGTGAAGCAGGAATTAAACGACAACAAGCCGTGGTACAGCCAGGCAGAGACTTTGGGACCAAGGCGCTTTTTTCCAATAGCGAGAGACAAGCAAAGTCCAAAGGCGGGATCGAATGCAAAATCAAACAGAGAGACGGGACAGATGAAGAAGCGAGGGGAAAGAAGAATAATGAAAGGAAATCGGGTTTATAATTTGACGTGCAAAACCCGCTGAGCTAGACGCTGGCAACGCTTGGAACGAAGCCGCTGCGTGGTGGGTCTTTTGGGGCTGGGCCAGAGTGGAGGAAATAATGCAGATGGGTGGCTTTGCTGCTGCCAGATGGAAACGAGCGACAGGCTGGCGGGAGATGTGATGTGGAATATATATATATGTATTGTCTGTATGTGTGTGAGATGTGAGATGTGAGATGCGAGGTGGTGAGGTGAGACGTGAGGTTGAAGATGGCGGTTGGAGGGAGGGAAAAAAAAGAATGCAGCGTCAGGCCGCCGTATGTACGGAGAAGGTCTGGATGAAACAGGCGGTTCGACGAGGGACCACCGAGGCTTTTTATCGACCCAAGACAGAATCCACGCCAAAATCCACTGAATTTCTGATTCTTTAATATCTACACAAACAACTGGATGCTTGAAGAAATTGTCATCTGGTAGCACGAGACCCGCCAGCATCCAGGGACAGCAGAAACACAGGTTGATTTGATGCACGGCGTATAGCCCCAAAGCCATGAAACCCTTCGATACATACATACATCTGCCTACAAAACTACCTTA
Source organism: Arthroderma sp. MBC 929 (assembly GCA_030789285.1). Classification (NCBI taxonomy): domain Eukaryota; kingdom Fungi; phylum Ascomycota; class Eurotiomycetes; order Onygenales; family Arthrodermataceae; genus Arthroderma; species Arthroderma sp. MBC 929. The sequence goes on along the minus strand of JARJUX010000025.1, from coordinate 152,554 downwards.
CAAGTGCTATGATACACATATTTCCTGGTAGCTCGCGTGTAAACATCCTGACCCTGTCCTGACATACAACGTTCGATGTATATAAAAAGATCTCTGTGTGACCAGCCAGATACGGATGGGGGCCGAAAGGGGTCGATCGTAGTAGACCAACCACAGTATATCCATCTCTCTCGCTAGAAATCGACTAAAATAAGTATGCATGAATGCGAAAGAGATGGATGAAAGAATCTGTCTTCTTTTTTTTTTTGGGGTCCGTCTTTGCTCCCAACACTCGAAACATCTCCTTCAAAGGTGATTTGATCGATCTGTCCCCAAGGCGTGGATAGGGAAGAATAAAAAGAACAGCTGCAGGACCAAGCAAGGATTGAGGATGTTTTTCTTCCTCCCTGAGCAGCTCTCCGCTCCCCCTGTCAGGACACCCAATTGCTATTTTTAACATCGAATAATGCAGGTATGTGCCTGGGCCTGATGATTAACTACGGAGTATATATGTATGCATTGCAGGTTGCGATGATGGGGTTTTCTTGACCTCCCCAAACTGCGCCGCATCCCACCCTGCAGAATGCGGGGGGTTTTTATAAAAAGGACCTGTTGGATCTTAACGGTTACGGATGCTTCGGCCGATGGTATCGGCAATAATGAGCGGGTTTCTTAAGGGTGCTAGATGGGAGGGTTGTTGGGACTTTGGGGCCTCTTCCTCGAACGCTCCAGGTAAGGCGGGCCGTTTGGGTTTGAGTATACGGCGGTGCATATGTTGTGCAAGGCAGTGAGTACCGACAATACGGGAACGGTGTAATGGAATATATTAACCATATCATATGGATATTCAGCCAGCAATCAGATAAACGGGGAGTCCGGGATCAGAAGCTGAAACAGCGATTAATAAGATATCCGCTTGACAAAAATAGCTGCTCGCGTTTATGAACACCCCGTCAGAAGAAGTAAAATAATGAACAAGAACGGGGAAACAGATTGCTTTCTGCCTTGCTCCAAAACGCCTGTTTATGCCATACCTATTCCATCAATGCATGTCGTCATTATCTAGAGTCCTGGTTGCTCGTGTCCGTATTTGTAGGTTGTGCTCCCAACACCCATCCGATGCCACTCACCAAACCACCTGTGACCATGTTACTCACTACATCTCTCTTTCTAGTCCGCGAGGCTTCATGGTCGTGTTCGTGGTTCGCTGCAGCATTTGGCTCAGCTGAAGCGGCAGAGGTGCGCAGTGGAAATGTGTTTTTGCTGATTGCTTGTGCAGCACCACGCGCAACTTCAAACAAGCCCATGGGTGCCTCGTCATACCCACGAATTCTAGAACCTCGGGGAACACGGGCTGCGCGTGAACGCCGCTCCCGCTCCCGTTCCGTGTCCATTGCATCCAGTTCGCCAGCGGACGGCCCAAACCCGCCAGGAAGACCAGACATACTCGTTATGTCTCCTTTAGTGTCCCAGTTTTCTGCTTCCTCTATCTCCTGCGCTTGGAGGGATGCCATCTCTTCGTCGCACCGGCGCCAAACCGCAAGAATCTCCGGAAGTGGCTCGGGCGATGGAGCCAGAACTAGAGCCATCGAGAGAAGCTCCATTTGCTGCGATAGGCGACTAATACGAGATTCAAGCGTCGTATCGGTCGCTTCAGCGGCGGCTGACCTATGGCGGCCTGTGTCGTATGCTGCACGCCACGATATATTGTCCTCTCCAGGTGCCAAAGTGCCAGGAGTGAGGCGAGTGACGATATAAGAATAAGCGGTATCGAAATCGTCCGCTTTGGTGGCCGATGATATCGCAAGCGATAGTATCCGTTGTTCCGCTGCTACAAGAGCTTGTTCAGGAGAAAGGGCTTGCTTCTCGAAGAAGCCTACATCGTGCTCTGTGGGTTGTGAGTCGAGTCCCGCAGCAACTAAATTGCGGCCAATAGCAAGGAGGTCATCGAGTTGGGTATAACTCTTAGGGTTCTGCTCCAGCACCTTTTCGATCAAGGAAAGAGGGTCGTGATGCACACGAATGCTAACAGGCTGAAACGGAACACCGTGTTGAAGCGTAAGTGAATAGAATGATAAGGCATGTGTTGCAGAGATCAAAGATTTTATCTGCATAAATGACGTGGACGTCGGAAAAGATGGGTAGAACGATTCAAGGCTTTGTACAACATGGTTAGCGGCTGAAACAGTCAACGTGTTTGTCTTGAATAGGGCCTCTCACATATCCGCGGCTTTCTTAATCCCACCCCTTGTTTTATTCCCGTTGGTAGCATTGTCATATGCAACAAATATGGTTTCCGCGACCGTGGATTCCACCTCATCTTGGGATAGTGGGGAGTAATTGGAGGAGCGCGTGTAGAGATCAACGGCAAGATCATATTCTGCAAATGTTAGCATGTATCGCACGCCTGGGATTGAGGTAGCTCACGTTTAGCGGTTAGCATTGCGATTAATATCTCCTTTTCGAATTGATGCAACGGAATCTGCCCAAATATCCCTTTAGAAGCACAGGGTTTACCACCGGCTGTCTGATAGGAGTTTACACCCCAATTTCTCAACCAGAGTAACTGTTCTCGTATTCGTCGCCAGTCATGTTTCAAAGAAGCCTTTTGGTTCAATGTTTCTATGACTTCTCGTAATTTGAATAGCTGCGCTTCCTCATTTCCAAAGAATATAGCCTCGGCAGCAGCTGACGGTGTGATTGAGGAACCCCAGTGCTCTAGAAGTTGAATGGAACCAAGGAGAGCGTCAATGAAAGTGATTGATTGAAGGGAAGGAGACGTAAGTGGATTTGAAGGCTCAAGGAGTGTGTTGTGGAGTAACCACTGGGGGGAAATGGTGTTGAACGAGGTATCTATGCTTATAGGTTGGAGGCTGGCATTGTGTTTTCGTGAAGTAGAATTAAATTCAAGATTTAGAAGAGATGCAGCCCTTGAAACTACACGGTATGCTCCGTCAAGCAGGCCGCGGTTGATATCCGAGAGTGCGTATATCGAGGCAAGTCCTGCTTGCACGTAGTTCGTTAAACCAGGTGTGATATTCTCGGTGGAAGAAGGCTCATGCAAATCGCCATATCCACCCAAATCAATATCCTGGGGGCCGGACCATTGCTCTATAGCTTCTACAGCTAACGTAAAGTCGCGTATGCTCGTGGATAGGACCCATTCATTGACATCCTTCCAGTCGTCATTATTTTCAGGAGTAGGCTTTGTATTCTCATGCGAGCCTGTTCCTTCCTCTTTGCATTGGCTGAGTTTCCGTCTTTTCGTGCAAGCATGTCCATAGATCCAGGGTCCAATAAGCCCCCTCAGGTCCCGACCAACATTCCCTCCCTTGTTATGTTTTTCGGTCGCGGAGAGTAAAATGTTCACAGCACTCCTTGCATCCAGCGACTCTACCAGCTCCAAGGATAGTGAGCCTTCCTTATCCGGGTGGTACTCATAGTTGAAGCGTAGGGATGGTAAAACCGTCGATATTGCCCAATCCCGAAGTAGATCGGAAGAATGGACAAATGGTTCAACTAGATCGAGAATGAAAGGCTGCACTCCAATTTCTGAGTCTATCCTGTGCGCTCTATGAATCAAAAATTGAACCAGAAGAGAGGTTGAGCCATCCGTCAGAGATTCCGAATAAGCGAGGGGAAGTAGCCGCAAGTTTCGAACTCGATAGTTCGCATCACTGTCAGAGAGGCCTTGAACTGACGAGATATCGATATCTGACGGCGTATCCGTGCTGCCGGAGTTGTTTACCAAGGCCTCAAGATAGGAGACATAGCGAGCCGGTTCTATACTCTCTGGCAAGAAAGTTAAGATTATGCGAAGGAGTAGACGGGGCTGTAGGACGTCGGGACGTAGCGACTGAAGGTATGGAAACGCGGATATATCGCCATTGAGACAAAGCTGCACGGCGAGCAAAATTGAATGAGCATTAGACAGGCCCGATAGATCTGTCATTTTTTCCAGAGTGTCATGTTTGGGAGTGGTCAAAAGAGCAAATGTGTTCAGTTCGTTGCGGGTTTCTCCAAGAAACATTGATGTGGCCGATTCACCGAACTGCAGACCGGCGAGAAAGCTTGGACCAATCCGGGCCTTGGGACATGATCGCTAACTCAACATCAATCGCTCAGCACGAATCACATCACCCAAACTCCCACTCGCAAACTTGAGACACAATGGCATCCGGATACGGTCTTAATGGCGGTATGTATTGATCTTTTTACTTTTATCCCAGGCTTGCCCATTCCTACGCTGCCGGAGCCGTTACTGCAAAGCCTCGAGATTGTTGACCGTTTTCTGGCCTTAGGTACGTCACGGTGTTTTCCCTTCTGGCAGGAACTCCTCGGCTGCTACGTGGTAAACGCATCGGAGGGAGAGGCCAGCAAGAAGAAGTGCATTCCCGCACTTGAAGATTACTACGAGTGCCTACATCACAGGAAAGAGGTTCGCGACACCACCCCCCGAGACGAAGCGCTTACAGTCGCTTGCACACCCTACGAAATAACGGACAAGCAGCTGATTTGAATACTTTTTTTTTTTCGAAAACTATAGGTTGTTAAGACGATAGAGATGCAAAACGCCTACCGAAAGGCCATCGCCTCGCACCCCCGAGAGAATGCTCCCCGCGCGGAGCAGATTAGCTCGCTTGGTTTATTAGGCAAGGAGGAAGAGACAAAAGCGGTGCTGGCATCTACCCGATAGTTCTTACGATACATATGTGTGAATAGAGAGTTCTTTTAACCTTCCAATGGGAATCGTTTTATTGATTATGCTCAAGACGTTGGTGGCCTCACTGGTGAAGATGGCCTGGGTCTGGGACAGTGGATATTCGAAGAAAACCCCGTGAAATGATAATCTACGTGATTTGAGGGGATTGTGAGGAAAATCCACCGCTCTGTGTTACTGTTGGGATCTCATTACGGGTGGAAATTGACGACCGCCAGAAATATTATATTACTTTTCAACCTCCAGCTACCACCGCACTAACCCGAGTCAAGATAGCAGAGGTACCGCAGCAGTAACTGCCAAAGAAGCTTCTCCTGCATTGTAGGACGGACTGAAGATTTTCGTCGTTCGGGAAGCTGCAGCTTAAAAATGCAAACGGGCAGTTTCATCTCGAAACTGCTAGCAAACTCCCAACACTAGAACAATGAATTCCCCTATCCAAACATGGGCGTTTCCACTGCCTTCGACAAAGTGTAAGTTTTTTTCCGTGATACATCAGCGGGCTAGTTTTGTTTGCACATATGATGCATCCTTTTGTAGTGTGTGTCCAACTTTGCTTTGAAAGCAAAGAGCAGGATGTGACGGAAAGTTACTTGCAGAAATCCGGGACTTATCAGCCATGTCGAATGTAGGACTGACTAAAAAAAAAGAACATCGGTATTGCGTGTGTTGTGAGAGTGCAGCAGCAAAGCAAGCTGGTTGAGCAGCAACAACAACACGACGGGCGATCTCTCTGGCCAGCCATTGGCTCACCACAACTTCCTAGTTTCGCGTTCTAAATTTGCACCCGCAGAAGAATTTTTTTTAAGGGGCGATATCACGTGCAGGCGACCTCAGCAAATGGACGGTGCAAGGATGGACAACGCCATGCCGCTTCAGGTCTAGCGGGTGGGCTGGGAACATGGATAGGCGCGCTGAGGTGAAAGTTGTCCCAATGATATAAACATCCTGCGCGACCTCGAGAAATTCCTGACCCAGCACCAAAAACGAGACCTCTCTCGCCTTTTCCACCAACCCACATCCACACCCCCCCCCTTGTTACCCTCCCATATAAAGGAAAAAAAAAAAAAAAAACCTTCCAGACGGGTCTACTTGCTTCGCCCTAGCAACAACCACATCTGCTTTTAGTATTTAATAGACCAGCGTTTTTTTTTCTATGATGGGCATTAATGCCTCTCAGTTACTTACCTTCATGACTCGAGAAAGACTGACTTGAACACCAACACTTTTGACGCGTCTTGTTGGGCGAAGCTGATATACAAGCAGAAGTGGAAGTGAGAAAGACGTGATGGGCTCAAGGTTTGTGAACAATCCAATCATCGTTCACTTTGGGCTTAGTGGCTAATTCTCCGGTTTAGGCTCGACCGTCTGGTCACGTGAGTAACTTTCTTCCAACTCCCTGTTTGTGTTGTTTGTTTAGTCTGCTCACTTCCAATTATAGTCTCCTGGAAACAGGGAGCACGCCGGTGATACGGAATACCGCTGCTCAGCAGTTGGCGGATGTTCAGAAGCAGCACCCTGATGAGCTGTTTAATCTCCTTGGTCGCATAGTTCCATATCTACGTTCCAGATCTTGGGATACAAGGACTGCTGCTGCCAGAGCTATCGGTGGCATCGTTGCACACGCCGACAAGTTCGACCCCAATGTAGAGGATGGTGCTGAATCGCAAGATGGCGACTCCAAGCCAGTCGATGTGAAGAAAGAAGAAGCAGGTGAACCAGAAGGGGCTGATGTACTTGACCTAGACTCCCTGGATATCACTTCGGTGCTCAAATATGGGCAGAAACTTCTTGGAAGCGGTGGCAAGGAGTATGAATATTCTCTTGCTGGGTTGGATCCGGCTGCTAGGCTTGCTCAACAAAAGAAGACGCTCATTTCACGCATTGGTCTCGCAGGAGAGTACACAGAAGAAGACGCAGCCAATGATGCTGAAGCACTACAGAAAACAAACAAGACCCCTTTACCAACTCCCTCTCTAGAAACTGCAATGCCATCCCTTTCCCGCGCTAAAAGTCAGATGGGTCTTCCTTCCCCCTCTATTGAGACCTCAGGGGCCACGAATGGAGATGAACATGGGCTTAGCAAACGCCAATTGAACCAACTAAAAAGAAAGAACAAGCACTCCGCCCGAATGGGTGCGAATAAAATTCGAGTGGTAGACTTGGCTGTTCGCAAGGGATCGGATGGTGCTCCTGCTAATGGCTCGGTGGCTTCTCCTCATCCCATTAAAAAGGAAAATGGGGGTGAAGAGGCCGATGAGAAGTCAGACTATTTTTCCCTGAAGAGAGAGGGTCCTGATGACGACTCAAAGGTTGTCACAGAGTTTAAGGGGTCTACTGTGTCTGAACAGCCACTAATTCAATCCTATACCACCGAGGAAGACGGGACGGAGTGGCCTTATGAGCGCATGTGTGAGTTTCTTATGGTTGATATCTTCGACCCTAGCTGGGAAATTCGTCACGGTGCCGCAATGGGTTTACGTGAGGTTATTCGGGTACAAGGGCCCGGAGCCGGTCGACAGTACGGGAAGAGCAGGAGTGAGAATGATTCACTCAATCATCGCTGGCTGAATAATCTTGCATGCCGACTTCTTTGCGTTTTTATGCTTGACCGATTCGGTGACTATATCTCTGATAACGTGGTGGCGCCGATTCGGGAGACGGTAGGTCAGACTCTAGGCGCCGTTTTATCCCACTTACCCGCCAAGTCTGTTGCTTCCGTCTACCGTATCCTGCATAAGTTGGTGATGCAGAAGGATATAGAGCTTGCTAGGCCAATATGGGAAGTATGCCATGGTGGGATGATCGGTTTGAAATACCTTGTCGCCGTTCGGACCGACATTCTACTCGACGAACCTGGTGTGCTGGACGGGGTTTTTGAGGCCGTAATGAAAGGGCTGGACGACTACGATGATGACGTACGCGCAGTTAGTGCTGCTACTTTGATTCCTATCGCGGACGATTTTGTCAAACTTCGCTCTAATTATCTCACCTCATTGATGGATGTGGTTTGGAATTGCCTCTCAAACCTGCAAGATGACCTCAGCGCAAGCACTGGCTCCGTAATGGATCTCCTCGCCAAGCTGTGCAGCTTTCCCCAAATTCTCGAGGCAATGAAAGCAAACGCCGTGCACGATTCGAGTTCGTCTTTTGGAAATCTAGTTCCCAGACTCTTCCCATTCCTGCGACACACCATTCCCAGTGTTCGATCTGCGGTGCTCCGGGCACTTCTCACTTTCTTGGAGCTGGATACTGAAGGCCAAAACACTTGGGTTGATGGCAAGGCCTTACGGTTGATATTTCAAAATCTACTAGTTGAACGAAACGAAGGTGTCCTTAAACTGTCACTACAAGTTTGGTTCGAGATCACCAAAGTACTCAAAATACGGAACATGTTGAACGAAGAACAGCTCATTGGCTCCCTACAGCCCCTAATTACAGCGACAATGAATCCGTTTGGTGTTCCACGATACCCCATTCCAGTGGATGTTAGTTTGTTCATTCGGCCATCGGGATTGCCCTTTACAACCGCCCCTGTTGTACCGAGAAAATCTTCTCCAAATACGCCCTCCGAGGTACCCGCACGGGGGCGAAAACGCAAAGTTGATAAGCAAGATACTTCCTTAATGTTGACCCACAACGTTGATGGCCACATGTTACAGGGAGATATCGACCTTGTTGGGATCGACACTGTCATTAGGTCTAAAATTTATGCGGCTACTGCTCTCGGTCACTTTTTATCTGCATGGGATACCGCGAATGGCTGTGATCTATGGCAGAGAATATTGCCATCACTTAACTGGCCCGGATCAACATCACAGTTAGCAACGGCGATGGTGATTGAAGAATATACAAAGGCCCTTGGCCCTAAATCACCAAATGCTGCCGTCTTATCCCAATGGCTCAAGCCTCTGATTGAAAATGAGCGGCCATCATGGTACAGTGACATTGCGTGTTACTTACAGATTGCAAGATCTCAATGCCATTCACTGCTCAACACATTCCGCGACCATGCTCATGTGCCCCCATCAAGACTCCCAACTTTAGCCGTCGTCGTCCAAGGAGAAGCAGAAGCAGGTCCAAATGCCTTTTCGATATTTGATGCAGATAAAGTGATAGGGCCGGACTTTGAGAAGCTCAAGAAAGACCTTACACCCGCCCAAAGAATCACCGCCCTTCAAGTACTCAACGACTCCCGGTCTAGTGCGCAGACTGCTGTCGACGAAGCGAGAGAGGTCAAGGAACTACGGGATATGCGCATTCGTGCCGTCATTGCAAGCTCCTTGGTCTCAATTCACGATATCCCAAAGAAGCCAAGCCACATCATCAAGGCTATGATGGACAGTGTCAAAAAGGAAGAAAACACTGAACTACAAAAGAGATCTGCTGCTGCAGTAGCCTCGCTGGTAGAGTACTATACCAATGCTGCGAAACGGGGACCCGTGGATAAAATTATTGGAAATCTCGTCAAATTTTGCTGCATCGATACGTCGGAAACCCCAGAATTTCACCACAATGCTCACCTTGAGAAAGCTATATTATCTCTTCGCAAAGAGGAAGACAGAAAAGATCCTGTCGATGCTGTTAAGTTTGAAAAGGAGTCTCGCGAAGCGAGAGTCATGCGCCGTGGTGCTAAAGAATCCTTAGAACAACTAACAAGTAGATTCGGCCCAGATCTGTTGGAGAAGGTTCCTAACCTTGGAGGCCTGATTGTTGATCCATTGACTCGCGTCCTCACGGGTGAATTACCCGAGGGTATTCGAGACCCTTCCAATGAACTTGGTCAGGAAGCCGTGGACGGTCTATCGACCTTGCGTGCTTTGCTCCCTAAATTCCATCCAGGTCTTTATGCTTGGGTCAAGGAACTGATGCCTACTATCGCAAAATCATTGAAGTGTGAACTCTCTGTCATTCGATACGCGGCTGCAAAATGCTTTGCAACCATCTGCAGCGTCATACCGGTTGAGGGAATGACAATGCTTGTGGAAAAGATATTGCCAACCATCAATAACCCTCTAGACGTTCATTGCAGACAAGGCGCGATTGAATGCATTTATCACCTTATCCACGTCATGGAGGATAAGATCCTACCATATGTCATATTCCTGATCGTTCCAGTCCTTGGGCGAATGAGCGACTCAGACAACGATGTGCGACTCTTGGCCACCACTGCTTTCGCAACTCTTGTCAAGCTCGTTCCGTTGGAGGCTGGCATTCCAGATCCCCCTGGTCTCTCTGAAGAACTGCTCAAGGGTCGTGATCGCGAGCGAAAATTTATGGCTCAGATGCTTGACCCGCAAAAAGTCGAGCCTTTCAAGATCCCCGTCGGCATCAAGGCAGAACTTCGATCGTATCAACAAGAAGGTGTCAACTGGCTAGCATTCCTTAACCGTTACAATCTTCACGGCATACTCTGTGACGACATGGGTCTTGGGAAAACTCTCCAGACTCTATGTATCGTGGCGAGCGACCATCATTTGAGAGCTGAAGAATACGCTAAAACCCAAGCTCCTGAAGTTCGCCGGCTACCCTCACTTATCATCTGCCCTCCTAGTGTTTCGGGGCATTGGCAGCAAGAAGTCAAACAGTACGCACCATTCCTTACTTGTCTCGCTTATATGGGCCCACCGGTAGAACGTGCGCGATTACGACCTCGTCTAGAAGAATCAGATGTTGTAATTACCTCATACGATATCGCTAGGAACGACAATGACGTCTTGACCGCGATCTCCTGGAATTACTGCGTCTTGGACGAAGGGCACTTGATTAAAAATCCCAAGGCGAAAATCACTCTAGCAGTGAAACAGCTTGTCAGCAATCATCGTCTTATTCTATCCGGCACCCCCATTCAAAACCACGTCCTAGAACTTTGGTCGTTGTTCGACTTTTTAATGCCAGGCTTCCTGGGAACCGAAAAGGTCTTCTTAGAGCGTTTTGCAAAACCCATCACAGCCAGCAGATACAGCAAGTCATCTTCCAAAGAGCAGGAAGCCGCAGCATTGGCGATCGAGGCACTTCATAAACAGGTCCTTCCATTCTTGCTTCGACGACTCAAGGAACAAGTGCTCAACGACCTGCCTCCAAAGATCATCCAGAACTATTACTGTGACCTTAGCGACCTCCAACGGAAACTATTCGAGGATTTCACCAAGAAAGAACAGAAAGAGATCGCATCGAAGGTTGGAAGCACAGACCGAGAAGCTAAGGAACACATTTTCCAAGCTCTACAATATATGAGACGACTTTGCAATTCTCCTGCATTGGTTATGAAGGAGGGCCATAGGCAATATCATGATGTCCAGAAAATGCTAACAGCAAAGAAGTCAAATATTCGCGATGTTTCACATGCCCCAAAACTTTCGGCTCTCCGCGACCTGTTAGTCGACTGCGGTATTGGTAGCGATAATGGTAGTGAGGGAGATCTCACCACAGGCGCTAGCTATGTCAGTCCTCACCGGGCCCTTATTTTCTGTCAAATGAAGGAAATGCTCGATATTGTGCAAAATGACGTATTGAAGAAGCTACTTCCGTCCGTTCAATACCTACGACTTGATGGCAGCGTGGAAGCGACGAAACGCCAGACTATCGTTAATCAATTTAACACTGACCCCTCATTTGACGTTCTGCTCCTCACCACGAGTGTCGGTGGACTTGGTCTCAATCTAACGGGTGCTGATACCGTTATTTTCGTCGAACATGACTGGAATCCACAGAAGGACATCCAAGCAATGGACCGTGCGCATCGTATCGGACAAAAGAAGGTCGTGAACGTCTATCGGTTGATCACACGAGGAACATTGGAAGAAAAGATTTTAAAGTACGTTATATCCCTATTCCTCTAAATTATCGAAACAACTAAATACTAACCCCTCTGTTCGTACAGTCTCCAACGCTTCAAGATCGACGTTGCTTCAACTGTGGTCAATCAGCAGAACGCAGGCCTGGGTACTATGGACACCGATCAACTACTTGACCTCTTCAACCTGGGAGAAACCGCCGAGGGCGCAGAGAAACCGACACAAGATGGCACTGTCACCGGCAATGAAATTGACATGGTCGACATTGACGGCGAAGTCAAAGAAAAGGGCAAGAAAGGCTGGCTAGATGATCTCGGCGAGCTATGGGATGACAGACAGTACGAGGAAGAATACAACCTCGATGCTTTCCTGGCTTCTATGAAGGGATAGATCGATAGATTGTCCAACCCTTTTTACCTACTGGTTCTAATGCTGTTACTTACCCCGGTTTTCCCACTTTCCTATTTTTTTATGAATCTTCTCTTATTTTCTTTTCATTTTTCTCGGGGGGAAACGGTCTGCTCTTCTTCTGGCCATTGTGTCTTTTTAGCCATGCATTTTAGCCGGTCCCTGGCGTACGTGTGGGAGGGAGAGCTACATCAAATTTTCTACCTTTTTGTGCTGTACCTTTTTTTTCTGTTACACCCGTTTCCCAGCTCCAGACGGTTATGGAGAAGGGAGAGGCGAGCTTCGCGTTTTCATATATTGCATGTACAAGTATTCCAATTCAATCCCCCATTTTTCTGAAATGTTCAAATCTATTCAGACTCCAGGTTTCTCCCGTCCAATTCTCGGCTCTACAGCCACTGTTTACCGTTAGAAGGCTTTCAAGAGGCTCTGGTGAACTGATGTAGTAGCTAATTCAGGCATGTTGAGTCATATGCGGCCGTGCATATTGTGAGTTATGAGGTTCTCAGGCGTCTTTTGCACCATGAACTTATTGATGTTAAATATACACCCGATGGTCTGGTGAAGGACACCGCATAACGACTTTTACTCTATTCTGATTTTCTCCAGCAGGAGTTTGAAGTCACTTATTGGTATTTATATTTGCTGACTTAATGCATATCCCCTACTTTAGGCCGCTTAAACCCCTTTTGAAGATAGATTTGCAGCTCACGAATGTCGTTGGGGCCCAGTAACTCTGCAGAAGGGATAAGTTTTGTAATCAAGGCGATATCCGTGCCCGTCAACGAAGAGATACTCGTCAACGATCTCAAGGGCATCGGGTTTCCTCCAAGTTGTCTCGCTACATAGCTCTATCTTCGTCCCTCGGAGGATCTCAACCAGTCCTGCACGTGCAACATTGAGGTCACCGGTTCTTCCCCATGCAGTCAGGTAAAGGGAGTCGTACCCGGCCCTAATGGCAAGTTCAACCTTTAGGGCCGAAAATACCGCGGGTTTAGAAGAGCTGGCTAAATCCGATATGCCATGGAGGATGTTCATCCCAGCGTTAAAGATGCGGTATTGCTCTAGAGAAGGCGGTAGGCGTTGCCTGTCTACAATCATATTTGCCTCATTAAGTTCTAATCTCTTGAGACACGAGAAGGAGCTCAAGTCATTAAACTTAAAGCCTCTAAGTCGCTCGATTTTCGGGGGCAAGTGCGCTAAGTAAGCAACCCTGAGATATTCAAGATTCGACCTATGGCGATAGAGTGCCGATTCCAAATTAGGCGGGGGAATATGGTCCATACCTGAGCTAGCAATGGCAGATAAGGTAAAGCTCCGGAGGGCCCTGCAACCTGAAAGAACCATGTTGATACCCCGTTCATTTACGACGCAGCCGTTTAGCCTCAATTTAGTAAGGCTTAGGCTGTTGGGCTCGATGTAGCTAGGTGTCTCGCTATCCGGTAGTATTGGAATAAATGCGCCACGAAAAGATTCGAGCCCTTCGCAAGCAAGTAAGGAGCAATACGCCTGTAAAGGCAGTCTAGTGCGGGCCTTGCGGTGCTTAATAGATATCTCCTTCAATTTGGGTGCATATCGCCGCGAATGGGATAGAAGGCCTTCGTACCCTGCCATCCGCGGATTCAGTACGAATAGTAGTTCACCTATAGTATGAGATCCGGATTCTTTATCCGCTTCTGCCTGAAGGTCTATGGATAGCGACCTTAGATTTGGGGCTTGTGATATGACAAATGCGGTCAAAGTAGATAACCGAAGATCGCTGACATCTTGGATCCAAGCACGAGCTCTATCTTCCGGAAGCCCAATCTTCTCAACTGCCTTTCTGAAATCTTCCACCATATCAGACATAGGTGGACTGAGATCATCCATGTCTTCTGCGCCTGATATCGTCACAGTAATAGAATGGACGGCAAGGCCAAGACCTGGATAGCGAGCGATCGCATGGGCGAAGTAAACCAATGGACGCTGATCAGAGCTGCTAGCAACGAAATGGCGAAATAGCAAAGGTTGAGCAAGCGACCGGCAGACTTTCGAGGTTAGACATAGACGCAAGAGTGAAGAACGAGGAAGATAAGACAAGATGGGCAGGATGAGCTCCGTTGGGAGATCTAGGAGTTTGGCCATCTCTTCGTTCGGTTAAAATACAGGGTATGCCTCAGACCAAAGCACGTTGATATCGGAGGATTATCATCAAACTGTGAGAAATGGAAGCTGAAGCTGGAGGTTGATAAACCCCTAGTCCAGCATCACCAACAGCGACTAACTATTGGCACCAAGGGGGATCGGCGTAAATTAATCCGGCGCGTTTTGGGGCTCAACCCGAGCCACAGTGCGCGATGGCTGCAGAAAGCCGTTATATCTCTGCTACATCCAACTCACGAGGAACCAGTTCCAAAGAAAACGAAGCGTAAATAAGAACACATCGTGAGAATGACCCCTGGCTGTGGGAAGAGATAATTTCCACCGAAACCGTGCTACAGTTTCAGATGCCACCTATTTTCAAGAAACAATCTCCAGCTACTCCATTGGATCATCGATCTTGTGGTCTTAGTTTCTTTTTATCACACATGCAACTCTCAGTGCCTGTGAATACCTATCTTAGGATGGGGAAATATGGCTTCCATCTTGCATTGTACGTACCGTCGATGCTATGGGGAAGGGCAACGTTCATGTTGGGCATGGCCATCATAGAGACTTAGGATGTCGAGCCGGGACTACATGCAACACAATCCATTCACTGATCTGATCCCAGATGCCTTGTGTGAATGCTGGTAGTGTTACTAAGGAGCTGAAACCAAATCATAAAACAGTGAATCGAAGCATGTCGTTGCAACCCCCCAACACACCCACAATTTCTTGTGTTGTTACGGGGTACAGGTGATATATTTCTTTACTTCTCGGATTAGCAGACGTTGCTAAACTCGACCAACTTCCACCGCCAACATTGTGCCACCCTGAATATGGAGTCGGACGAGGAGTCGTACACCTCAAGCATGGAGCTAGACGACCTGCCAGGGGAGTCAGACAGCAATGAAGGAAACCCTCGTTGTTTAGGGCCAATTCCAATATCAGTTTGTGATACTGAGATTGTTGAACTGGAAAGTAAATGCAAAGAGGGTAAGGCCCTTCTCGGAGGTTTGACAGATATCCTGAAGCGCCACTCCATCGGCAATGTATGGCGAGAGCAAGCAAAGAAAATTGCGGAGATAGGTGAATCCACACCCAGGGTTATCATTGGACTGATTGGATCCACGGGAGCGGGCAAGTCCTCGGTGATAAATGCATTGCTAGATGAGGAGCAGCTAGTTCCCACCAGTTGTATGAGAGCGAGCACCGCAAGTATCACTGAGTTATCATACAACCATGGTCCTGGAAAATATGCGGCCGAGATCGAGTTTATTTCCTCCGACACATGGGCAAAAGAACTACAGACACTCTTCGAGGACATTGCCGATGGGGTTAATAGCGACTTTTACGACCCTCCAGCAAGTGACGACTCGGATTTCGCGATTGCCTATGCCAAATGCAACGCCGTCTATGGCCTTAAACTACGCGACCTAAGTAGTAAGACCGTAGATGACTTGATGTCGGATAAAGGGGTGTCGGAGCTCCTCGGGACAACCGTGCGATTCTCAGAAAATGAGGTTTCCTCATTTTTTGAAAGGTTGCAGAGATTTGTCGACAGCACTGAGAATAATCGACAGGAAACGCACCAAATGGCCTTATGGCCCCTTATTAAACTGGTGCGTCTAAAGACCAAAGCATCGGTACTTTCCACGGGCGCAGTACTAGTCGATCTACCAGGGCTACTCGATACTAATTCCGCGCGAGGCAGCGTGGCTCGATCATATATCCAAAAATGCTCAGCCCTTTGGATAGTAGCTCCCGTCACACGTGCAGTCGACGATGGGACCGCCCGCTCTCTCCTTGGAGATACCTTCAAACGGCAGATGCAACTCGATGGGGGTTTTGATTACATCACGTTCGTCTGCTCCAAATGTGATGAAATTAATGTTCTCGAAGCTTCCCAAGCGCTGGGGATGAGTGAGCTGGATGCTGTAAAGGAGTTTCGTGAATATGCTCAAGCGGCTCTGTCAAAGAATCAAACCCGGATCCAATACCTGGGCGATCAGAAAATCGGAATTTCGTCGGAAATCAAACAGTTGGACTTAGACGCACGCCAGTTTGACGCTACAATTGGTCACTCAGCAAAGCCTGGTAAGCGACGGATATCAGACTATTTTGCCGTCACGAAAAAACCGAAAATGGAGAATCCAAACAAAGACTTTGATTTTGCGGTTGGCAGCAAAGCTCAAGCTCACCAACACCTATCCCTCAGCGCGTTTGATGAGGGAATCAAGGTGAGATTAGAGGAGCAAAAGCTACGAAAAAAGGAGTTGTATAAACAGCGGAAGGTTATCAATCAAGAGCTGAAATCACTACATGCCTACGCAAAGGATCTCAAGACACAGAGGGAGGAGAAAGAAACCCAATTCAAGCGCAACTGCATTCTACTCCGAAACCTATACAGCAAAGGCCGAATCCAAGAGGACTTCAAGTCTGGGATCAGGGCCCTTGACGAATCCGATGGAAAGGAGGCCCATCGAGACTATGACAAGATTGGGAGGGCCTTGCCAGTATTCTGTGTGTCGTCAAGGGCATATCAGAAACTCCAAGGTAGATTTAGTATGGAATCTCCTGCAAAAGCCTTTGAAACAATAGACGACACTGAGATCCCTCAGCTACAAGCCCACTGTGTACAAGCAACGGTACTCGCTAGAAAGATGGGATGTATGGAGTTTCTTAACGAGCTCCACCAATTGATCAACACGCTGTCACTGCAGGCCCGTTCCACCGAGTCAGCACTGATTGGGGGAAGCAAGGAGGAAGATAAATTGCTCCTTGAAGCTCACCTAGAGGCACTCAATAAGGCAAGTAATTTGCAACTTATTTTACCGCAACGGCTAGCTAACCTTGTTTTCTGAAAGTCGCTTATTACTACCTATAAGGACTTTTCCGTCAAGTATTCCACCGAAATGAATGAAAACATCTTCACCAAGCTAGGTCCGCTTCTTCCTTTGTCTCCAACCTTTATAGGCGCTGATAAAATCTCCAGGTTCAAGTGCAGAAGTTGCCTCGTCAAAAGCGAAGGATACAGTTTCACTTTGGAACGCGTCCTCAAAGCCAAATGCCGTGGCATGGAACACTTATAAAGCTATCTGTCGGCGCTCAGGCACGTATAAAAATAAATCAAGACGGTTTGTTAGTTTATCAGCACCCTCTTGTCTTAATTTTGCTAATAGATATACATCTAGGACTGGAACGATGATCTGTGAGTGTTGAACAGCACTCCATCGCGAGCTATACTAATGGTCTACAATTAGAATACAGCCTATGATGCCGGTTATAGCGTCCAGCTGGGAGCAGTATGTAAAGCCAGTAAACTGAACACTCAGTCACACACTAATATTCTGTCTAGGAGCTTCACCCAGAACATCCCAAGGCTGCTAGATGCATTCGTTGCAGATTCCACACGCGCTGTTGGCACGTTTTGTGGTGATGTCACAGGCAGTCTCCCAAGCATATCGACAAACGATCTTCTTTCGAGAATGCTGAGAGCACAAACGCTCCAATATCAAACAGCTCTAGAGTTGATGGTATCAAACCTGAAGAATGAAATTGAGATTACACAAAAGGGGGTGAATCGAACGATCCTGTTCAACATCACTCGGTTTTTAAAGGTTGCATACGCCAGCGCCACTGAATGCAAAGGTGAGGGGACAATATCCAACAACAGCTTTGGTGCTACTTGTAAAAAAAATTCTAATATACGTGGCAGGCCCAGGTTGCTTAGAGGCTATGAAAGCTGTGATGTCTCGCCGCATCGATGAGACACACAACCAGATCTTCCGTTACAGCGCCAACGAGGTGAAGAAGAGCTTACTGGAAATGATAATAGCTAACGAGGAAACTATACAGAGTAAGATTGAGCAAGTATTTTCTGCCATATCCAAGGATTTTGGGTCTTGCTTAGACGAGTCCCGCCTCGCAAGTGCAGACGAGCGGGCTCTCAAGACCGAGATGGTTACCTTTTTGCAAGACATAACTTTGTTCCCTGGTTTGAATGCAGGGGGCTCTGAGCTGCCACTGAAAAGTGAACGATTTGATACCAGCATCAAGGTCAAAACTGAAGCACCAGAATTCTAACTTAGGCTCTTTGTTATTCTGGCTTACCCTAGGCAGGAGGTAGAGGGCCTGCCAGCTGAACTAACTCTGTCTTTCGTCATCGTAACAACTTCGAAGTTTGTACGTTTGCCATATGTTTTGAAGTTTTTAATGCGCTCTGCTTCCATGTCATTTCTGAAACTACGCTATCCAGGTGTTCTGCTCTAGCTGGCTTCGCGATTCGTCATTCTCGATGAATGTGGAACGGCCGGCTAGTTGGCACTTTGTTACCACGGCTATTCAGGTTTCCGTTGTTGATATTTAGTCTCGTTTTGCTTTTGACTTCTTGCACATGCTGATTTCCAGGGAGGGTCAGAGTTCCAGACCCGTGCACCCATTCAAGTGACACATTCCGGTGGTCTCTCAGCGTCATTTTATGCTATTTACGTCTTTCTGACATTATGCAATGTTGTTAACTAGGATTGTTAGTTGAATGCCAGTCGCAGATCAGCGCATTGAATTTTATTTTTTTTTTTCTTATTCAACGTCTGTCAGCCCCGTACTTTGTCGATGCCCGCACAGACCGTAGATGCTAAAATTAGATAGAGGATCCTTATTGACTATCTTTTCTGATGATTAGTTTAAAAGTGCACCTGGCGTGTCGGCCTGGTCGGTTAGTTGTGATCTTGTCCGCCTTCAAGATGCACAGTTAGCCCTGGTGCACAAAAGGGGTAAACTGTAAGCCCGTGAGTTTCAAGGTTTTGAGACACAGGTCGTCCTCGACTCGATAATATCCAGGGCCCAGAACTCCTTAGCTTTCTCCAACTAAGTATGTTCTGCTGTCCAACATTGTTATCATTATTATTGCTAGCAATGGATTAACACGATCACCATTATCACAGACCTTTCCATGGCTTACTTGGCTGGGATAGAGTGGGCCGGGTCCATTCGCAGTTGATCAATCGGCATTAACACACTGCTAGGGATACTAAATATAGAATGGTAGAAATTAAATAAGATTAAGCTGAAAGTCTTGAAGAAAAAATTGTTTTATGCGTCTTTGTCGGACTTTCTGATTATTTCCTTTTTTAGACTTATTGAGGTCGGCGGTAAGAGAGACGCTAAGCCTGATTTGGCCCATCCCCTGCCAACGCTTACCCAAAACGGGACGGCGCTTAACCCTTTTTCCCGATTCTGCATGAAGAAAGTCTTTTTCGGGCAATAATTAGAAGCGATTGGCAACTTGACTGGTTCGTCCCAGCAGGAAGATCCAGATATCTGGATGGACGGACGGATGTGGATATCATGATGATGGTGATGGTGATGGGCTATTTTTGGATAATGCAGGTTCGGCGGTTACATGCATCTCTTCCCTGGTTTCTTTCAGGAACGCGGTTCTGCACGACACTCAACCCAGCCAGTTATACAGCTTCCGGTCTATCAGATATATTATTAGATCCCAGCGAGCTTTTCATATCCCCGGTCCTTGCATCCCGAGAAGACTTTCCCTCTTGGACACGGAGGCTTTCAGTGGAAACACTCCCAGGAACGACGTTGGGACCCTTGCATGTCCAACCAGTTGAATCATGCAAAAGCGTCTCCTTACCTTTGGCACTAACCACATCCAGTCCCTCGGCGGTAACTCTGCATAGAACAGGCAGCTTTGTGAGACGGGGGACCCAGGTACCAGGGATGCGAGATGCATATCGACTCTTCTCTCTCTTTGACAAAAATTCAATGCGCGGGTATCTCTTTGCTTTTCTCTCTTGCCGCCTGGGGCACGTCCTCTTGGTGGGACGAAGCTTGGGGCTGGCCTCCCCACTCGTTGTTATATTTCAACAACGTACTTAAGGGCTTCGGATTCTCATCATCTTCGTTTTTCTCTCTCTCTCTTCATCAAGCCAGCGCGCTATGTATTAAAAACCCCTCCTTGACGGTGCTTTGGGTTATCATTTAATTATGTTCATTACGCCTTGACGAATTTCTCACACTCTCCCTTTCTTGCATTCACGCCTACCGGAGCTGGTCCTCCCCGATACTTTCATTGCTAATCGAAATATAATACCTCTATTCAATCCCTACATCACTTTTCGTCGAAATACTTTGATATCCATTTCATACAGCCTGGAGCTGTTTTTGGCATACCCCCCGGAGTTTCACGACTTTTTTCACGATATCTTACGTTCCCTCTAGCCGGCCTCAGAGCGACGACCGCATCACGTTATAAACTAATAGGCAACAACTCACCCCAGGCGGGCCTCATAGACACATCGGTGCATCATAGACTACCTTTTGGATCTTCTTTTATTTCTATCATTCTATTTTTTGGGTTAGACGAAACACTGCTTTAATGCGCACGGTTAAAATGTCGGTTTCCTGGATCTACCACGGGCATGATCTTCAGCAAAGGTATGCAGACTGCGGCTCTTACGAGGATGCTCACAGAAACTGACCGTTCATCGTTGTCTCTAGAGATATCGCCAAACACCCTTCTCCGCCATTTCATCCCGAGTCGCCTCCACAGGAGGACGATCACGCTGCGGATCACGTACATGAGCATGATGGTGGTGACGGCGTCACAGAAGCCACTCAGAGACATGAGGGTCCTTGCTTCCCTTGGGGATGGGACCACTTGTCTCAACAGGCTCCCCCGCTGCCTTTTTACGAGAACATATACGCTTTACCGCTGGACCATTCCAAGTATCCCTTCGCGATGTATGATGCCCATATGCCTGAGCACTTCATCCCACCAGGCTTTAGGCCTTCGCCTGAAGCGGCTGATGGTCACCATGTGGAACATCGTAAGCAGAACCATCCCCTATTCTTCTATGAACTTGTGCTGACTTACTGGTCTCCAAAAAAGACATATATAGCCATACAACTATATCCCACTCGCCGAATGTACAGCCAGTATTCCCTTTCGATGCTAGGGTGAATGTGATGCCACGCATGGTGCCAGAAGATGGTAGCTCAACGTCCGATCATATGGAGACTCGCGCAGCTTCCCCACAACAATATGCCGAGTCTTCTGCACCAGTAGCTTCACCACCCTATGTTATGCCAAATGTCAACTTTTCAGAGGGTCCAGCTTATGCAGATGGCACCACATGCGGCTCGACTTACACTCCCTGTGGCTCACTCTACCCTTCCCCCACCCCCGCCCCGTCTGCACCTTCACCTATGGGATCCCATCGTGCGCGCCAGTCATCATCCCCCAATCAGATATCCCCACCAAAAACGAATGGCCCTTCCCGTGCTGCTGCGCGTGGATCAACACGGGAGTCGACGTATGCATCCTCTGTTGGGTCTCCCGCTGCCACAGCTATCGAGCCTCCACTGCTCCACTCGAGCCCTGAAGCTGGCTGCGAACTTGCCGCACCACAACCCGTGAAAGCATACAAAGTACCAAAGGTCATAAGAGGTGACAAGCCCCGGGGACGCTCTGACATGGAAATCTGCGTCGACTTCAGCAACCCTCCTGACCTACTTGAGCCACTCAAGGATGAACCATCTGAGCCTCCACCAGAGGACATGATGCCATCAGATCCAGATATGGTACCCCGGTTGCAGGATGTACGATTTGACGAGGACCTCTACACCCCCAAATGGGTCCGTGGACACGGAAACAAGCGAGAGGGTTGGTGCGGGATCTGCAAGCCAGGACGCTGGCTTGTCCTCAAGAACTCTGCGTTCTGGTACGACAAGTGCTTTTCACATGGTGTAAGCGCAACAACTGGCAAGGCCTTTTCACCTCCTAAACAAGTGAGACGGACTGAAGGAAGCACCAATATCTGGGAAGGACAATGTGCAAAGTGCGACATGTGGGTAGGGCTGGTGAGCAACAAAAAGAAGGGCACTACATGGTTTAGACATGCCTATAAGGTAAGATACCCATTGCCCTTGCTTAACATGCATTCGAGGCCATGCTAACAAAGCAAATTGTAGTGTCATACCGCCAGCAGTACCGATATCAAACCCATGGAACCACTCAAAAGGAAGCGGGACGACGGCAGCCCTGGCGAAGAACAGCCTGCTGAGCGTAATCCACGGGTCAAATCCGCATCATCCAAACCATCGAAGAAAAGGCCGGCTGTGCCGGTGTTTTCGGCAACGACTGATGCTACCTCTGAAAAGGCGCCAAAAAAGACAAAGGCGGTTAAGAAAGGCTCATTTTGATATTGATGATTTTTATTTCGTTTACGATTCTCTTTTACTTCTTTCTACCGTTTTTCCCCCCTAGTATTTTTTTGCTTTTTTCTTTCTCATTGCATATCCCCCTCATTGGACCAGAGATGATATTCCGCCTTTATTTCCCTTCTTGTTCTGTTTTTATGGAGTTTTATTGCATGGCATTCTTTGGGTGTAGGGAGTTTTGTGGGCATGGAGTCTCTTTCTTTCACGGTCTCTCGAAGACTTTATGTATTTTTAATATATCTGATTCAGAGAAAATACAGAAGAGTGAATTTAGCCAGCTTCATGTTCATGTCCAGTGATGTAATAGTGCATTAACCAAGGTGAAGATGCCTAAGCGTAAAGCCTGAAGAAGTTAACAGACGAGCAACGTCTCTCTTAGTGTCTTTTCTTTTCTTCTTTCTTTTTTCTTTTCCTCCACAGCTCATCCCAGCATCGTCTTACCTGGTCTTATCGTGTTGATTAAGCAGCAAAAAAAGAAGCAGAAAGAAGCCCTTCGAAGCGCCCCCAGCCTCCGTCCACACCACCACAGCCTGAACTGAACTGTTTGATGATTGTGTGAATTAATTAGCCTGTTGTTTTAATTCTTCAGCCTCGTTGCTCTCTTTATCTCATATCGATAGATATATATATTTATTTATTTCTCTGGAGGTTTTTTTTCGGTGTTCCCAAAGCCCAAAGAGCCCACGGTTAAGGCGCAAGGGCTAAAGGTTCTTTGTTGTTCCTCATGGTTCTCCGAATCTTCAGGTCCTCAAAATCTGCCGCCCAGAAAAAAAAGCACAAGACTTCGACTTCAACCTCAACCTCATCGCCAGACCTAAACGCTTCTTCTACCGCCATCAACGCCTCTCCCTCCGCGCCCTCCTCTCCTCCAGAATACTCCCTCGAGGATCAATTGCCCTCTACCCCGGTCCCTGCTAATTCCAGACGGAAGCACACCGCCCCACAGAATCCCAACAAGCAGCACCAAAAAAAAACTTCTACCGCAACCACTACCACAACTTCCTCCACCACCGCCACCACCACAACCGCTGCCGGCGCCAGTCCTCGTACTTCATCTTCTGCTCGGCGGGAAAGGCGCTCGTTAGATCTTCCACCTTACTCTCCCGTTCCGCCCGCCAACGTATCTCCAGGCAGTCCGTCTCCGCATAGTCATAGCAGTCACCGTCGCCAAAACTCCGTCAAACCGCCATCTTCCACCAATCGGACTGTCCCTATTCCTCAGGACAAGCCTTCAAAAAAACAATCTACCTCTTCGGCTTCCACAGCTACTACTCCTCTCACCTCCAAAAGTCTTCGAGATTTGAGCCGCTCTCAACCCAACTCTCGCTCTTTGCGCTCAAACCCCCCACCAAAAACTTCGACGAAGCAAAAATCTTCCAAGAAGTCCTCCCGATTTTCGTACGACCGAGACTCACACCCTTTAAATCTTCCTCCGGACGAGCTCCGACGTGCTTCTGCCATGGCCGCTGCCGCTGCGTCTGCTGCCTCCAGAGATGATAATCTGCGCAGTTCTATGGATTTAGATGGAGAGGCATACGCTAGCCATGCTACAACCTCAAATACTACTCAACCCGATACGAACGGAGTCTATAATGCTCAAAAGGATGATGACAATGAAGAGAGGAGCCCAACTCCTCCTCCACACGCCGAAAACCCTAGTGTAGACCCGGAAACTTATAAGCTTGCCGGAAACAAATTTTTCATGGCTAAAGATTATGCAAATGCCATATTAGAATATACCAAAGGTAACACTTGTTTTGGTCTTTTACCGTTCTGTTAAAACCGAATATTGGTTGTTGATCTTTAAATTTTTTTTTCTTTGCAGCGGTTGAGGGACAACCAACTTCGGCCACCTATCGATCGAATCGAGCCGCTGCTTATATTTCCGCAAACCGTTATGCCGAAGCGTTGGAAGATGCCAAGATCGCCGATGAGTTGGAACCTGGCAATCCGAAGATCATGCACAGATTGGCTCGGATATACACCTTCCTCGGTCGACCAGCTGAAGCGCTTCAGGTTTACTCGGACATCCAACCAGCTGTGACGGCGAAGGATAAGGCTCCTGCGGAGAGTATGCTTCATCATTTAACGCAAGCAGAAGATTCTCTAAAGAGTGGCAAGGGAGGGTCGATGGTACTGTTCTGCTTGGACCAAGCCGTAAAGGGACTAGGACCGAAAATGTCACAGCCGCGGAAATGGCTCCTGATGCGCATAGAGGCGTACCTGAAAATGGGTAACGCTAATGCGCTGGGTGATGCACAAAATATTGCCATGTCGTTACTGCGAGAGAACAACCAGGACCCAGACGCCCTGTACCTTCGCGGACGATTGTTTTATTGCCAGGGCGATACTGACCAGGCCATCAAACATTTCAGACGGGCATTGAGCTTGGATCCAGACTCTACTCAGACCGTGAAATATCTCCGAATGGTACAGAAGCTCATAAGAATGAAGGAGGAAGGAAACGCGGCATTCAAATCCAGAAAATACCGAGAGGCAATTGACCTGTACACCAAGGGCCTCGAAATAGACCCTGAGAACAAAGACATCAACTCCAAACTCCTCCAAAACCGAGCGCAGGCGCACATCAACCTCAACGAAGCCGAGCAAGGTATTGCCGATTGCACAAAGGCACTCGAGCTTGACCCTTCATATATAAAGGCTAAGAGGGTACGCGCAAAGGCATACGGTGCTACTGGTGACTGGGATAAAGCCGTCAAGGAGCTCAAGGACATTGCCGAGAACAATCCTGGTGAGAAGGGAATGGCAGAAGAAATACGGAATGCTGAATGGGAGCTCAAGAAGAGCCAGCGAAAGGACTACTATAAGATCCTCGGCGTAGAGAAGACTGCCACAGAGCAGCAGATCAAGAAAGCCTATCGAAAATTGGCCATTCAGCACCACCCAGATAAGAATGTTGATGGAGACAAGTCAGACACGCTGTTCAAGGAGATTGGTGAGGCTTATGAAACTTTGAGTGATCCACAGTATGTTCACCCTCATCTCGTATTTTATTTTCCGGACATCTTTGCTAATGTGACTCCTTTCCCTTTCTATAGGAAACGTGCAAGCTACGACAATGGTGACGACCTTATGGATCCCTCCGATATGTTTTCCCGAGGTGGCCATCCATTCGGCGGCATGGGTGGAATGGGCGGAATGGGAGGTATGGGTGGAATGGGAGGTGGTATGGGTGGACAGAATATCCATATTGATCCCAACATGTTCTTCAACATGATGAATGGTGGTGGAGGTGGCGGTGGCTTCGGAGGCGCCGGCGGCAACCCATTCCATTCAGGCCACGGATGGTAAAGAAAGAAAGAAAAAAAAACACAAAATCAATTTAAAAGGAGAGAAAGATATACCTTGACCCATCATATACCAGGCGTTCAAAAAATGAAGATGGCAATGACTTAGGGGAGAGAGGATGAAACATATAAAGTAGGAAATGGGCTTTATTTCCCCCCATTCGAGGACGAATCATTTTGGCTTTTCTATCGACATATTTATCGCACATCAACACCCATACATACGGACCGGTTTTCACTAAAAAAGCGCGGTGCATTGCATATCTGCCTTTCGAACCTTCGGAGTCCCAGTGGTCTATCCTATTTACTCCTTCTTGCGCCTACGGATCTATGATACACGAGGCATTTCCACATTCCAACCTGACTCATTTCCGGTTTTCTTCTTCCTTCTCTTCATCTTCTTCTCCTCCTCCCCGTCTTCTCCTCTTTCTCCACTCGTCCAGCATATGGGGCCCTCCAGCTTGCTCTTTGATTCTCAAAAAACGTTCACAGGCTTCTTTTTTCTGGGTACAGGACTAAATAGATATATGGGTGTTTTTCTTCTTTATGTTATGTTTGTTACTTGAACGGAAAGTTTAGAAAAGAAGCTATCTGCAGCTGTACCTAATTTCAAGACCGATGATGGCATACATTCCTGATACAGAACAGTGTAGAGTGTTCCTATCATCACCTGATCAGGTATTCCCCAGAAGTACTCCGTAGAACGTCGTTTCCATCATCCCCTGACGTCCGATCTAACGCTCCCGAGCCCAACCCCCCGGCCTTCGGTGAAAGCCTCGGGCCATTTAAGCTTATGGTTAAAAACTTTAAAAATAAAAGTTGGGGTACAGGGAAGGTTAGCCGACCGCACCACCATTAACTACCTTCCTGCGATGGTCGCGCCTTTGTGCCTTTTCCCGCAGTTTCTACACCTTCAGGGGATCCCAATCCTTGTCATCTTCAGCTTCTTCTTTGCCGGCCCAAACTCCGGTGAGTCTTACCGACGCCTGTCTGACATTTCTGTGCGTTTTTTCGGGGAACATCTCACACAATTTCGAGCCTCTGGTAGCTTGGCCTTTTTTTGGCTATCCGCTAACCACCAAAGCTTATTGAACGAGGTTATCTCGCTCTAGCTTCTCCCACGGGGATTGGCCCTCCTCCATCTGATAGAATGGGGAGCAACAAAGCTACCAACCTTCTATCGCGGTAACGACCATACTAGCAAATAATAAGAATGATAATAATTAAAAGCATGTTGCTGCTCGACTCCGAGGGTCCGGAATGGTGGAAAAAGAAAATATAAATGAAATTTTTTCTATTCGCCCAGTCGCCTCGACCGAGCTTTTTGGCCGAAACCCTTCCTTTCCTGGAGACGGAGCTGGGAAGCGAACAATTGCTCCATATATCAGAGCTTTCTCCACCGAATTCCTACGGTCTACCCCATATGGACGGTGGGCAGGCTATTTGTAAATGTGTAAACCACGTTTTGACTGGTTCTTTTTTGTCTTGCATAGTGCTTGGCCGGGCAAGCGAAGAAGGGGAGTCATTCGCACCGGGGTAAAAGCTCTACATATAAAAGCAAGTGGCCCGAGATGTTTTTTTCTCCCTTGTCCTTCTATTTCTTTAGTTTCTAAAGCCCTCTCTTGTTATTATATTATCGTTGCGGAGATATAGGGTGGGCAATAGCCGTACTGTTTTTCTCATATCCTCTTTTTTACCTGCTTGAGTTAACTGTAGCTCAATGGCGAGGAAATATCTAGGCGGGTCGGGTGACCGATTGACCGTTTGGATATCTGTAGCTGCTTCGACAGTTTTAATTTTCTACGGTTATGACCAGGTGTGTATATTCTATGCGCTTCATTTTGTTTT
Organism: Arthroderma sp. MBC 929; assembly: GCA_030789285.1. Lineage (NCBI taxonomy): Eukaryota > Fungi > Ascomycota > Eurotiomycetes > Onygenales > Arthrodermataceae > Arthroderma > Arthroderma sp. MBC 929. The sequence continues at coordinate 125,135 of JARJUX010000025.1, read as the reverse complement.
TGAAGATGCGGGGTTCGAACTGACTGTAACCGCTGTGGGTGTAGGGTGTTTTTGGCAATGTGCTTATTGGCGATGACTTCCTGCGGACGATGGGTAATCCATCTACCAATATGCAAGGCACTATGACCTCAGTTTACAACATTGGATGTTTCGTTGGCGCCATGTCCACGGTATGGACGGGTGATATGTTCGGTAGACCACGTCAGATTATATTCGGCAGCGCTATCATTGCGATAGGCGGAATTATCCAAGCAGCAGCCTATGGTGTCCCCCAGATGATGGTTGGGCGAGTTGTTGCTGGCCTTGGAACGGGCATGAACACATCTACAGCTGGTGTATGGCAGGCAGAGACTAGCAAGATGAGCAGCAGAGGAAAGCTAGTTATCATCCAAATGGTAACGTCCATCTACTATCCTCATGTAACCATTTTTACATTGTTGTACTAACTGCAATCAGGCCAATTGTATCACTGGATTCTCTCTCTCAAATTGGCTTACCCTAGGCTTCTCGTTTGCACCCGGCAGCGTTGCGTGGAGATTCCCACTCGCTTTCCAGGTGTTCTTCACGCTCTGCATCTTCGCCATGTGCCCCTTTTTGCCAGACTCTCCTCGTCTGCTTATCCGGAAAGGCAAGAATGAAGAGGCTCTTGAAGTCCTTGCTGCGCTCGAGGGTAATGGTGCGACGGTGGATTCTCATTCCGTCAAGACCCAGTTCAACGTTATCAAGGATATTTTGGACCGCGAGCAGATGAACTCTTATACTTGGGTTCAGCTTTTGACAGGAAAGGGTAAGACCAAGCCAATCCCACTCTATATCCTTTTGTGAAAAAGGGGTAGAGGTGAAGCCAGTGTACTAACTATTCTTCCCTCCCTAGGACCCGCTGGTGTTCTAAGACGTATGATTTTGGGCGCCTGGATGCAAGCTATGAATCAAATTTCTGGAATCAACATTACCTCGTAAGTAAAAGAAAACACCCCAGCTACCCATACCAGTGCCCAGTTCTGACCTTTTGTTTTAGCTACTACATGTCCTACGTCTTCATCCACGCCCTTGACCTCAGCGAGCTTCTGGCCCGTATCCTGGCAGCCGCAGGCAGTGTAGACTACCTCATCTTCGCCTGCTTGGCTTACTTCGTCATCGAACGGTATGGCCGAAGAAAGGTAATGATGGCCTCAGCCCTAGGATGCGCCCTTTGCTGGGTCATCATTTCAATTTCCCTCTCCATCTCAGATACCGGTCGCGGCGACCAGTACAAGCTGGGTATCGTTGCAGTGTCTTTCTTCTTCATCTTCTTCGCTTGTTTCGGAATGGGTGTCCTCGGTGTCCCATGGTTGTATCCAACCGAAATCAATGCCCTTGAGATGAGAACGAAGGGAGCTTCGCTTGCAATGGCTACCAATTGGATTATGGTATTGTTTATCCCACCCCCCACCCTGCCTCTTTGTTGGCGAAGGATTTACCGCTAACAGGGTCTACCAATTAGAACTACATGGTTGTTCAGGTGACGCCGCCTGGAATTGAGAATCTCGGCTGGAAATTCTGGATTATCTGGGCCATCATTTGCTTTTCGTTCATCCCCGTCACGTACTTGTTCTATCCTGAGACGGCAAATCGGACTTTGGAAGATATTGATCGCTTCTTTGAGACCAAGCCGGGTATTATCGTGGCGTTCAACAAGAGTAAGTTATATAGCCACAGTTCTCTTCCTTCCACCTCTTTTGTTTTCCATTTTCTAACATTGAACACACAGCCGCGACCCAATTGCATCGACCAGAGGAATACATTCGTATGGATGAGGAGATTGCAGCAAGAAACGGAAGCGGAAGCCAAAGCTTGTCTGAGGGCAAGGAGAAGAGCATGGTTGAGATGAAGGACAGCGTATAATTAATTAGTTCCGTCTCCAGCTGCGTTACGAACAGGAAGCGGCTCGATTGAGATTTGGACTGACATCAACCAATGGCGAAAGTCTAATTCATAGAGTTGACCACGATTGAACGATCGACAAGCCATAAAAAAGGAGCAATAAACATTTGATTCGTGGCTAGCTAGCAAAGGAGCCATGCTTCGTTCTCTAGATTTTCTTTTTCTCCCTCCCTTTCTTTTCTTTTCTTTTCGGAAATAGACATATATAATATAGGAGCTGCCCATGGCGAAACTTTTTCTTCTCGGCGGAAAGCTGTTCATACATTCTACAGAGCTCCAGGATAGATAGCTGCTTGTCAATACAATGCGTCAATTTATCCCCATTTTCCTCTACAGCTGGCTATGTGCCGTTGTCACTGTGCTAGCTGTTGAACCGGAAAAAGTTTACGATGGAGGATATAACGATACTGACGCCAAGGTAGAGCTTCGAATTGGAAACGGAGGCGCTGGACAGAGCGGTTTAGTTGAGGGTATTGAACCCCATATTTCCTTCAGCATATCTTCCAATTCACTCCCAGTAACTCGTCGTATTGTGGTAACCGAGCTAACATAACCCCCCTAAAAGCTCTCGCCAACGCCTTTATCGAACACAAGGTTGAGAAGAACGGCTCTTCCCCATTCAAAGTCGCTTGGTATAAGAGCGACACGACCATCACCATCAACTACCTCAAGGCCGGAACCGTCGATGTCGGTATCACCTATAGTCCTGTAGCAGAGAAGATTGCAATCGACCAGGGAATCGCGACATCTCCCAGCTACTATGCATTCCGAGACCACTTTATCCTCGTTGGACCACCTTCGAACCCGGCCAAAATCTCCAACAGCAGTGACATCCTCAGTATCTTTGCTAAGCTCTATGAGGCTGCTGAAGCCGCTGATACCGATCCTCCTGTCCGGTTCTTGTCGCGTTATGACAAATCCGCGACGAATATCAAGGATTCAGAGCTCTGGATCAACATTGGACAGGTTTGTGCTTCTTTATTTTTGCACCGATAATAATTGGATGTAGAGACTGATCGATGGATGTATCATGGTACTATAGGTCCCATGGGCAACTCCATACTCAACATGGTATCACCAATATATGGCCTATCCGATCCAGGCCTTGACCGCCACGATCCTTCTCAAGGAGCACACGATCACTGACAGGGGAACCTACCTTTCTATCTCGAAGGATCTCCAGAAACAGACGAAGATCTATAAAGCTAGCACTGATAAAGCTGACGATCCGCTCCTCAATCCCGCGCATCTTTTGATCGGAAAAGACGCAAAGAATAAAGATTTATCCAAGGAGTTTGCAGAATGGCTGGTGGATGAGGAAGGTGGTCAGAAAGTTATTGTTGGATTTAAGAAGAATGGAGAGCAATTGTATAGCCCTGCACCCACGGAAAAGGACAACTAAGGGTTTGGAAGATTTGATATATCATCTGCTGCTATTATTATTTTTGAGATAGAACAGAGGAATGATTTCCTCCAAATATGCTAATATGTAGCGCGGATTAATAATATGCCGAGTCCCGCGCTAAGCTGTCTATATCTGAACTGCTTCAAAATGTTTGAGGCACATTTCAAGCGGTGCAATAACATTTTTAATGATCTCGCGTCGCCAGGATTGATTTGCTTTATTTGTATCTGTGAAACACCATTCCACAGCTGAAGCATAATCACTACCACCCTCATCACCCACACTTTTGGACCATTTTTTTGCAACAAGACGATCTAAGACCTGTCTTCTGGCTTCCGTTTTGTCCGCAAGCTTTTTATGGAGCGGGTGGTCCTCTAGCCGTCGACCAAAACAGAGCTCTAGGAGGAGAATCCCAAGGGAAGAGAAATTGCTGTAGTCTGCTGCGATGTTCGAGCTCGCCGGTTGATGGTGCGAGAAACCCTGACGGATAAAGGGCTCGTGGTACGATACGCCACGGGCATCATCTTTGCAGGAAAAGAAAAGAATGTCTTCTTTAGTGAAACCAGTTCTAAGCCATGGGGTGGATTGGAGCTGCGCGGCTGAGGAAGCGAGAAGTAGCGCAATATAGTAGCGTTGGCGTCGGCTAGGGTGTCCCCCAGAGCTGTTGGAGAGAATACGGTCCAATGTTAGCGGGCTGCCATCATCAGGCCGCTGCCTCTTCATTAGCGGGTGGAGGTGGTATGTTTCGTCATCTTGGCCTATGATACCCATGCACTTGTCACAATCATCATTACCCAGAAGCTGACAGAGCTTGACGCTTGGGCAAACTTGGATCTCCAGCTCGATCTCTGGTACAGGGTATGCGGGTGTTGAAAAGGTTACCTGTTTCCTTTTCGCCGGTTTAATTGATGGAGCAGGCGCAGGAGTGCAATTAGGCTGAGTGAATGGTGGCTGGGGCACTCTGGAAATTTTCATGGTATTTTGTGGCAAGGAGCAGTTAGCTATTTGTCCACACTCCAACTCTCTCCATGACCATGGAATTTTCACCTGAGGCGAGGGAGCAGCGGACATGAGAATAATCTCGAAGCATGTCTCCGGAAGTGTGCGATGCTCCAGCCGAAGGTTAGCAAAGTGATATTGCTGACAAGAGCACTGCCATGCATTTTGGAGGGCTTGGAAAAGGAGGTCTGACTTCTTTCGCGCCTGCTTAAACGCCGCTCCTAGAGCCGAGATCTGCTTCCTGCTAACGGGTGAATTATCTTCAATCGCAGAACTCCTGTCACTCATCTCCAGGAGCTTCCTCAATCGCTCATTGCATTCTTTTAGCCGATTAGAATGACCATTCCTCACTTTCTTATTGACAATGAATTTGAACCGGAATTTTTCGTAGTCCCACCTCGATATTTTTGCCTCAAGCCCAGAGGCTTTGGAGGGCTGTGGGCTCGGCGACCGTTGTATCTTCGGCTGTGATGGAGCTAGTTTGCTTTGAACGGCTGCATTGTCAAGGCCAAGCTCTTTCCGCAGTTCTTCAGCAGTGTGATTCATCTCGCAGATGATACCCCTGTATAAGTCATACGACTCCTGAAGACGTTCCTCTAAGCGCTCCTGTAGAGCTTTGCTGCTCCAATCTCTACCACCCGGGTCGCCCACAAGACGAGCTACCTCATCCACATCTCTTACAATCGGCAACAAAAGCTCTTCTAGATTCCGTTTATACAACATTTCATGAAACTGCACGTCTCTAAGGCATTCGAGGTACTCCTGCCGCATACGCCGGAACAAGCCGCCGGCCTTAAGAACATCGCGCCAATGTTCGAGGCCCGAGATAATAAGTGGGAAAGCACCGAGGATAACACCTGCGATTTCGAGACCGCTCATTAGGACGTATTACAGAGAAGAAAGGAGTAGGTTGGCGCTCGCGCTTGGTATGGACGAAGGCTTCAGTTAAGAATGCTTGTGCCCCGCTCACCCCGCACCCATCTGCACTAAGCGCTGATCATCCGCGTTGAACCATGCGCTTGTCGCCTACCTGTCCGAAACAATGCCTTTTCCACTTCCTGTTAATATTAAAACTGCAAATTGAATTAAGCCTGCACTAGTCCACAGCCTCATCCCCGAGTAGTCAGGTCTACAATGGGTGCGTCTGTGTCAGAGAAATGCCGGGCATGCATTGCAGCTCTGAAGACCATTGTCTCATCCCTCTCTCGCCTTGACAGGCCCGAGGGCGCACTGCACCCTCGACAAGTCAATGATGAACTAGAAAGGTTTAGCCTCTGGGTGGGTAACATTGGGGCCCTTCATGAGCCGACGTCCTCTATGTCCCTAGAGTCGCGTCTTCACGAGTCCATTGATGTTCTGGTCCATATTCTGGAATTGCTAGGTGATCTGGACGAGGTGGTGAGAGAACGTGAGGCTGCTTGTCCCATGCAAGTAAATTAGCTGACATGGCCTAGTCTTAGAGGTCGCCTCCGGAGACCGCAAAGGGGAAATAGCTTCCGTGCCTCAAGACGGTGACGGTGAGATATATCAGAACGAAGAATTAGAACTTCTTGAGGAGATAGGGGCCTGTATCGCGCGCCTGTTCAGAGTATCCCGTCTCATCCGTCAAGCTGCGCCCACGGATCTCTTCACTAAAGCCCTCAGCCGGAATCGATACCAATTCAATGACCAATTTGACATTTCTCATGTGGCTGAGAAATTCCCAAAGCTCGCAACGGCGGAACTTGCGTGGCTCCGGAACCGGCTCGGTCGAGCTATCATGCAACGCCGACACTATCTGAGCTACATCCAAGACCACCGTGGGAAGCTTGAGGGCGAGTTCGCACCCGAAGAACGACCAAATCCGCGTTCAGCCATGCAAGAATCATGTAGCGCTTCCAGTCCATCCACGTACTTTACAAAAGCGTCCAGCGTACCATCGGGCTACACACGCCAAAAGCTTGCTGTGGAAGAACCAGATCCTGAGGATGATATGAGGTCATACACAACCATATCTCGCTCTATTGACGGCGAACTTGATTGCTCAACCACCGCCAGAATTCCGATGCTGGATAAGCTACAAGAAGGAACCAAAGGAGAGGTCGAATGCCCGTTCTGCTTTAGAATGAAAAGGTTCCAGAATGAGCGAGTGTGGCGGTACCATGTTTTATCCGATTTGCGCTCCTACGTTTGTACATTTCCCGACTGCCACGCTCCATACTTTGGAGATATCAATGAATGGTTTCGTCATGAAATGCAGATTCACCGCGTGAGCTACATCTGCGAACTTTGTAGGGACAAGAACTTTCAGTTGAAAGAGCGCTATCTTGCACATATTCGAAAGCGGCATCCTGACATATTGGAAGATGGGGAAGAGCAAATTCTTCTTGAAATTGCCCGAAAGCCACTCGATCAGATTCCTGCTCACGAATGCCCATGCTGCTCTGATTGGGTGGATCGTCTCGAGAGACGGGAGGGGGTCGCTAACATGCGTTCTGATCAACCAAACCACATCCTCACCGTTGCCCCAACTGACTTCAAACGTCACCTTGCTTCTCACCTGGAGCAGTTGGCGTTGTTCGCAATTCCCATTGGTTCTAATACTGAGGACGAAGCTGAGTCAAATATGGCTATTGAAGAGGATGAGAGTAGGCAACCAGAGGGCTCGGACCTCTCAAGCCTTGACTTTGACAGCCCCATACCATCATCTCCCACTAGCGAAGAGCCTACAAACATCTACCAAAACCTACGGTTTCTATTCAAAATAGATTACATACAGCCAACAGAGGATGCGCCGGAAGAACATCCAGGTGGTCATTGGCATCCGCCAACTTCCTCCAGATATTTCCAAACCATAGGTTCAACTGGATGGCTTCTAAGAACACCAGAGGGTCTTAGAACGACAACAAACATCAATGGTGCTCATTTCGGTATATGCTCGCTTTTCTATACATCAGAAACTGGATATTATCTTGGTATTCCCGTCGACTGTCGTACAAGTCATTTAGAAGAATGGATGAATGCATACGGGCAATCTGATTGGACTCGAGTGATGTTCACTCAGAAAGAAAATCTCTCAATTATGAAATTCTTTGCCCAAAATATCTTGTTAGCAGGTCGTGGATCCAATAATTGGATACCAGAGCTTGTGCCTGAAACTTATAATTTAGAGGATTCTTCTCAATCTCCTGTCACCCAGCTCGCAGGGGATATATCTTTGATTATGGCTTTTATTGCATTTGCTTGTCCAAATATGGGTGAGACTGCGGAATTGACATGGGTAATGAACAATTGTTTTCAGCCTCCTCATTGGAGGCCACATAGAATACCCTTCAGAAGTATGTGCTCGGTTATTCGATTGAAGAAATATGTCTCTAATTCTCCATCTACAGGACCAAACCGATGTGGCGTTGTTGTCAATATACGACTTGACCCAAGTCTCGATCCGGTAGAATCAGAAGCTCATCTCCTTAATTTCCAAAAGGGCGACTATGGCCCATTGATTTCTTGACCTATTGGTTCCATGAGGAAATTGATAATGAATGCAAGGGGACCCCACGGAAGAGCCATGAGTGATGAAGGGCGGGTGTGGGAGGGATAATAGGAGATATGGATCTAGGGCATCTGTTTTATTTGTAAATTGTGGTACTACATTAAATCAATTCCAGTACAAGAGTGGTGCTTCAAGTCATTGGACGTGTTGATCTGCTAGTCTGACAAGTGGTAGGGCTATGTTGTGGAGACTGTAGCACGGACAAATAATATGCCGAGATTAACGATTACGGCTGTGGCGCAGCACGTTGAGAGAGAGGCAGACAACGTTGACAGTTCAAGATCATCCTTCAGGGAATTTATTGACGTGACCCTGGGGCGGAGTTCTCCATTCTTCTGTCTAGCTCTGCTGTTCGTTGTTGTTCTTGTTGGTGGTGCTGTTTGAAGAACTTGGCTGCCTGATCGAAGCCATCGTATTTGACTGTTCGGGGAAGCCGGAATATCTCCGCAGCTGACAGCGCCCTTTTTAATTCCCTCAGATTTCTCAAGAACATATATTCACCGTTCTGACTTATTATTTATTGCCAACCATCAGCCAAAATTGCACAAAATGGAAGACAAAGACTTAAATCAAACACCCAAGTATGGGTATCATGACCAAGATGACCTCCAGTCAGCCTACAGCGACGTCCTAGCTGACGACTCTGATACCATCGTCAGTGACGAGACACTCTATACTCCTTCGTCTTCAAGTGGCATGGCTTCATCCAAAGACGCCCCTTTAGATGAAGAAGATGCACTCGAGAGCGATCGGCTACTCCCACCTCCCCGCTACGAGGCCCAGCCTCCCGTATATCAAAGCGGGGATGCTAAAGTTGATGTTCCAGAGGACGTTGTCCCTAATCGAGACTTGATTGAGGATATAGAAGTTGAAGATCCAACTTGTCCATCCAAAAGCCGACGAGGTTGTTTCGGACGACGAGATGGAAAACGATGGTCTGGAACTGAAGAGGACGACCGATGTCGACGGGGTTGTTTTGGGCGACGAAAGAAGAGATGTGGCTTCCAGTCCACAGAACCTAAGAAACCTCGAACTAAGATGCAAAAGTTCTTATACTTGGCCAAGGTCTCTATACTTGCTTGGATCTTTGTCCAAGTGTTCTGCCTGGTGTTCTTTCGACAGACTCATTCTTCCGGATATGTAAGTCGTTGCCATCATCACCCTTTCTTCTGAAAGCTATGAACAGGAAGTACTAATTTAGATATCTTAGTGGGATCAATACCGTAAAGACCGCCCTCATCACCACCACTCTTCGAACCCCGACGGCTCAAGAGAGACTATCATTAAGGAAAGCTACCGCTCAATTACCGGAGAATTTCCCCTCGACGATCATCTTTCGATCTCAACGACATCGGGACAGATCTCTGTTGTGGTTATTCCCCAACCAGCTGATCCTGCACACCCCATGAAACCAGCACGTCTTTCGCTCAAGTCGCAGTCCGGTTCCATCTCAGTATCCTTCGCGCTACCAGACCGCGCTTACAATGGAATGGACCTCCTTCCCGGCTCGGCGGAAACACTCAGGGATGATATCGGCGAGGAAGTCAAGAAAGAGCGTGAATATGCGAAAAAATGTACTCCGGAATCCCGCTTCAAGAATCCCGTGGACTGTGCCGACTATCCCCTATCCTTAATGAAGTCAACTTACACGCTTCCGCCTCGGCCTTACGAAATCGAAATCGAATCTAGAAGCGGTTCCATCTTCGCCAAAGTCGGCTTTACTTCTCACGCTAAACTATCCACGCGTAGCGGCAGCATCCAGGCTCGCCTTGTGCCTTTGATCTTTACCAATTCTAGCTCCGAGGACGGAGATTTCTACAATGGATTTAATTCTAAACGTGTCTCTATCCACTCTGAATCGAGGTCTGGAAGCACTCTTCTGTCGGTCGCCGAACCCTTGGCCATTGAAGTCCCCGAGCCGACTGAAGAGGAAGACTTTGTGTTCATCGACTCAGCTAGTGACTGGGATGTCAATGGAGAGGAAGACGACGACGACGATGATGACGATGATAAGGTTACTATAATGAAGCGAGGCAGACGTGTCAGGGCCAAGGCTACTCACGTTACTCGCTCGGGCGCTCTCTCAGTTTCCTACCCGCATTCATGGGCGGGTAGAGTCCTCGCATCGACTAGACAAAGTGGGAAGGCATCCGTCGGTGGAGGTGGGTTCGACTCGATCAAGCGGCGGGGAAGGGCTGTGGAAGGTATTAAACGGCCAGTAGATGGTGATAAAAAGCAGTGGTGGGGAAGCCAGGGAGATATGAAGGTTGAGTTATCCGGTCGTGAAGGAGCGGTCAGGTTTGAACTTCGCCGGTGAGGTTTAGCAGAGAGCAAGTTTGGGATTATTTAGCAGGCCGTTTTTTCTTTATATTTGTCTTGGACATGATTTTTTATTCTGAAGATATATGCTAGTTGAGCTTGTTGCTTTGTATATGATTATAATTTGCTGTAGTTAATAGATAGCCATTCTACAGCATGATGCGTCCTTGATAAAGTGTTAAGAGTGTTGTTTATGGATCACGGGTGTTTTGACAAACTGCTTGTATCACAGGGCTTATTCAGGCTCTCATGCGGTAGTGCCAATGAAATTAAAGGACCTGAAAGATTGAGCAAACTATATACAACACTTTCCGCAATATCCGTAAACTAAAATTCTCACAATTGCTTTCTAACCATGGAAAAAACATTGCGAGAACGCTTGAATGAATGACAAAGGGTGTATGTACCCATTACATAAAGGAATAAAGCAACCAATGTTCCAGAAGATACCAAGTATAACAAGAAAAGGAGTAGGGGGGAGTGAGGAGGGGAGACATCTAGATACAAAGATGTTGAAGAGAGGATTTGTATAGCGAAAGGTAATATGTATCAGGAATGGAAGAGCGAATAAAATATTCGGTTTGAAGCTGTCCATGTTATCGAAGGGAGATCTTTGTCACCTTCTAATAACCCAAGTTTCCGAGAATTGCATTCGTTTCATTCAAAGGCAAGCCACACACGCCCAGAGCACGTACCTGACTTCCTTTCTTCAGCCGCTGAAGTCCAGCCGCTACCTTCCAGGCCTCGGATTCCTGGAGAATAAACACAAACTTCTTGCCTTCCTGATCTCTAAGACTGGCTCTGACAATATGCAGGCCACGAGCTCCTGCAGCCTGTGAATGGGCGTCAACACTCTGGTTCACTGAGTCGCCCGAGCTGCGAAAACTGCTGGCTCCCAATCGGCACTGGTTCTTGCAGGTTTTGAGCAAACTGGCAAGATGCGCATCCGAGTCCTCACTGGTAGGGGCTTTGGATGCGTGTGAAGAAGTGCCGAATCGGAAGGGCTTGCTTTTCGCTGGGCCCGTTCGGTTCGTTGAAGTACTAGCAGCAACAAGCAAGGGACACCATACCTCTACGAGTTTCATAGTCCATGCCTTTATATCCCATTCTCGTTGTGCGACGCCTCGCACGTCGTCGTCGACAAACATGCCTTCTGTTGTGATTCGCATGATTAAACCATCTGTGACTGCACCTCTGCCGGAGACTAATTGTGCGGTGGGGGTTCTCATAAAAGCGTTGTTGAACGCGTACACGCCATGGATGATGACCTTGTCGGGATCCTTTGTACTATAAGGTCCACGAACAGATGGGGGAGGAGATGTGTGTGCTGTCGACCTTGAAGGTGCGTATGTCGACTCGGAAACAACCGAGGAGCCTGGTGTTGGTCTGTTGATATCTGCCCTTGGTCGGTCGTATGGGCGAAATGAATAAGCGTCATCCTCGACCTCGGTTCTAGCACTGCTGGAGTACGGAGCAGGTCGTCTACTCGGCGGCGCCTGCCTCCTCTCTCGAGCCTGTGACTGGGAAGTTGTTTGGCTTTGTGCCTGAGATGGAGCCTGCGAGGGCGCTGGACTCGATGCAGCTTTTGCAGCCTCGACTGCTGCAGCTTTTTCTGCAGCCACTCGCTTTGCCGCTGCAGCTTCCCGTGCTGCTGCATATCGTGCAGCAGCCTCTTGTCTGGCCTTGTCTTTTTTGGCTTTTTCAGCAGCTTCTTGCATGGCTTTCTCTTTGGCAGCTTTTTCTGCTGCCTCTTTCTCTGCAGCTTCCTGCATAGCCTTTTCCTTTGCAGCCTTTTCGGCAGCCTCTTTTTCAGCTGCTTCTTTCTCAAGACGTTCCTTGGCTCGTTTTTCTTTCCAGAGGCGATATTCCCGCTCTCGGTTTTCCTTGTCTCGCTTGGCCTGCTCTTCACGGGCTCGCTGCTCCTCCTCTTCCTTTCTCTTTCGTGCTTCTTCCTCTTGTTTCTTCTTTCTCTCTTCTAGCTCTCGTTTCCTCTTGAATTCTTCCATTTTTCTGCGAAGGTCCTCCTTCCTTCGTTCTTCCTCCTTCCTGCGAGCTTCTTCCTCCATTCTTTGGGCTTCTTCCTCCTTCCTTCGGGCTTCTTCCTCCTTTCTTCGGGTTTCTTCTTCCTTCCTTCGGGCTTCTTCCTTCTTCCTTCGAGCTTCTTCCTCCTTCCGTTGGGCTTCTTCCTTTGCCTTTTCCCGGTCAGGCTGCTTGGTCTCTGGCTTTGGTACCGGCTTGGTTTCTGGTTTGACCTCTGGCTTTGGCTCTGACTTAGGCTCCGGTTCAGGTTTCCGCTCAGGCTTACGTTCTGGTTCCGGCTCCGGTTTTGGCTCTGGCTGTGGCTTCCGCTTGGGGGGTGGAGGTGGTGGAGGGGGTGGTGATGGCTCTCGCGGTGGTGATTGTGGTGGTGGTGGAGGAGGAGGAGGTGAGTGTGAATCTTGATTAGTATAATATTGGTGGCCGCCAGGATATTGGCCCCCTGGGTACTGACCACCAGGATACTGCGCTCCCGGATTTGGAGGACCGCCATAACCAGCGCCTGGGTACCCTCCTCCAAAATTTTGATAATGAGAGCCACCAGGCGGCGGATTTGACCCGGAAGGTCTATGCCCGCCAGTGCCACTGTGACCGCCAGGAGGCGGAGGTGGAGGGGGCGGAGGAGGTGGAGGGGGACCATGCGAACCACTCCCACCTGGAGTTCTAGCTCTGGTGCCTTTTGGTTGGCGAGGACTGGAACTTTCAAACTGCGTTCTCCCCATCGCCCAGCTGGCAATTCCCACAGCAATCACGAGGCCGAAGACACTCGTCCCTCCACTAGCTACAATGCTTGCGCACCAAGTTTTAAGAAAGGGCAGTGCATAGATGTAAAATGCGACGCCAAGTAGAGTCGTGGCAACTCCAGCTAAAAAGCTGTTCCGATTGCATTGGAGAGATGGGAGGTACAAGAAACCGGATCCAGAGGAGTGAGGAGGGATAATAAAAATATCATAAGGGCCATCCGGAAGATCGGTGCTTCTGCGGTATCCCCCATTCTGGCCTGTGGGATCTGGTTCAGTTTTGGGGTTGGCACCATGAGGAGGTGGTGGCGGCGGCGGCGGACCGTCCATCGCGCAAGGAGATGCCTGGAATTGGTGCTCGTGGTTTAGGAACGGTGGTTGGGAGTCTTAAGGGAATTATTCCAATCCTTATGGCAAGAAGTGTTTTAACAGTTGCGGTACAGGGATAGGAAACCGTAGCTTCATGGTTAATGTACTATCATCGAAGTGTTCCTTGCCTCTAGCAAGACAGGCTTTCCCGGTGATGCAGAAGACTTATCTCCTGGGAAAGCTGAAGCTGTGATATATGGTCAGCATATGGTCCAGCTCTTGGTGGTATGCAAACTGTTTCCGCGCCCGGATGTTTGCTGCCTGTTTCGACGCGCCACATACCTGCTGATACTCGAGGCAATCGGAGCGTAGTAGGACTATTGAGTAGGCGAGATACAATTGTGAACGACAGAGACTCGAGTGGTGGAAGTCGGCGATAGCCACTGTGGTCTGAAAAAGCTGGTCTTGAGAACTTGCACCGAGCATGACGGGAGATCCCACCCAAAGAGGCTGTGTTTACATACCGTTGCAACGAAGCGCCTTGTTTCTTGCGGCGAGTAAAGGCAGAGATTGTATTAGAAATTAAGAGGACTGTAGACAGATATTAAGTCGAGTCAAAGCTATGATGGTCTAAAAATATGAGGCTCGTCGTAGGTAGGACTGTGTTTGGATTTTGGGGGAGGAGAGGAAACGAGGCAGCACCCGACAAGAAGGAGTGTTTTTTTTTCTTGCTTTTTTTCTTTTTGCACCGTTGGCGAGTCCGTTTCCTTTCTCGAATCAAGCACCAAGAAGCCAATCGGATGATGGGAAACGCATCCCTGCTAGGTTGCACTTAGCTGCATCGCGCGCGAATGTCATCACTTTCATTATCAAAATGCCGGCCCGCTGCGGCGTTCCGTCGAGGTTACCAGGTTCTACAGAGGTCTGTTCTTTATGATTTCATGGACCAGCCGCTTGGTTCGAGTTTTTGGTTTCTACGGTACACAAGAAAGCCTGGAGCTTTAGGTGGAAGATTACCCCCATCCCCAGCTCTCAAGGGAAGATTTCCGCGGAGTGAGCCTACAGAAAGGTGATTATTAACATGATGAAGCCTATATTTGGAGCTATGCACCTCTGGCTGGTATTGAAATATCAACAAACCGCTAATTAGTTCATCTGATTGTTTTGTGAAGAAGAAAACTTTTTTGCTTTTATTTGTTTTTGTTTTTCCTCTTTGGGGCATGTGGGGAGCAAGAAGGTTTTTCCGGGGCGGAAGTGGGGCCTTTTTAGGCTTTGAGGCTCTGAAGGTTCCGGCTTTCGGAAGAATATTTCCCCGTGAATGTCATGTGAACACATGTCACATGGTCTGTCACATTCACGAACTGTTGAAGAGGATCTAACTGTCGGGTGACTGTTGCTCTCCCATACTTCTGCTAACGCCGTTCAGGAATGGCTAGTAGCTGACCAGTCTGAAAGATGGTAGCTATAGATGTCGACAATGCCGATGTCCGCCGTACTGTCCGGAAGCTTGATGTGATTCTCCTTCCCTTCCTCTCCATCCTCTTCCTCGTCAACTCCCTCGACCGATCCAACATCGGAAATGCGGAAACAGCAAATTTCACTCGTGATGCAGGACTAAAGCCGGAAGATTTAAATGATGCGGTGGCTTGCTTCTTTGTGTTTTTCGTGGTACTACAGCCCATTGGGGCTGCGGCAGGAAGGAAGTTTGGGATGAGCATATGGGTTCCCACCGTGATGACGTTGTGGGGAGTGTGCACATTGCTGCATGTTTGGGTAAATCGCAGGTGGCAGTTGATAACAATCAGAATTATATTGGGAACACTTGAAGGTGAGAGGGGTTAATTTCGGTCTCCCTAACCTTCTCTGATTCAATTTCTCTGGCCATGCATCAGTTTTCTCTGCAATGCTGATCAAGTCTAACTTGACGGCTGATAGCTGGATTTTATCCCACGACTGTCTCTTATCTATCTCTTTTCTATACGAGATATGAGTTTGCACGGCGCCTAGGCTTGTTCTATGGCGCGTATGGCGTAGCAGGCGCCCTCGGAGGTATAATTGCCTTTGTAGTTTTCTCCCGATTCCCGTCTGACAGCAACGGCGATGTCAACCAAAACGGCTGGAAGCCTTGGCAGATACTATTCTTCGTTGAAGGCTGCCTTACAATACTCATTGCGGTAATTGGCTTCTTTTGGCTCCCCAAACGACCAGGAACCGCATGGTTTCTTACCCCCAGGGAAAGGGAACTAGCCGAATCTCGCATCGTCGTGGATCGAGCAGAGTCAACTGCTAGCCAGTCAACTAATGCAGCCTCTATTAACAATCCTCCGGATCACTCCGATGAGGAGGATGTCGAGGAGCCGTCAAGACGGTTACTCCCTGATGATCCAAGTGGCCCACCACATTACCCTAAACAAAAAGCTGGTGCCTTTACAGCCGACTCCGGTTTATCGAGACAAGATATTCTGTCTACGTTTCTATTCTTGCCATTGATACTTTCCGTTCTCGTTCTAAACGTAGCTTCAGCGATACCTAGCACTGGCTTTTCCATATTCCTTCCCCTTGTTTTATCCTCTTTGAACTTATCCTCCGACCTATATAGCAATATTCTCACCGCTCCGCCGTTCCTCCTGGCTTCTATCACGCTTTACGCCTTTACATACTGGAGCGACATATCGAGAAGACGAATCATTCCGATTCTTGCAAGTCTTTGCATTATCATTCTCGGCTTGGCTCTTACGCTCTGGCTTTCCTCGTCTTCTCTTTCTTCGACTCAGGCAGTCGCTGTATACCTTGCACTATGCCTCCTGTTGAGTGGCTCCTTCATCGCCAGCCCCTTAACCGTGGCTTGGTATGCTGGGAATATTCCCGAGCCAGGGAAGCGGGCGATTGTCCTTGGGATAAATGGCTACGGCAATCTAGCCGGTGTCATCGCGGCTTACGTATTTACACCCCAGTGGCAGGAGAAAGGCTACCGGCCTTCCTTTTATATTACCCTCGGCGTTATCTTTGTCAGCCTGGTTGGATTTGTGAGGCTCCGGTCATTCCTTGCTAATGTCAATAAATCCCGGGCCCAGCTGGTCGCTCGATTATCAGAACCCGACGCCGTAGAAGAGCGAGATTTTGGGACGAGAAGAAGCTGGGCTGTCTCGGGAGGGCCAGCTGCTCTGAATAGAGGTACTATTGGTGGGACTTGGTGGGATAGACAGGTTAGACATTGGATCGGGAGAAAGCTCTTAAGACTCAGTGATGAGGACAGCCGGATCCGACGAGGAGATGAGAAAATTACGTTTGAATTTGGGCTTTAGAGGTTGCTCTCAAATTGAGATAATATATGTGTTAGGATTTTAGACGATGATTTCGGAATATTTGCTGGCTACTATTATACGCTATTTCCAGCATTCAAACAACAGGGATATTGACTGCAATTTCCTGGCGATTTATACTGCATGCTGATGCTGAAACAGAAGTAGCCTCATCATACTGAGTCACAGATAATCCCTGATTTTCCATCCCTCTTTATGCAGGAGCAGCTTCAACGTACGATGATTCTACAACTGAAACGTGTCATAAACGGTGATATTGCCTCCAAACTACCTGGCACACCAGTAACAATGACAAGCAGTCGGGCGTTGAAAGCATGCAGGTGGAAGTTGTGACGCGATCAAAGTCATGTGGATGTCGCCGTCGGTGTTTTGTTGTCCCGTGATCCATGAGGCTCCTATTGGCCAGTCGAGTCAGTGACCTTCTGGTCAGTTGAGAGCGGTTTGGATCATTTACAACAAGCTCGCTGTCGCCTATGAGCCCCATGCGCGACAGACACGATTCTAAATAAGAAATCCTTCTTCTATTGCGCCTTCTTCTGTGTTATCTTATGTTCCGAAACTCGATCCATATTCCAATGGTGTTTTGTTAGTGTTTTGCGTCCTCATACCTATAACCCCGGATTTACGGTTACCTATTCTCATCCTGCCCCGGCGTGCATACAAAGCCACCGCGATTCAACTGCCTCGTTTCCGCTCATTTTCCTTAAATCACCATAACGGTAGTTGACCGAAGCAAAGAAAAACGGGAGCCCTCGATCCTACCCAGACCTCAATGGCGCTCCCTACAGCGCCAGCCGGCACTTTCATGCCCGGCACGAAAGTGCAAGTTGGAAGCCACCGTGTCGTCATAGAGAGATACCTTTCGGAAGGCGGGTTCGCACATGTCTACGTTGTTAACTTACGGCATCCCGTGGATGGCTCCGAGACGGCGGTTTTGAAGCGAGTAGCGGTTCCCGATAAGAATGCGTTGGCAAATATGAGGACAGAGGTGGAAACCATGAAGAGGTTAAAGGGACACAAGCCTATAGTTACCTATATCGACTCTCACGCATCACAACTTAAAGGAGGTGGTTATGAGGTTTTTCTGCTCATGGAATTTTGCTCCGGGGGTGGCCTTATCGACTTTATGAACACTCGGCTCCAAAATCGACTGACAGAACCCGAAATCCTGAAAATATTCGCTGATGTTGCCGAGGGAGTGGCATGTATGCATTATCTTAAACCTCCGCTGTTGCACCGAGACTTGAAAGTTGAGAATGTCTTGATTTCTACAACTAATTCGACTCTGCGCTACAAACTGTGCGACTTTGGTTCTGCCGCTCCTCCACGCCCCGCCGCGACAACAGCCGCCGAAGGAAGACTGATAGAAGACGATGTCCAACGCCACACTACCTTACAATACCGCAGTCCCGAAATGATCGATGTATACCGAAAACAGCCGATAGACGAAAAGAGCGATATTTGGGCGCTGGGCGTCCTCTTGTACAAACTCTGTTATTATACAACGCCTTTTGAGGAAGTCGGACAAATGGCTATATTAAATGCGAGCTTCAGATACCCTGCATATCCTCCATTTTCGGATAAACTGAAGCTACTCATAGGTATGCTAACATGAAATATGGCCCTATCTTCAAATAGCTTTGCTAACCTCACGACCAAATAATAGCATCTATGCTTAGGGAAGAACCTCAGAAAAGGCCAAACATATATGAGGTTTTGCGCCAAGCATGCCATATGCTTGGGAAAGAAGTTCCAATCCGAGATGTAAGCTCTTCTGCAAGTAACTCACCACATATTCTATCATTTCTAACAATATCTATTTTACTATTATAGATTTATAGCGGTCGTTCACAGTCAGAAGCCCGACGAAACCAGCAATTGCCGCCTTCGCATACAGAAACACCAAAAATAGGTGCTGTATTCTCACCGCCGATGCAGGAAACTCAAATCATACCTGATATCGCTCCCATGCGGAGAGGACGGCCGACGAAACCGACGACAGAACCAACAACATCAAAACCCAGCCCCTCTCCACTTCGAGGGAACGCAGGCGACCCCTTCGCGGCGCTCGATGGACATAAGAGGCACCATAGCACCGATGAACTTTCGGCACGTTTCCCGACACTAGACCAATTCTCGCTTCTACACGAAACAGGTGGGAAGTTTGACTTCGAACCAACCGCCGCCGCTTCAAGCTCGGATTCCAGTGCACCGGAGGACGATGGTCTTTCGAAGCGGATCACTAATGCACTTGCTGATGAAGCATTCGCAAAACCAACTGTACCGTCGAAACCCTCTGCATCGACTAGGCCAGAAGTACATTCAGAGCCAATCCAAACTAAGGTATCAAGCATGGCGACAGAGCCTATGCAACACCAGACCTCGTTCCACCAACCTATCCCTCAGAAGCCGAAAATGGTCTCGACTGGAACGATGACTTCTCCAGTAATGACACGAGATGATAGCCCACCACCTCCTCGACGGTTAGCTCACCGTTATTCTGTTCATGAGCAAGAGAGACTCCCAAGCCGATCACAGGATCAGGGACCCGAGCTACCTAATAGGCCTGGCGACTATTCAACGAGCCGCCCTATTAATAACCGGTATGAATCTAGGCTTCTTTCTGAAGAGGTTCCAAAATCTCCCGTTTCGTCAAGGCCATCATTGGAAGGCTCGCGACCGTCCGTTCCCGATTTTTCTGATCCCCTAACCCGCTCTAAATCTGCAAACGCCAAACCTCGTCCTGCCAGTGCTTACGTTTCGTCCAGAAGTGACTACGTTAGGGATCGAGAACGGGAGCGAGAGCGTACCTCTTTCGATGCTAGTCGAAACCAGCAGGGCGACAATACCTTCTTGCGGCCTTCTCGACCGGAATTAGAGCGTGACTACAGCCAATCTAGTATAACGTCGGATATTGATTTTCTACGAGCGAAAGAAGAGGAGGAAATGAACCGTAAGAAGGAAAAAAGACTGAGCAGCGGCACAAAACATGCGAAACGCTCCAGTTTGACCTCATTATCAATCTCTGGGAAAACGCTACTTGGGGGTAGATTCGGCGATGCTTTCCGCAGATTTGAAAGCAACACTGCACCAGATCGGGGGAGCCGGAGTCCTTCTCCAGAGAATCTCAAAGGGCGCCTCACGCCAGTCCCTGGTTCTGAAGTTACAGAAATTAGCGATGACGGGCATGGATTTGACGATGATGCGGATGATATCTCTCCCGAGATGCGGCGTGAGTTAGAGCGGCGCCGCCTCTCCTTAGAGGAAAAACGAGTAGCCAATGCGGCCGCTGAGTATCGTTCCAGGATGGCTGAACGCAACGAAGGGGGTGGAAGAGCTGCGAGTCTGGGGATCAGTGGTGGAGGCGGAGGCGGGATGAGATCATCAGCTATTGAAAACAGGGTTCGGTCCCTCTTCAGAGAGAATGATAAACCTACACCACCCAAGACAGCAGTAGGATATGGACGGTACACGGATGAGGAGCCTAATCCCTCTGGCAAATGGTTCGAAGCACAGGTTCCTGAGCGGCCTACGACATCCATACCACGCAAAAGCATATCGTCACCGTCTGCCCCCCACGATTTCCGACCACAACCACCTCAAAAAGATATACATATTTCGGCCTCAGAAACAAAAGAGAATATGGGGCAACAACATCGATCAGTGCCAAACGATGCGCCAAGACCGCCTGCTCCTCCGAAGCCCATCAGGCTGCGAACCGGAAGCAACCTCGCAGCCCATGCTGGCGTTGACCAAAAGGCTGAAAACCCATCGCCAACAGCCGGCACCACTAGCACTCGCGCCGGCTCCAAGGATGAATGGGAACTTAATTTTAGTCGCCGTTACCCAAGCCTTTCTGGGCTTGAGCTAGTTGAAACTGAAATCGACCTCCCCAAAGCTCCTCCGATACGGAGTACTGCCACCACCAAGGAGGTCTAATTCTATATTTTTGCTCCTTTGCTTCTCCCCCAATCACACACTCATACATACTCTCACCTTCACATCAAGACCCATACCTGAGCATATCCAAGCAACTGGTTGGTTCTCTTTGTCTTCTTGTCTTAATTTATATCTTTTGACCTCCTTTCTATTTACACATGGTTTACTGAGCCGTGATATACAACTTCATAATCCAGAATTATGGAAAGCTTCTGCTCTCTAAATATTGGACATATCTGATATGAGCTGAAGATCTTTTGCTCTCATTGTCGATTAGATCTCAAACGTTTTTTCTTCTTTTCTTGACATGTCACATACATACTCTAGATAGCGTATAGGAGAGCATTGCAGGTTAATATCATCAATTTCGAGGAGAACTCGCAAAGGGTATCAAAAACAAAAGATCAAGTATAGAAGCATCCTGACCTCTCAGCCGCATGGCAGTCGGATTACGTAAGCAGATGCCTCCCGCAGCATCCTCAACGACGATCCCAAACAGCTTTCGCATTGCGCTTCAGTCCCTCGCGAGACAGAAACTCATCTAACACGGTTCTACAGATGGCGTCTGAAGTTAGGTTAAGCACTGTTGACAGTATGTTTGTCGATCCAACGCCTTACCGTTGACCTACAATACTAACAAGCCCTCAGGTGATCTCAAAGATGTAATCCAGAATATCTTCGAGATCCAATCCGCAATCCATGGATATCTCGGATCAGAGACACAGCAAGAGCTGGTCAGGAAACTGTTCGTTTCATCCTTTTCTTTCCCTCCATTTTTTGGCAAGTGTAGGACTAATTATAATATCACTTCTGCAGCAATTCCTTGACGCTCTCGCTCAAAACCCTCTCAGATCACACCTCAATCGACCAATCCATCATAGACGCTGCGTTTAACAAGCCACGAACCGCCATTACGGTTTCAGACGCCGACCCCCTGCTACACACTGTCCAGCTTCCCCCAGAGATAATAGACTACGTAGATGGGGCTCGAAATCCAGATATCTACACACGTGAGTTTGTCGAGTTAGTACAGAAGGGCAATCAGGATCTGAAGGGGAAAGCGGAGGCATTTTCGTCATTCCGCGACACATTAGCCCGGGAGATGGCGAGCGGGATGCCTGAATGTAAGAAAGAGGTAGTCCGAATTGTGAAGGCTACGGGCGGGGATGCGCAGAATATCTAATTGAAGCGGGGGAGGTATTTTTTTGGTATATATGGATCTTGGTTTCTTGAAAGGCATCGTCGCGTTATTGGCGCTATGGATTGGAGATTGACTTTTTGAAATGGGCGTTGGTATTACAGATGGAGGAATATGGGGATTCTGGGGGGGTTTCAGGGGCTATGCGAATCTCAGGAAGGAGTTTTAGCTGGCGATCTACTCTTGAGAAGGCCAAGTGGGATATCCCATCACTATGGGGTCCTCCTCGGTGTCTATAAAAGGCTGTTTCTTCACGTGTGAAACGCATGCCTCAGTTGAGTTATACTTCGGCCAAAAAAAAACTACAATGTACTCTTTTTGGAACGCCGCACCAGAAATGCACTCTACGTTACAACCACTATTTAAAAACCACCTAGCAATAAAAACAGAGCCCGGCTCTTTGGGTATTGGTTTCCTTGGAAACTTTTGAAGCCACTGTTCCTGAAAAAACGTGGAAAATGTGCTGAAGAGGCGACATGGTTAAAAGTTAGCTAGCGTTTGACGCGGTCCACTTGAAGAAAAAGGCGCATTTCAAGCCGCTTGCCGAAACACCGACGTCTTGGCCGCATCTCAAGCCTGCGCTTCGGTTAGGGGATAATTATGAACGGGGTCGGATCCCATGACTTTTATGGAGTAAAGAGGAGGAAGGAAGATAGAGATATATCGGAGGCCAGAGCCAGGAGGATATATGGCAGAGCAGCGGGAGCAAACTAGAGTTGGGGACTTCGTCCGACATGAATCCGCAAGAACCATCGAGAAGATGAGATGCGACGAGACCGATCCACAAGTTCTTGTCCTGATGTGGCAATAACAGGTGCACTTAAGGCTTTTCTTTCGTGGAAGGGTTTAATTCTCCGCAGTTGCATCGCTAGCAACAACTGGGATGGAGAGCCTGCATGGCCTGGTACAGGCAACCCCCAGGCTCTCGGGCCACGCCCTCGCCATGCTCTCAAATACGAAGTTGCGCGAACGACCCATATTTATTCTGTCAGGCTATTCCTCCTATGACTTTTTCCTTTGGGGGCACAAAAGGGTGAGGGACACCAAGATCTTAATATATTCGCCTCCCTTTCCGCTTCCCGCTATTTTATCCCCCCACGGCTGGAGACGGCGTCCTCAGACTTAATTCAAATTTTTGATTCAAAAATTTATGGTGTGGTTTTAAAAACCTTTCTGTTATCATATCAATGATGCTCTCCAGGCATTCGTTTGCTTTCTATTCGTGACAGAAGCGCAGTTTCAAGGCTGCACGTCGGCAATATGGCCGTCGATGATGGCTTATCCGGTAGCTACGAAGGGGGAAGCTGGACCGTCAAAATCGCCCTCGCTACGTTCTTGGGCATCTCTTGGTATAATTCCATCGAACTCTGCATCTTACTCCTCGTCACCTTCACTCGCTACCAAGGGCTTTACTTTTGGAGTCTATTCATTGCCGGCGTCTTTGGCGTCGTTCCCTACGCCCTCGGTTTCCTTCTAAAACTCTTCGATCTTCTAAATGTCTACGTCGCTATCGTCTTCCTCACCATCGGGTGGTGGGCTATGGTCACGGGCCAATCGATCGTTCTCTACTCCCGACTCCATCTCGTGCTTCGCGACCAAGCAGTTCTTCGCCGCGTCCTCTGGATGATTATCGCCAACGTATTCCTACTCCATATCCCCACCACTGTCCTCACGTTCGGCTCCAACTCTCCTGCGAAAGATAAATTCCGAGAGGCTTACAAAATCATGGAAAAGGTACAAATGACGGGCTTCTTTATCCAAGAGGTTATAATTTCGACCTTGTATATCTGGGAAGCTGTCAAGTTGCTACGATTGACCCGAGAAAGCGGGAATCGCAAAATCACCTACCAACTCCTTGGAATCAATTTCCTTTTCATCTTAATGGACCTCGGCTTACTGGGATGCATATACGCTGGCCTTTACGCCATCGAAACAACGCTCAAAGCCGCCATCTACAGTATCAAACTGAAACTCGAATTCGCCGTATTGGGAAAACTCGTCCATCTGGTCCACATACATTCCTGGAATCCGGAATTCTTTGCAGGGTCTAATGGTTACCCAGATTTCGTGGATCCTAACCGCATTACGAGTGATGTAACGCACGCCCCGAATTGCGCGAATAGTCCACCCAAACCTCCATGGTCGCTCCAGGATGAGTCGCCTATCATGATGAATGAGCAGACTAAAAGCGAAAACGGCGATACCGCTGAACATCAGCGCACCCAGTCTACAACTACTGGTAGCGCCCGGAATTCGTCCACAAGGCTTGATGTCACCACCCCAGATGGTGGCATGATGCCCATCGACGTTACACAGGTCATCCCTTCGCAGACAGAGAACCGACCCGACTTCGTCAAATGGCCCAGCTAGGCATCTTGGCTTTTTGCCACCATAATTTCAATAGTGTTGATATTATGCGCTTGCACGAATATTTGCTTTTTCTAAATAACAATCCTCTCCCGTATTGGGAGTCGGCTAAAGAGGAGACACGGCCCGTGCTAGAATGCAGAGGGAAATTGAAACCCTTGCTTGGCAGAAGAAATCCTCACCAGTCGACAGCACTCGTGGAGGAAGTGAATTCCTTTCTAGAAACAACGGCAGTCGAACGGTGTGATGTGATTCAGATGTGCTTGTGTGATAGGAAACGGCTAGCCGTCAGGCTACTTGCTATAAGCAGGGATGTGGACGCTAGAATGAGACAAAGCCAGTGTCTTCGTTGAGGGAAACTCGAATTTCAGTCTTAAAGATTTTTCGGGTCTTGAAAATGTACGATGAATTTGTTAGCGAAGATTTTAAAATACCCATAGATGCGATTTTTCTTTTATGTAGATTTAATATTTAATCAATCTGTTGCTGAGTGGATGACTAAGCGTTTATACGAGCTTCCCGCCTTTTGCCTATTTCGAGCCTTTTTAGCTTGCATCTCGCAGTTTCGCTTCAACCCCTCAAGTTGAAGCAGGCGAACAGCGGCAGGATGCATATATTGTGAGGTGGATGGGAACACACTCTATAGCTCGAACTCCTTATACATCTTGTCCTCCTCTCCATCGGGCACGCGTCGTTTTGATCATTCCAAAATGACGTCCTCAAGACGACGCCGGTGCAATCCGCTGGGCTTCACTCCTTGGCCTGTCACCGTCATCTCATCAGTGGTATACCTTGCTCTTCTCATTCCACTAATAATCATCCACCACGTTGTACCATCTGCACCCAAGTCGGGCCCAGAGGGAGTAGACCTCAAAGAAGCATGGCGGGATCTCCAACACTTAACTGCTGGCTTCCATCCATACAACAGCCGTAAAAACGACGAAGTGCATTCCTGGCTTCTACAACGCATCCACGCCATTTTGGACTCTTCTCCTTCTTCCGAGCGCCCGGGTGTGTTTGTGTTCGATGATAACCAGTCAAATTTGACATATTCCAACACCGGAGTTGGTGGCGGTGCTATCACCGGTGTGTATTTCGAAGGCACTAATATCATTGTTTACATCCGCGGAACCGAGGATGATAAGGAAGCATGGTGGGAACGTGAGGATGGACTGCCCTCAGAATCCGCCCAAGGTGGCGTGCTTGTCAATGCCCATTATGATAGTGTCTCTACCGGCTTTGGAGCTACAGATGACGGCATGGGAGTGGTATCGCTGCTTCAACTCTTAAGATACTTCACTTTTCCAGGAAATTATCCACGAAAAGGACTTGTGCTTCTCTTCAACAATGGTGAAGAAGACTTTCTCAATGGTGCACATGTATTTGGCCAGCATCCAATGTCGAAGTTTACCCACACCTTCTTAAACCTCGAAGGTGCTGGTGCTGGTGGTCGTGCCGTTCTGTTTCGCAGTACAGACACTGAAGTTACTACATTCTACAAGGGGGCTAAATACCCCTTTGGAACGGTCCTTGCCGGTGACGGATTCAAAATGGGTCTCATCCGTAGTGAAACGGACTATGTTGTGTTCAATGGAAAGCTTGGTTTGCGTGGACTGGATGTTGCTTTTATGGAACCAAGAAGCAGATACCACACCGGTCAAGATGACGCACGTCATACGAGTGTTGATTCTCTCTGGCATATGCTTTCCGCCGCAATAGGCACCACAGAAGGCCTTGTATCTTACTCCGGCTCAGAATTTGAAGGGAAGCCTAGAGATGACGGGAAGGTAAGCAGTGGTGAAGGCACCCTTGGAGTCTGGTTTGATCTCTTCGGTTCGGCTTTCGCAGTCTTCCCCCTCAATACCCTCTTCATACTCTCCGTATTGCTACTCGTAGCAGCGCCTCTCGTCCTTCTTGCTACGAGCTTTATCCTCTATAAGCAGGATAGAATGTATCTCTTTGCTATGTACAAAGATAGGCCGGAGGGCGGAGAGAAAGTTTCCCTGCGTGGCCTAAGTGGGCTAACTCGTTATCCGACCATAATCGTCCTTTCCTCAGCTCTACCCGTGGGGCTAGCATACCTATTCACCAAAGTTAACCCCTTGATTGTCTACAGCAGCAGCTACTCAATCTTGCTCAATATGGTATCAGGATGGTTCTTTTTAGCATGGTTCGTTTCGTGCATTGCGGACTTCGCACGACCTTCAGGCTTACAAAGGGCTTATTCCTTCACTTGGCTGTTTATCATAATGTGGGCTTTCCTTGTGGTTGACACCGTGTATCAGAAACAGCATGGAATAGCCGCTGGTTATTTTATGTTTTTCTACTTCGCTGGAACATTCTTGGCTACCTGGATTTCATACTTGGAATTCTTCGCGCTACCCCGAAAATCCGAGTTCGCTCAGCAGCAACGTCCAGCTTGGAACCAGAGACTAAGTAGGGAAAGCAGCCGGTTACTCGCGCCATCAGCCGATGAGCTCCCATCAAGCCGGGAGGGGGTGGGGCGCGATAGTGTGTCTGATGTTGAAGAGGAAGATCCCACTGAGTCTACTTCTCTTCTTCGTGGGCGGGATCGACCAACATTCGCGAATTATAGAACCGGCAGGAACGAGGAGCCTAGTGATCCTCACGATGAGGATTTGTTACCCTTTGATCCGTATGGACACGAGCAGCCATGGAGTTCGCGGCTACCTGCTTGGACCTGGATATTGCAATTCCTCCTTCTTGGCCCTATTGTGATCATCTTAATAGGCCAGCTCACACTCTTTTTGATGTCGGCGATGTACCAAACAGGTGCCGATGGTGGCTCGACATTCACAACCTACCTCGCCATTGCAGTTTTCTCCATCCTCCTTTTCATCCCGCTTTCTCCATTCGTCCATCGGTTTACGTATCATATACCAGTATTTTTGCTGCTTGTATTCATCGGGACAGTCATCTACAACTGCGTGGCCTTCCCGTTCTCCTCAAATAGCCGCTTGAAACTTTCCTTTTTGCAGGAAGTCGATCTGGACACCGGTAAAAATCAAGCGTCGCTCACTGGCATACAACCATTCGTCATGAGTGCGATTAATGAACTACCGAGTGTTGCCGGGAAGGACGTCAGCTGTGATTCCAGCTCATATGGAGGCCGCCATAAGTGCAGCTGGGAGGGAATCCCGCCAAATGTTGTTAGCTCCGAATCTAACCCCCACAAGGTGGACTGGCTCTCCTATAACGTCACCCGTAACAACGAGTCGAATAGTGCTCGCTTCGTGGTATCCGGAAGAAACACCAAGAGCTGCAGGCTGTTCTTCGACAACCCTGTTTCCGATTTCACAGTCCTTGGTTCACCACTAGATGACCGCATGCCACACATTGGCGGGGGTGGCGTTGCAGAGATTCGACTATGGAGCCGAACATGGGAAAATTCTTGGACGGTAGATGTCAAGTGGGACAAAAACAATGAGATGTCAGGCAGGGTTATGTGTATCTGGAGCGACTACAATAGCCAAGGCGCCATACCAGCACTGGACGAGATACACCAGTATGCTCCCGATTGGGTTACAATTGCCAAGCTGCGAGATGGACTCGTGGAAGCTAGCCGTGCTTTCAGGATTTAGTAGATCCCCCAAGTGTTGGTGATTGTTTTAAGGCCTCGCCGGCTCTAAATCTCAGTCTTTCTTTTTATTACCGGGAGTTTTTTTTTTTATGTATGGCCTACCGATGGCTGAGCTTAATCTAATGAATGTTTCGAATATGCGGAGCGCTAGTGTATTATAGCGAGTTACGTTATGGTTTGTTTATATGGAAGAATCTGGGAGCTGTAAATCAATGATATATATATTTATATACATTACTATATAATTCCCACTATAGCAGTTCGACTTCCTCCTCGTATATATATATATTCATTATTCCTATCGATCGGATTAGCACGCCATCGTCAAAGCGGAACGAAGCTCGGACTTACCTACCTTGCCATGCCATGTATTTCGCTGCGAATATCAACCCCTAACGATCCAATTGGTGACCGGTCTGTGTGCTCAACCTCGATTTTCGTGCCCTTTCACCACCACCAAATGTATCCATATGTATCACAAGCCCATCCTCCTTGGGAATGAAAAATATGCGTAAATCGAAGACGGGAGCGATATTGGGCTGGCATTGGCCCGGACGCATATCCCAGGCACATCCTCACTGATTCTGCCATGGCAAAGGGGTAGGAGGGGAGAGGGAGACCTGGGCGCGAGTCCTATTGAATACCCGCACCCTCTCCTCTTCTGCTTTCTCCTCAACCCCCACCCCCCATTATCTGGGGGCTTCCTAGGAAGGCAAAAAAGAAATTATCTATTCACGAGCCAGTGGCTTTAATCCAGGCAGGCTCAGGTGTTAGGAGAGCCAGTCATCGACTGTCCTGACGTAGTTGGGCATGCTGACCTCTAATATGAGAGATGGCCAGCCGTTATCTCTGCCCGGTCGTAATTGCTTTGGACAGTATCGGCTTCCATGCCGTCAAATAGAGATATTTGTGGAATCACCTGGGGGTGAGCAGCCGCCAGCAGCTGCTCACCCCTGCGTGTTGGCCGACCAGTGAAAGGCGTACCCACGCCGCCTCGAGCTCCTATTTTCGCATAAGTTAGTAGGTGTTGCAATATGAAATATATAATATTGCTATGGTAGGGTAGGTGATGAGGTCCAGATGGAGAGTCGGGAGTGAAATTACCCAGTGCTCTTCAATGAGTGACTCCCAGCACTTTCTCGCCCCTTGCGTATTGCTCGACCTGGCCGGATGGCATTGGCCACTTCTATTCCAATATCGATGGAAACCCCCTTGACTGCGGGACGAGTGAAGACCACCCAGCAGCCAGCTGCTGAGCGGTCCCATATATCCCGTTTCCTGTCCCAGACAATGATAACGGAAGGCGAGAGACTCCCGAGGTGAGGGTGGGAGGAGAGTTGGGTATAAATATAATATATAAAAAGTGGATTGGTGGAATATATATATGGAAGGATGTTATGTTGTTGTTTGGAAGCCCATATTGTGCGCGAAGAGACCCTATAGGAGACCATAAGCGAAGTATCACGTTACAGAAGTGAAAACCAGTGACTGTTTTCATTCTTGCATGGAGACACCAAGGTTGAACATGATATCTGCCATTATCATATATGCTTCATGATATGAATGTATTCACTGGACAGCAGACCTACCCGTGGAAAATGCCAGCACAAGATATAAGTCAAAGCAATTATTAGACCTAAATATTCCTGATATTCTGATGTCTAGCCCATTAACAATTCAAATGAAGATATCTGAGAGATTTGTCTGTGGCAAAGGAAAGAAATAATTCGTGCAAAGTCGTAATCTACAAAAAAAGGGGGGTTAAGTAATCCAGCCCGAATGAAAAGAAAACGGAAGAAATGTAAGCCAAAAAGGGGAAAGAATTGAAATAAAAAAAAAGCCTTAGAGAATGTCATTCTTGATTGAGATACACCATTTCATATCAGTCATACCAGGCAGGCTATCTCAATTCTGGAAGTGGAACGTGGTGTAAAAAAAATCAGTCCTTTGACCCTCTAGTAGGACGGGTGAAGGAATGCAACGCAACAAATGCACAATGGATATGCAGTGATGCGGTGATGCTGTGGTGAATACGCAGGCCAAAGGGATATAATCCACACTGGGTTTTCGGTGGCCGATATCCTCGACCGCTGAAGTTGGACTAAATGATATAACTTGGGTGGAACTTCATAATTCATCCATTCCCCAGTTGACTGTCCTTTCTAAACTCCCATTTTGCCGGTCCTATGATGTAGGGCTGTTACCGCTTAGGGGTTTGTATTTGTAGTAGAGGCGCTGATAGATGCACTTTGTAAAAACCGGCGGTTTAGGCTACCTCAAGCTATTCCGATATCGTTCCAAGCTCCCCGGTAATGCCAGGATCGCGCGTAGGAAATATGCCTTAGGATAGGTACCATGGGGGTACCGATAAAAGGGAGTCTCTTTTCCAGCACAACGTCTCCCATCCCAAAAAATGGGGAAGCGGGAAAGATCAAGTCTGTTGTGATTCACCAGGTGCTCCAGTTTGGCCACCATGGATATGCGGTACATCAATCACATTATCTTCATCATCGTCAAGCTCATCGGCATCATCATACATGGTTATCGAATTATTCTCGCGAAAGGTCGTGTGGTTAAGGAAGTCGCGCAAGCGTGAAACTCCCTCTCCACTAAATACGCAGAAGACATCACGCTGTTGAGGCGTAAACTCCGGAGGCGCTTCGCGGCAGAACATCGTGAGATCTTCTCTTAAGAATGCATGAACTCCAGTTAAGCTAAGGTGTGTGAGTCTCGGGCAGTGGTTTAGTAATGCGTGTATTCCCTAGCTCACAGTATTAGAACCAGCCGATAGAAATAATAAGAAAGTGTATACATACCTCCAGAGACAAGTTGACACAGTAACTAAGATGCACCCTCTCAAGGGAACTGATTAGGGGATGCTCGGGTATTTTGGGTTTTGCAAGGGCTAGGATACTTCGATCTGTAATAGCATGGCACTTGACTAGGCCTATCCTTCGCAATTTCGGTAGGGTTGCCAGTTGCTGCACGCTCTCATCGGTCAAGCGGTTACAGCATGCCAAGTCAATATACCGAATGCGATTACATGACTTCACTAACTGTATGACAGCACTGTCTGTGATGTTGGAGCAATGCCCAAGGTGAACATAATGGATATTCTTGCCCAGCTTGCAGATAGCATGAACAGCGCGATCTGTGATGTACTTGCATTTCGCAAGTACGAGATTTCTCAGTTTAGGAGCAGAGTTAATCACCCTTTCTATAGCATCGTCGTTTACATTATCGCAGGCTGTGAGGTCCAAAATGCGAAGGGAGTCGAATTTAATATCAGTTGGGAGCTGGAGAAATGCATTGTCGTTGATTTCAGTACAGTGTGCCAACCGAAGCTCGCGGAGGTTCCGAAGAGTCGAGAGCAGGGCAGTGACGGATGCGTTAGTTATCAGCCTGCACCCATGAAGGTCGATTTCAAGCATATAGGGACAGCTTTCGGCGAAAGTTTTTATTGCGTTGTCAGATACTTGGGCAACATTGTTTAATTTCAGCTATAGTTGGAAGTGTCAGAATTTGTTGGCATCGTGCAGCTTTGAGAATGAGGAGGGAAGTTACGGACCCGTTTAAGCTGCCGACAACTCCCTGCAAGACTTATGAGAGATTCATCAGAAATCTTCAGGCATCCAGAAATATTCAAGCCCTGCAGTCGGGGGCAGTTCCTGGCGACAACCGACAAGGTGTGGTCAGTGAGGGCGCGGAGTTCAGATACGTCCAAAGCCTGGAGCTGTCGGTTCCCTTCCACAAGTTCTGAGATGCCCTTGTCGGTAAGCATAGAGCAGTTAGTCAATGTCAGCCGCTCGATACGTTTGCATTTGACGAAAGAGATAACAGTCCCATCGTTGATTTTCGAATTTAAGGCCGTAAGGTTTAGGCGCTTCACCAAGTCATAGTAAGGAAAGTATGAATCCCAGCTTGTGATGGAGGTTGCTATCCGCGTGAGGTTGTCCAAAGAATTGCATAGGGGTCTATGCCACAGTATTCCCACAGAGTTTGTAGCCCATGACCGGGAAACTTTCATGCAGTTCAGCAAGTCCGAAGTCGATGATAGCCTTGAGAATATAGCGATTAAGAGCTCAGGTGGTAGGCGGTAAATAGGTGGTAGGGCGTCCAGGTCGCTGTCCACACGAAGGTCTCGAAATCCGCCAACGCATACTGAGGATTGTGAATCATTCGCATCGAGCATAAAAAAATCGTTATCATCGTCAACGGCGCGCTCGGGTGAGCTGGATGACGACGACTCGCCGCTAGGGTCACGCGAGTTGAATCGGGTTCGATCCATTTCTGATTGCGGATCTCGAGAAAGGTAGGAAATAATAGGATCCACCATTAGAGAAAGAGGAAGGGATTCTTTATTCTTTTAATGTAAATGTAGCAAAGGAAGACGTGAGGTCGTAAGTAGAGTGTTGAGGGCACAGTGAGGGCGGGGAGGTTTCACAGGTGGGGAGAGATGTAAATAATGCAGGATTTGGCGGTTGTAGGCTAATGCATAAGGTCGTTTAGAAGAGAATCGAAACTGGCGTCTTCCAGACAAGGTTTCCTAGGTGTTTCCACTGGGACAAAAGGAAGAGAGGAAGAGCAAGCGCCGTTGTTGAGGGTTGAGGAAGTAAGCAGCGATTGGTGCGGATTTACGCCGTTTCATCGACTAGCTTCGCAGCTGAAGGAGGTAAGCGCTGAGAGGACGACGCAGGCAAAGGAAGAAGGAGGAGCTTGCTAAAGGACAGCGTATATTTCGTAGACTTCGTAGGACAAACGTTAGAGATCATAAGGAATTCATCGAGCTTCTTGCTTTCAAACCAAGCCAAGTGGACGGGCGCGGGGAGATAGGTTGATTGGCTGGGTTCGTTAGCCACATGAGAGCGGACGTCAGGTAAGCGAGCTGCAGCGATCCAGCAGAAGAACAGTAAAGCTATATTCTAGCGGTTCTTCCGGTGACAATAAGAGGTGAGGAAGATGGTTAGTTAGAGAGAGCAAAACGAAGGTTGAAATAAGGGTTGGTTGGGCAGCTGAATAAGGTTGCTGTTGATGTTTTTGCCGCCGGCCAGAGAGAGTCACGAGTTGAGCGTCATGCATATTTATTTGTGCCTGAACGAACGACTCGGAATCATTCACTTCGACTTCACTTCACTTTTACCAGGCTCGTAATATAGAACTGACATGATTCTAATAAAGTGGAATAAACCGAAGCAAACAGACCAAGCTAAATACTACAAATGTTGCGAGTAACAAGCAATCAGACGCCATGCCCAACCCGTACATACTAACCAAACAAGAAGATAACCGCCTTATTTTACAAGCTCCTGATTTGCGCCCTTTGCCCACTCCCTCAGCACATTCTTCTTCAGTTTGCCGGTGCTCGTTTTGGGGAGCTCTGCAACAACTTCGACTTCCCTTGGGATCATGAACCGGCTGATGCCACTCACATGTTTAGCCCAGTCAATCACTTCAGTTCCCGTGACCTTTTTGCCTGGTTGGACCGTGATATATGCCTTGGGGCGCTCTCCCCAGTGAGAGTCTGGAACTGCCACCACCCCCGCTTCGAGGATATCGGGATGAGTCGCCAACATGGACTCCAAAGCAACAGATGATATATTTTCACCTCCGCTGATGATGATGTCCTTTGCGCGATCTAAAATCTGGATGGCACCATCCGGATGCCACACTGCAAGATCCCCAGAGTGAAGAACTCCGCCCGCATAAAGCTTTCTCGTCGCCTCAGGGTCCTTGTGATACCCTTTGGCGCAGATGTTCCCGCTGAACACAATCTCGCCGATCTCTTTACCGTTTTTCTCTACGTCAATTATGGTACCTTCCGGAACCTCGGTCTTCACAATCCTAGCCGGAAGGCTTGTGACAAAGCCATGGCCCTGACGTGCCATTTTCTGATAAATCTCCTTTGCTGGGAGGGTATCCCACACCGGGAGCTGGTATCCTTTGGTGATCGGACCGTATGTTTCTGTAAGCCCATACACATGGACAGGGTGTAGATTGAGTTTTGTCATTTGTTCGAAAAGGTGAGGCGTTGGAGGGCTGGCCGCTACTGTAACCTGAACAGGATCGGAGAGTACTTCAGCCTCTTTTGAATTGCAAAGGAGAGTGTTGACCGTTGGGGCTGCATTGAAATGTGTGATCTTCTCGTGCTTCAACAACCTCCAGATCTCTGGATAGTCGATTTTTCTTAAGCAATAATGCGTACCCCGTACAGCAGTGATAGCCCAAGGGAAAGTCCACCCTGTATTAAACGGATGTGAGCCTCGATTTATAATAATAGTAACGAAGAAAAAAGGAACTTACCCATGGCATGGAACATTGGAAGAGTCCAAAGGTAACGGCATCGGCCCCGACGTGGGTTTAAACCAGACTCGATGATATTGGCGAGCGAAGCAAGATAGCAGCTGCGGTGGCTGTACTCAACACCTTTAGGGCGTGCAGTCGTGCCACTGGTATAAGCCAATGCAATAAGGGAGTCTTCGTCGGCTGCCTGAGCTTCCAAAGCCTCCCACCCTTTGCTCCCCTGAGCGATATCAAACTTGAGGCCTTCCAGGACAGCAGCATCAAATGGTCCACTCAGCTCCCCTTCAGTTGCATCCGTATCCGTATCCACAATTAAGGGAACGTTAGGGTGTGTTTTCCGGTAGTCGTTTAGCAATGGTAGAAATTCATTGTCAACAATGATAACATCCGCTTCGGCGTGGTCAAAGATGTAGGAGATATCTTCGGGCTTTAAACGATAATTGACACCTAGAACAATAAAATAAGTGTTAATATCAGACGGCAAAAGAATTCGATACTTCCATGGCCAAGTTAGGAAACATACCAATATTCATAGCTCCCCCAGCTGCGATGCCAAAAATCGACTCCAAAAACGCAGGAGTATTGGGGCAAAGAATGCCCACTTTCTTATATCCGTGCTTTTTGATATAGTATGCCAGACCCCTAGCCCTATCTGCAACTTCGAGATATGTCCTTCTCAGAATTTCACCGTTGGCTGTGACATGGTAGAGGGCTTCGGCCTAGACCGAAGGACGGTTCCTGTTAGCTACATTGAATATGTGAAATAGGGGAAGATAGACAAACATCTGGTTCGATAGAAGCTGCACGGGGAAGAAAGAAGGTAGGTGAAAGGGTATGTCGATTAAAACCAGCTGAATCCGGGGTCGTGGAGGAGGTTGCGTGGAGTAGATGAGAGGTGACATTCTGCAATCGGGACACAGCACCAGACATGATGACGGTTTGGGGAAAACGGGAACAAGAGAAGTAGAGAAAGGAGAGATTGAGCGAGATGAGATGATTGTGAAGAAGAAAGCGATTGAGGGGAGACACGGGGAGAGAAACCTGGGGGGTCTCCTCCCCTTTTGAAGAGCATCCGAAGCGCAGAGAGCCGAACTTCACGAGCCAGGCGTTTATACGGCGCTTCCCCGTAGTTGCTCCCCCCGAGTTTACGCCGACCCCACCAGAAACCCACCGCCTACGCGCCTCCACCACCCTTTTGTCCGCTGCATATCAGAACGAGCATACGGAGGAGTTGTGGAGGATGGATTAGCAATAGCATACAGGAACGAATGGGTAGAAGCGGATAGTTTTGAACATGCTTTCTATGAATTTGATATTAAGTTTTTTTTTTTCGTTTCGTTTTGAAAAAGGCTTTCTGGATTATGGGGACTTGGAGCAATGGAGTAAGTAAATAAAATAAAAAGAGCCAGCAAGTAGCCTTTCATCCCAAACGACGCCCCAGTGTACAAATTAAAAAAAGGTGTTTTTAAGTCTCCATTCCCATCACAATTTCCCTGATTCATGAAGGGTGTAGTGTCAACGGGACAGGTACAAATCGATCGGATTGTCGCGTACAGCATCTGCTCGTCATTGCCCACAATGCATCCATGACCTCCCACTTCCACAGAAATCCCAAGGTATCTAATAACCATAAGTGGCCAACTGATCCTTTGTCTTCTGGTCGACGGGGGCGGTTCGCTGAGCCTGTGCGAGTTGTCGTCGAGCAGCCTTCTTGCGTTCGTAGTATGCGGCACCCTTGACCTTTCTCCTCTCCTCCAGTCTAATGTAGAAAAAAAATAGTCAGTAACAGTGATCGAACATGGGTGTCTCCAATAAAAACTACCCAGCGGATATAAAAACACCCAATGAATCGGCGGGGAGAAAACTAACCGAGAGACAACGTCCTGGTATTTCCAGCCAACCTCGTGACTTAATCTTCCGACAGTGCAGTATTTGCGGCCTGGCTTCAATCGAAGAACACGAAGAGCTTGGGGAACGACAACTCGCTTCTTCTTGTCGTATGGTGGTGGGACACCCTCGAAGACCTTTAGCCTTTCCATGGCGGCGGCACCACGGGCGGTCTTGTGTGGGACCATGCCTCGAACGGTCTTGTAGAGAATTCGAGAAGGAGCACGGAAATGGAAGGGACCTGAATGACCATCTTAGCAAGACTTTTCTCTTTTCCAGCATAACGCTCTTCCTCCTCGGGTCAAATCTCACCTCCTCGGGTTGGGTTGAATCGAGTGATCTTCCTGAGATAGGCATGATACTTCACTATAGCGCGATTCGAGTCAGTTTCAGTTCGGTTATGCTCCATCCAATTGTCCCTTGCATCGTCCTGCTTCTGGTATCCTCCAGGTACACCAAATTTCCAACGAGAAACAGTCTTAAAGAAAGGGCGGTATATGCATACACTTAGCACGGAAGAAT
Source organism: Arthroderma sp. MBC 929 (assembly GCA_030789285.1). NCBI lineage: Eukaryota > Fungi > Ascomycota > Eurotiomycetes > Onygenales > Arthrodermataceae > Arthroderma > Arthroderma sp. MBC 929. The sequence continues at coordinate 88,734 of JARJUX010000025.1, read as the reverse complement.
TCGCCAGAGATGTTGAGGGCTTCACATCGCACAACGACAATCTTCTGTCCGTTCAGAAGCTGCTTTGCGATGGTACTGGCGAGGCGACCAAGGAGATGTCCCTTGCCGTCAATGACGACCTGTAATTCAACACCGTTCAGTTAGCGATTCACATGTCGATAAGAGATCGCTCATAACTTCAGGAGCTCAGGAAAGTAAACGCACCACAGGCTCGAAAGTGGACATCCTGCTCTGTCACCGATTGTCGAGGCAAATATCCAGTGAGGGAAGGATATACCTTTGTCGTAGATTGTCGATTGTGGTTGTCGTTGTGGTCACTCAAACCACCAAGTCTTGTCGTGAGCGGAAGGGGCTAAGCGAGCCTAAGTTTGTGTGGACGAGCTCGGGTCCCAGCCCTAAGTTGCCCAATAGGAGCGCGTCGATCACGTGGTATATATTCTTCCGGACCCGCTTTTCTGATCTCGCCTCTCCATATCGATAACAGCAATCCAGCTCACAACGACCTTGCAAGTTCACCAGATTAATGACGGCATAATATGAGTAGAGGAAGTGGATGATCCGCTATATATAGTATCTTATCTCACCAGCCCTTCGTTACGTGGACAACGATGCTCGTTTATGGCGTCAATTCGCGCTGTTGCTACTGTCTGGCCTGCCTTCTCATCTATAGACACGCCATGCCTCGAGTTGCATTCCAATCGAGCGGGATTGCTCGTGGTTACTAATAAAAATTGAAGAATCCATGCAAAAGCGGTCTTTGTCTCCAACGCGCGATTCTCCACACCAGTATCAAATTCGAGGTCAATGGAGCGCGAATGCGCGTTCACGCGGCTGATCCTTAAATAAGAATCCTCTCCATTTTACTTCCTGCACACCCTTGACCTTATTTCAATTGTATACGCTTCTGTTCTCCCTTCTATGTGAATAGAAATCAGTATATGATAACCGTCCCTGGGCAAAGATGTAAATGCAATCAATTCACTTCACTCTCACGGTTGAGCTTATCCCGCTCACATAATTCAGCTACAGCCATCTCATTCAATTTCAATTCTTTCATCTCTGGCATCTGGCATGCAGTAAGAGCATTAGCGGCTCCAGATCCTCCAGCCCTGGTTCCTCCACGACGTTGAGTCATATCTTGTGCGGCTCTGCGATCACCGTAAGCAGCGCGTCCCAATTTCGCATGTGCTGGGGGGTTTGCCCTCAGAGATTCAGCTCTGATACGGTCGAATGTCTATGTTCAGCTGCCGACAGCTCATGGGTCTCCATGTATCGCAGCGTCAGGGTCAGGGCAAAAAAAGAATCCACAGATATATTACCTGACAAAAGCGGCGAGAGGGCATGGGATTCATGCAGGCGAAAGTAGCGTTAGATATAGCCACTTTCGGCCCTAGTACTGCGTTCTGGCAGAAGTAGGAGTCATACTAACACGAAACGATATAAAAACCGCTGAACTTCTCTCTTACGTCTCTTTCATATCCAAATATCCATATCTTATTCTACAGTTAATCCAGCATGGTTAAAACAAGGATAGTGTGTGTCTCAGACACACACAACTATACCCCTGGCGAGGCCGGATTCAACCTGCCCAAAGGCGACGTCCTCATTCATGCCGGCGATATAACAAATCGAGGGACGGAAGCCGAGTTTCGCAAATCTGTCGAGTGGATAAGGAAAGCTGATTTTGAAGTAAAGATAGTAATTGCAGGTCGGTATAGATAAAAGCATTCCCTCCAATGCATGCGGTAACTACCGACAACTATATCTAAATGCTAAACTGAGCATTGATCAAGGCAACCACGACGTCACGCTTGACAGTGAGCTATATGCTGCTCATGGCGCTGAGTACCACATAGAGGGAATTCAATCGGCTGAGGAATGCCTGAACCTCATCTCCAGCCCGCCGATCATATATCTAAACCATGAGTCGCAAACAATCCGGCTTAAAAAACCTGATGGACCAAGGACAATGTTTAAGGTTTTCGGGTCTCCTCGAATACCGGTAGCTTCAACTTCTGGTATATGGCTAAAGCCTTTTAGCTACCCTCGAGAAGATGCAGATACGGCCCGCCAGATATGGAGCCAGATACCTCATGATACAGATATAGTGGTCACACATACACCTCCATTAAATCATCTCGACTACACCGAAGTAAACGGCTTGGTTGGATGTGAATATTTCCGCCAGGCGCTATGGAGGGTTAGGCCAAGGCTGGCTGTCTGCGGCCATGTGCACGAGAGCCGTGGGTTTGTGAGAGTACGCTGGGATGCTAGTAAGCGTGCTGAAGATTTGGGAGAAGAACCTGGGATAACTGGAGAGCTGGCCAGCGGTACAGCGAAGCTGCCCCCTCGAGGAAGTAAGAAACAGGCACTTGTGGATCTGATGGGGAGGAAAATGTTACGGCTTGATAATGATGGGAGTTGGGAAAATATTGGACAGCATCGGAAGGGAAGAAATGAGACGTGTATCGTCAATGCTTCGATCCGAGCAACTAATTTCCCTCATATTGGAGGGAGAAAATTCAACACCCCGATAGTTGTGGACATTGATCTCCCTCTTGATGATGAAGACATTCCGATAGAGTAAGCCTGTGAGAAGAGCTACCAGCTACTAACAATATAAATGCTCCATCGACAGCATGTACCTATTTCAGCAATGAAAATAAAATAATATATACCAATCAGCTTGCCTATCGTATCTTGCTACTTCTATACAATTTACTGGGAGAAATACACCGTCCCAAACACCATCAACATCATCTCGAATGACAGGCAGTGCCCCGTGAGAGTAGGTGGAGGAGAAACCAAATTCCGAAAAGTGAGACGCCTCACTTTGAAGCCCTGGCGGAGTGACTCCTCCGTTGACCTTCATGATACCGTCATTAACCTTGGCTTTTTGTGACCAAGCGGCTAAAAGTGACAAGAGCACACGTACCTAGGCACTCTGTAGAGGTTGATGTAGGTAACCTCGAGGCTGGGAGAATCTCGAAATCGCTCGAATGTTCTGTCACACCCGCCCAAGGTATATTCAAGGGAGGGGTTAAAAAGTAGCCGGTGACTTTCAGGAAAGAGACATGACAAAGAAAGATGACAAACAAGCATCGCAATAACTAATAATAAATATTAATGCTGTTGAAACGCCTTCCAACAAGAACTACGTGTTTAACCACGGCCCCAACGCACATGGGCGGGGGGAAAGGATCGTGTTTCTGTGGGCGTGCTCCGTATATCGGAATTGAGAGGGAATAACTCGTTAAGTGGGAGGGGCATGAACGCGATCTCTGCAGAACAGGCGATTGGACTGAACTGAATGGCTCAAAACGGGCCTAAAGCACATTTCACACGGCCAGTGCTTCAATTTTCTGTTGAAACCGACAAAGACTCCAATCAGGGGGACGATTCTTTATGCCCGCGGATGGGTCGCTTTGGGGGAATATCAACCAACGAAGAAGAGGGTGTGGAAGTCAGACAGGGATGGGATGTTTTGCCCTACAATTAGAAGTCTCAGGCTAGCCTAGCCTCTCTCTGCATCTTGACTGCATCTTGACGTTCTTCAGGGCCCTTTGGGTTGCTATGGTTGGTCACTTTCGGGATCCCGCCTCCACAGTGATATTCTTATGCATCACAGAAATCACATCGTTATGTATGGCGGGAAGACGACATGATTCGCGGGGAAGAAGAAAACATGCATATGACCCTCTCTGTCCCCCCTTGTCCAGTCAAGTCAAAAACAGATGCAGAGGGGTAGAACAGCGCATTCATTTGAGGACACCTTCCTAGCGAATCACTCGACTCCGCAGCATTGCCTCCCTAAGCAGAGGGAGGCACACGGGCGATACGGCCCTTTTACTATGATTTCCAACTTTATGGTTGGGGAGGGTTACTCTCTCTCTGTGTCATCAGAGTCGGACTGCAAGGGGCAATTTTCGGTGCCTTACTGCATAATATGTGTTTTATCCGACCTAAGACTCCGGGGCGTGGCTGCTTTTTATTGAGACCAGGCTTCGACTCGGTTCGCTCTCATCGAACACCCTGGGCTTACTGGGGAATAAAAGAGGAGGAATCAAAAAGAGAAAGAAAGCCGGGAAATCGATGGGATACAAGATGTGAAATCACAATTAATCCTTGATAGCTGATCATCAGATCGTGCTACCTGATGATGGATTCGAGAATATAGAGCAGGACAAAGCGAGGGAGAGAGATGTCACTCATTCATCATGTGGAGTCTTGACCGTTTATCCGTCAACCTTTTGCTTTCTCTCATGGACTGCTTCGAAAGTGGAAACGAGGGGAGTATACGATATGGATGGGGATTATTTGACCTTCTCCATGCTTTATGTTTCGAGATGTTATGTACCTGGAGTCATCATGCTGCTAGGGGAATCATTGGCCAGGAGATGCCGGGAAGCAAGCCTGAACTGTTTCCCATTCAGCTGAAGGAGGGAGGATGATAGGCCATTCGACGATGGCAGGGCGCTGGAACAACTGACCTGAGAATCACACAGTCAGTTACTGTGGCTAGCTTGTTCAGCTAGGTATAAACTAATTAGTATGTTTCGCTGTTAGGCTCACAGCCTGATGTTGGTTGGCCGATTTATACATAGCAACAGGTAGAGACGATCAAGAGGGCGCAGGACGGCATGAAATTTCTTCTTTTTTATATTGTTATTATTATCACAGTCTACGGTCGTAAATTGAACACCGCCTTTTATTCTTTTTTCTTGTCGTTGGAAGCGCCGCTCTCCCCCTCGTCTCGTCTCTCGTCTGGGAGAAGATATTCATCCCACCTTCGCAGCCGGCGCTTATCACTTGGGCGGTTAAGATACTCGTTATATTAATCGCCTTCTCTCGCCCTCTCTTCTCTCTCTTTCTATCATCTCTCTTCTCTCTCTCTCTCTTACTCTCTCTTCAAGTCTCTCCTTCACGCGTTCGTGTTGTTGCTTAGGGAGACCGTCGCTCTCCACACACCGCTTCATTCAACCCGCCCGAGTGCATATTAATAACATCATCCAAGCCCTGATCTTGGTGTCACTCTCTCTTTTCTTTGTTTCTCTTCTTCTTCCTACACGTAGATCAAATAACATCGTCATAAGCACTGCCAGGTATGTTCTTAAATCCATATGGCTTCTTCTGGAACCTCCTACGCGCGAAAATCTCCTTTAATATCCCCCCTGTTGGCCACCTCATACTTATTAATCGCCTTCGACAAACGTGGCGCAGGGAACCAGAGAATCGGCAGACTGACAAAACAGATTTGAACCTGAACCTGAGCCAGAAGTTCTTCTTTGTCGTTCCACTGCGGCCTCTCCCGAAAGCTTCCACGGCTTCATCTTGCTATCGATCTTACCATATATTCGACCCTTTTCCCGACCTAACAAACCCCCCGTCGGTGGCAAACATTCCCAGCGCCGTTCCTTTATATATATTGCCTCAACACTCCTTTTTTTAATCCGTCATTGCTTCATCTTTACCATAGTTGTTGCTACCTAAATCTGTCGGACTATTCAATCCGCCAACCGACCCAACCAGTCACTCACATAATGAACATTCTACCTGACGGCCTAACAACCTTCCTTTGAACGTCGGCCGCATTACCATTCTCATAATAAACCACCTCACTAATATACCCAAAAACCTCCGTTAACCCGCCGAAAACAATAGCCATAACTCGCAATGTCGTCTACATCTTCGGACCCATATGCTGTGCTTGGTGTTGCCAAAACTGCCACAGCCGCCGAAATACGATCCTCCTACAAGAAGTTGGTTCTCAAGTTCCACCCCGACAAAATCCAAGACGAGGCAGAGCGAGCAAAGGGCCAGGATGTCTTCCAGAAAGTCCAGGAAGCATACGAACTGCTTTCGGACGAGGTAAAACGAGCAAAGCATGACCAGAAGGCCCGGTTCGCCGAGCTGAAAAAGGATGTCAAAACTCAACGAGACGATTTGAAGAAGGAATACGACAGTCGCCGAGCAACATATTCTTCCACTTCTTCGTCGTCGCCGAGACCGAGCGCACCATCAAAATTTGAGTATAAGAACGGCCACCTCTATGAGGAGAAAGTTCCGAAGGACTACCGCTTCTTTGAGGATGGCGCCCTATTCTCGGAAGAGCCGCGTTCTACGTCAAGAAAACACGATGGATATGAAAAGAAATCGAGTACCAAGAGCGAAGACAAGAAGAAGAGCAGCAGCAAGTACTACGATTACTACGAATCCTGGGATGGCAAGCGGGAGCCTGCGCCTAGCTCGAGTAAAGAACGAATCCGAATCGTCCGCGAGTCGGAGCGCTCAAGCCGTTCAGGTCGCGCTAAGACTCGAGACAAAGAACGGCGTCGTGAAAAGACCGAGAAGTACAAAACCGCATATGTCGAGGATGGCGGCTCCAACTCGGATGACGCCTACGCTGAGATGTATCGCGCTCGGGAGAAGCGCGATAGCCGTACGAAATCGTCTAGAACTGATCCTGGGACCAAACCTCAGCCCATACGCTATGAGGAGTCGGAATACGCTGACACTTCGCATTCCGCGAAATTCGAATACGCTCGTGAGTACATTCAGCGAACCAGAGCAAGCAACACCACGACTGCTGGTAATAGCGATCGCTCGAGGCCTTCATCATCCCCATACTTAGCCTATCTCGAGACCGCCCAATTCTTGCCTGATAGACCTCCCATGCCCGTCGCTGGTCCCCCGATCTCCTCGGGACGAGATAGAAGGGGCTCCGATGCCGACAAAGTGCCGCTGCCCAGGAGCCACATGTCCTCTCGCAGGGCCCCTCCTAATCTTGTGTCTAGTAATTCAGCGCCTGCTTCTTCTTTTAAGATGCCTTCTTCAACGTCACGAGCTGCCACAGCTTCCCATATCCGGGAACATCGCGAAACTCCGTCCACGCGTCGATCTGAGACTCTCCCAATGCCAAATATAACTTCTCGCCATACTGAGCCTGTTATACCGCGCCCAGCGGCCTATGATTCAGGGTATTCGAGCCCCGGAACCCCTGAAATGCACCAAGGAAGTCCCCCAAAGTCAAGCAAGTATATGATTGTTGACGAATGTGAGGATTATTCAAGGGGCAGACGTATAATAATTGAGCCAAAGAGCCGCCACGGTAGTACCTCTCCCCCATTGCACGAGACCACTCCTACGATAATTCCCCACCCGGCACCATCACGATCGAGCCGAACTCGCCCTCACGAACCCTCTCGTACGATGTCAGATGTACCGATCCTCACGCCGAGAGAATCTCCCAAAATGCGCAGCGGTCTCGGCAAACCCGTCTATAAAGAAATATTCCCTCGGGACGACCCTCCAATTCAGTACACGCGCCGTTTCGGCGAAGAGATTGCTTTCGCACAACCCTCCTCTCGCGGACATCGCGGTCTATTCACCTAGCCTCCAAATATACACCTAATCCCTATCATACGCATCGTCGCTTGCAGCGAATTTTTCTGACGCTTCCCACGGTCGGATACCAAACTACTCTGTGCTACAGCTCCCCGGGGATCTGATTTGCATCACGAAATACGCCATGATGCCTAACGATTCGTTTTCGATACCACTTCGCCACCTTTTAATGACGTTTAAATTTTTGTTTACTTTATAAATCAGCCAACATGTTATTTTCTTGTTCGTTTTAGAGATGCTATTTCACGAAGGTTTGACTTTCGATATATCTCAACGTCTCAGGACATATTTTTATATGTATTGTTGTTCGTTTCTTCTTTTTTTGCCCTCGCTTTCATCGCTCCTCTCTTACCCATACCAGTTCCTCAAGTCTGTTTCCATCTTGACGATGGAAAAGATTAACACTGTGGACAAGTTTTTTGTCCACGTCACTTTTTCAAGCCTTGAGAATGGGGTGTGACCTATTCTTTGCGCTTCCTGAATATTCAATTTTAACTCTACTGCATGTATCTGTTTTATTTCGCGCATTTCTTGTTGCATTTGGAATATGGAACGGAAGGGACTAGTTTCTTTTGGACAGGACTTGGACTGGGAAGTGTGGAACAACGTATGCATCTTCCTGCCTCAAGTTCTACATTTATGTATCTCCCATCATGTTTGGGTGTGATAGTTATTTGGTTCGGGATTGGGAGTTTTTGGATTGTCTTGTTTTATTTTTATGCGCTTCCTTGTCAGGCTTCCCTGGAATTGGGCAGCTTGTTTTCTTTTTGCTCTCTGTTGTTTTTGGATGATAATGACCTTAACGAATGATATAACACTATAAAACTACTACTCTATCCTTGGAGCACGTAGCTTCCCTGCTACCAATGTGCCCTGGTCATCTTCCCCAACTCTGAAACACCTCTCTACTCATATAACCCACACACGCGATTCCTTCATGCGTAACTGTTACTCGAAAGGCCGCAGTGTTGCACGATTGTCAAAGAGCCGAAGGTCGCCGGCTCCATTCAAGTCAAGCCTCAATTATATGCGTACATCGGCACGGATACCTAAACACATACCGGCTCTCTCCTCCTCCCATCACTCGTGAAGGACAACGCGTCACTGAGACGAGCAGGATACGCGATGGGAGGGAAATAAGAAGAAACCCTCCGTCTCATCCTCCATTCCTTTCGCTCCCACTTGCTTCCATGTTCTCTTTTCTTGGCTTTGTTGGGACCAACTTTATGGTAAGGCAGGAAAAAGCCAAACAAAAAAGGTGCATTATGCATGTTGGACATCCATACATGTACATCACAGGGAATCTACGGTCAGATACGAGCAAGCAGAGATCGTCCCCTTGAGGATGAGGCACTGTTAGATATGCAGGTATTTTTGGCTGCCAGATTCTTCCCCCCAGGCGCCACATGTCCTGCCTTCGCAGATCTATAAGGATCTTCATCGAACAACTAACAATTATGACGTAGTGACGAAGAGACTTCCGCGTACCTTCAGCCACAGCGGTAACTCTCCAGACATCGCCTCGTGGCTTTCCGATACGCGCGAACCAGATCTTTCGGTGGCTGCGAATTGCCTTTACGAGCTTATTCCTATTTCGCTGTATGGGAAGTCCCGGAGAGCGGGCTGAGAGTGCACTTGTTTTTTTATTTTTAGTTTTGATGCAGTAGTCGGCTTTAGGGAAGCAGCAGCCTTCATACGCTACTACCGTGCATATGCATATCTCGATATTCTTTCATCCCGCCTGCATTATCCAACGCTATCATCGATGAGCGGGCTGTTTCTTCCATCTAGCACGACTCCAGATCCCCGAGCCTGGACCCTTGACAGCTAAAGGACGGCAAAATCCTCCAAACAGCCGAAGAGCCGAAGGGATTATGGCGACGGTGAGTCTCGAACGGCCCGACGAGATACCTTCTAGATTTATACTCGCAAGCAACCAAAACTAATAGACACTTTCATGCACAACAAGGCAGGCGCAACACTTCTCACCCTTCCAGTCGAGCTTCGCCATATAATCTACAAAGAGTTCTTCTCCTTAATCACCGTGTCCCGCGGCTTCGGCACCTCAGATTCCCACAACACCTCCCTTCTCTCAACCAGCAAGCAAATCCACGATGAAGCAAAACCATTCATCGCACCCAATGTCTTGCTCCACTTCAGACGAACCCGCTTCATGCTTGACGACCTCACCTCCTTCGACAGCCAACGCCTCCAAAATATCCGCCGCGTTCGTGTCTCCTCCTTCCCATTCCCAGTATACCCAGGTGCAGATGCCCCATTCTTCACAACTTATCTTTTCGGATCTGTCCTCCCCATGCTCCCGGGGTTGCAACTCGACCTCCTAATTATTGATAACTTGTTCCTCCAAATACAATACGACGACGGGATTGGTGGCCTGGGGACATCTCAAGATATCAGCTGCGTCCTGCAATTTAACGGATGGAAGGAACTCCATTACATCGCCCCATCTCCTAGTTTCCTGGACCGGTATACAAGCCCGAAGAGATGGTCGGATCTGCTACGCGAGCGTGACAAGGGCGCCACATTAGAGATGTACATTGCGGAAGAATCGGGAGTGGAGGGTGGTGCTTCTGATGTGAAGACTCGTACCAAGTTCTTCGACGACGATGACCTCGGGCTGGATCGGGATGGTATACTTGCGGCTGAGGGCGAACCTTGTTATGATAGGAGGGAGGTGTTAGTTGTTGCGAAGCGGGGGGCGAATGCTTCGTATTTCCAGGATGGGAGCGAGTTGGATGAAGGAATCGCAAAGGTGTGGCCGAAAATGAGTTGGCCGGAGTTTCAGGCGAGTGATCTTTACGTCAAGTATTATGATGATGATCCTAATAGTCTGCTGTGATTGCCAAGAGAGGGCTGGACTTGTAGAACCAGGCGAAATGGATTAATTGTTGAGACGATTAACTTATTTCATTTAGGAAAAGTGTGCATTACAACAGTAGATACGGCATGTTCGTTCGATAGTATGAAGCGGCAAATAACGGCCATCTAACAATGAACAAAAGCACACAGCACTCGTATAGTCAAATAAATCTTCATGTACTCTCCCGTCTCTCAATCATATCCAGCTCCTCATCTATTTTCTTGAAAGACCACGACTTGTAATAAGGTGGATACAAGAATGGCCTAAGATCAAACCGATTATCGTCGGGGCTGTAATCATTCGAATGCAGCGCCGGCGTCAACGTAGTCATCTTATGCCGATTGATGGCATAATAGTGGTAAAACCTCTTAACCTTCTCCGCAACCTGGCGAGGCGGCAGATGGTTCCATTCGTGCACCAGCCGCTGAAACATACCGAATGGCCCAAGCTTATGGTGTTTGCGAAGGCGGCCAAACGTCGTCAAGTCGTCGTATGTCATGCCCATATCTGCCTCGTCGCTCTGGACGTAGCTTTCCGTAATGGGCTCAAGTTCTGCCGTGGGTATGGCTTCGAGGAATTCGCGCAGACACGGTAGGTTGAATGATACTTCTGCCCAGGCAATGAATCGTTTTAGATCGGTCTTATCCAAGCCACCGATCGGGTTGATGTCGGCGCTGGAACAGTCGTATTTGGTGAAGTAGCCGCGGAGCGATTCGCCTACATTCGCGGAGCCGAGGACTAGAAGGGAGCCGCCCCCTGGCCGTTTGCGCGTTGTGGGTAGCATCTGGGCGAATTCGTATGCCGTAACCATTCTACTCCGTGCTTGGATATTTTGAAGAGTTAGGTTCTCTGTGATGCTGCCGCCGTGGGTTTTGAATTTGGGTTCAAAATCAAGGTGTTTGACGATCAGGTTCCTTTGAGCTTCGAATACTTCGTCGATGTCAAGATTGACGTGGTAAGATCCGATGGCCTCGGAGAGTCCTTTTGCTCGCTGTCTGGTCTCTTTGGATGATTGTTTGGCCATCCCCATATATATGGTGTGGAAGATCTGGTTGCAAAGCTCCTCTGCCGTCTTTGGAAGGTCTTCACTGTAGTTTGCTATGCGCTTGCAGTCCGAGATAACCTGCTTGTTTCCGTTCTTGATTGCGTCGATAACCAGTCGACACATTGAAAATACAGCAACTGCTGTCGCGCAACTGTCAATCCCGCCGGACAATGGGACAAGGTATCCCGCGATACCGGAACGGCGAAGATAATCCCACAGCCAGCATCCAGTTGACAACGCAATTTCCTCCTCGGGCAAATGATAATGTGGCTGGATTATCGGACTCGGAGCCAATCTGGGGTTTAGATCTTCCGCGCCAGAACTAAGGCTGAATTCGGTTTCTATCCGACGATATTCTCCGGTTTGAATTGACTGGCTTCCACGGGATGGGCTGCATCTATAAGACCGGACTTCTTCCAGGTCCACCGTCGCGGCGATAACGTCCACTTCGTCTAGCGAAAACTGCTTTCCCTGCGCGACAAGATCTCCATTAACGATAATCATCGCGCACCCGTCAAAGTAAAGGCGATCACCATCACAGCCGAGTTGATTGGAGTACAAATAAATGCCACCATTCTTCCTTGTAGCTTCCAGAATCAAGCTGATGCGAGTGTCGAGCTTTCTCAAGGTATGATGCGATCCGGATGAATTAGTCATTATTTCCACTCCATTGAGACTCATATCATTATGGGGAGAATGCGGAGTAAATAGTTCCTCACAAGTCTCCATCCCAAGACAAGTATCTGGGGTCGAAATCACTGCATCTCCGATCGGGACCTTGATGGTACCCTGCACAGCCCGCACCATGCGAGGCAAGTAGTACTCTTCAACATGACGCGGTCTGCCCCATGGAATGAAGTATCTCATTTCTCTATAATTTCCATCATTGGCGAGCCAAATCTTGGGGCGGATCAGTAGAATTTTCCCATTCAAACAGATGACTCGACAGTTAAACCGGTTGTTCCGGTGCATCACCGGCATACCGATATCGAGCAGGATGTCATCGCATGATCTATCTTGCAAGATAGTGCAGAGCATTTCCCAGCAGTGAAGATATAGGTCTGCCTCCAGTAGATGGTCGAAGCATGAATAGCCGCATATTTCGAGCTCTGGTCCTACTCTGAGCGAGGCCCCCGCTTCCTTTGCTTTGTGAATACTCTTGATAATCCGCCTGGTATTCCCCTCATAGTCAAGAGCCCAGTTTCTAAGCGAGCAAGTCGCTACTCGAACTAGATGACCCATCTTCGAGAACGGAGATTGAACTGTGGTGCTCCGCAAACAAAAGGTGTTTCGTAGTTGTCGTTGCGTTCAGCAAGTTTTATTTATGCGGGCGGGACAGGCAAACACATGATGAGATCATAGATAGAGCGTTGGGGCGGCAAGCGGACTAGCCGTATTTGGCTATCTGTTGATGCCTCAATATTACTCACCAACAACAGTGTCATATAAAGATATAAAACTGCATGGCAGCTCATCAGTTAAGAGAAATGTCATTATTTATCTGCTAGAGTTGCAAGTAGAGCAACCCATATGTATGGATAACTTGCGGAGATTTCTATACAAAAACGCTATGTTTTGCCACTTATGCTCCAACTCCCATAGTTATATAGCCCCTTGAGTCCCCAATCGAATATCCTGAAAAACTCCTGGAAATGAGTAAAAAATCCAAAAAGTAAAGCAAAGCAAATTGGTGAATTTCTGCCACTTGGGATTTAGGTGATACTCGTGGTTGCTTCAAAAGTCGACCAAGTTAGCTGAAACTGCAACGGTCACTTATGTATGTAGAGCAAGGAGAAAGTGAATGAACATACGTAGTTTCCTTCCAGATCCCAGACAACCAGATACCATCAATCTGCCGCCTCATCTCCCACGATGGTATCGCTGTCAGAAAGTCCAGCTTCCATCCAGGCAGCCTTGCTCATTGCAACAAGGATGTTTGCCGCCTCGACATCCTCTGGAGCGCGTGTCTCCGCCTCTGGCTCTTCCCGAACGCGAAGACGCAAGATTATTGCAGGCTTCCGTTTACTTGCCTGCTTCTTGGGTTTGGTCTCTGGTTTGGCCTTCGGGGTTGTCTTTGATTTGGCCTTTGCGGCCCTTTCCAACACTTTACGGAGCGTCATGAAATGTGGATTTGGATAATCACGGGCGGTTGTTGTGATTATCCTAACCTGGATGACCACTTGGGCCCTCCCTCTCGATGTTAGGGCGTGGGGGATGAGAGAGGTGATCAGTAAGAATCCAGTTGATAAATATATAGATAGATAAATATATAGAGAGAGCGGGAGAGAAACCGGTAGATGGTACTTTTCTGTTCTGGGTGGAGGAAACTCGTCTAGCCTGGGCAAGGAGTTGTGCTTGTAGAGAGGGATATAAAGGAACAGAAGGGAGTGAACGAGGGAAGGAAGAGGTGGGAAAGGAGGAAGCTACGGCCTCCTCTTTTATGATTCCTACACTGTTGCTGTTGTTAGGTTGACATCGCTGTGACAAACATCCAAACCATGGTTTCATCCACGATCTTGCAGAAAGTAGGAATGCAAAGGAAGGAAGGCCCAAGAAACGGGAAAACTTGGTTTGATAAATATAATGTGTTGGTATCTATTAGACTGAATATATTGCCTTTTTCCGCTGACGTACTCGAGCCCATAAACCTTTGCCCGGATCATGGCGCGCATGCTGGAACAAATATATGCAAAAAATAAAAGGGGGATGAATCATGACCTGTCATGTGCAAAAAAGCCGTCACAGCTCTATGGTTCTGTCCAGTCCAGCTGTTCTGTAACTGAGCCTGATCCATTCTTAGAGTAGCTGACCCGAAGACGTAGCCGTAGTTTAGGTGGAAGTGCCTGTAAAATAGAGTATTAGTATCGATTGATATGTACACGGTGGTGATGGAAAGAAATCGGGAACATACCCCGCCTGTAGCAGCTATTCTGATTGCCTGAGTACCTTCATCCCCGCTATTAAGATCGGCTTTATTTATGGCGTTCAACTGGAGCTTCTGGGTTTTGGGTACAGCAGCTTGTAACCCAACCCCGCTAAAACTATCCTGTGAAGAAGATGTATTGCGGAATCTAGCCAGTATTTGAGCTGTTCCGGGGCCTGGCCGTTGAACCTGGAGAGTTAGTGAGAGTCCGTTCTTATTGAAGACGTTGTGTACGGGCTGTGATGGCGGGGGGGATGTTGTTTGAGGAGTTGCTTCAAGACCACCCAACAAGCCAGCTGATGACTGTTGAGGCTGCGTGGGTGCGGGGGAGGAGCCATTTGAGCCGAAGAGGTCCATTATTGCATTGACATTAGATTGCTGCTTCTGTGCGGGTGGTGGGGATTGCGCAGTTGAAGAGTCACCGCCACCCAAGATATCCGCCAACAGGTCGGCAGTATTTTGTGACCCATTAGCGTTAGAGGTGGTGTCTTGTGCTGGTATGTCAGAGCCACCCATGAGATCGAGGAGCATGTCTTGTTCGGATGGCTTCGCCGGCTTTTTAGACTTGTCCTTCAATACTCTGGTCTGTCGTTTATTAGTGACCTCGCCGAGGACTCGTTGTTCCTCTCGTATTTCAGGGGGAGGCATCCGCTCCAAAACACCCCGCCTTATTTGATCATGGGCAAACAAGTTGCTATACTCCACAGCTCGTTGTTGAATCTCGACGCTTAAATCTGCAGTCTTGCTGCCTAGGAAGCGTCGAATACGTTCAACTTGAGCAGGGTCTGTCATTCTGGCAGAGAGCTTCATAGCAGCCGTAATGATGTATTCAGTAACAATTTGGCTTGCGTAGGTGCTGTTTAGTATATTCATAAAAAGATCCACGATATCACTCTCCTTGACTTCGTGAACCAGTTCTTCCTCTTCATACTGGCCTCCACGCAGGAGAGAATCTCCGTATTCGCCTATTACCCAGGCTGCGGCGACAGTCAGGCCTTCCTGGGAGATATCTTCTTTCAGACTGGCATAGAGCTTCTGGACGGAATAAGTCTGGAGTTCAGGGGTGGTTGCTATTAATCGAACAAATGATGAGAGTATCTGCTCTTTGACAAAATTGCCAGCCAGCTTTAATACTCGCAACATGGTATCAACGTGCCATCGCTTGTTTGGCGCAAATCTGTCCGCTGCAATTCCTATTTGCGTTGTCATCACAGGCTTGAATTCGGCGTCGGCCACTTCTAAGAAGGCTAAGAGCTCTCGAACGAGCACTCTGACGTTTCCTTCATTAATCAGGGTAAAGCTGAGGTCGAGGGCACGTCGTCGAATGCTAATATCCGCGTCTCTCAAGCAATCTAAGATTGTATTTCTATGCCTTTGCACAGCATTGGGCTCAACGGCAACTACCTTGATGAGGGTATTGAGCGCAACATATCGAATATTGTTATCCTTGTTGGCCAAAAATTTACCAAGGATATTCACGCCAAGAACACGCAATCCCGAATCCGCTTCTATATCCAAGATAGTCAAGACAGCTTCATACAAGATTGAGTTGCCGACATTTTTGCTAGGCTCGGTGTTGGTAGCCACTTGTGCAAGAATATCATTTATCATCTCACTAGTTGCGGCGTCTCCTCTTCCGAGGACTCTCAGAAGTCGGAGAATTTTGACTTGTAAGAAGGGGTCCGTAATGCCTGAAACGTCGTGTTCTGGAGCGTAACCAGAAGATGTTAATCCCTTGAGTGTCCTCACTAGCCCAGCAGCATGAGGACGGAATTGTTCGATAACCTCGCCTGTCCCTTCCAACTCATCCTGTTCACAGAATTCCACCGCGAGTGTAAGACCACATAAGAGGACGCCGTGATTCCGGTCGGAGAGGAGAACTTTGGCTTTATCAATGAAATGCTCCTGCAAGTCTGGTACCTTCCGACATATACGCATTGCACAGATGGCAGCTTTTCTGCGAATGTAAGGATTGGCGGTAGATATGAGCGATTCGATTTCGGGGAACAGATCTCGCGACATTTCGATGGAGGCAATGTTTCCTAGGGTGCAAAGGGCAAGGCCGACGACATATTGATTGGAATGATTCAAATCACTACAAAACACGGATTAGCCATAGATGACGTATTTTAAGGATGCGGAGTACCGACTTTTTCAACGAGTTAGTGACCAACGTCAAAACCTCCTGGTTTTCGTCAAGGAGTAGCATGGTTCCTAGGTAACCCAAGCGCTTGTCCGCAAATCGGGGAGAGGCAAGAAGTTTGAGGCATTCTATCTGTCCGAAATGTGTCCGTTCGCCCAGTGTGAAGAGATAGAGGAGCTTTGCAACATTGTTCCTCCTACACATAGAATTAGTTGAAGTTCCAAAATGCCCTTGTTGTGTATATATATGCATATGTACATATATACTGTTTACCACCTACCTCACTTGGTGATCTGCGCTCTCTTCTCTGAAGCTTGCTCGAATTGCAGCGCTTTCCTTTTGGATGACGGCCCGCTCATCGGCAATTGTTTTGGATGCTCGTACGCTTCGAATGAACTGCTTAACTATCAACTCCGATATCTTGTTAGCTGTAGGCTCCAATTTTAAGGGGTTTGCGGGGTGGTTTTACGGGAAGCCATGACGACTGGGAGAACCCCGAAAGGGGCACAGAAACCTTAGGTTACAGTCCCGCAGTGGATTGGTACAGCTTGGCCTTCAAGCAAAACCTTGGGAACCTGACCGGACAGCTGCAATTCGTCTTTAGTTTGCGTTTCGTGTGCTGGAAGCGTGTTCGACGACTGGAATGAACAACGGTGTTCTCGATGCTGATGCGTGTTAATGGCGCTAACCCAGAACGGCCTAGGCGCATCTCCCGGAGGCTTATGCAGATGACTAATAAATACGATGCCATACACAGCCATACACAGCCTCGTAATTTTGGTTGACGTAAAAAAAGAAACAAAGCCGAGAGTTGCTCCTTTTTTGGTGGAGCTGCGAATATCTACAAAGAGCCAGCCTGGTTGAAGGAGCATCACAGTTTCTCAAATCCATCCCTGCATGGCCTTGCAATGCCCCTTCAAGTCTATCTCGGGTTTAAATGCAAGCAATGCTGCTTCTCCTGTTCCGATGAATGTTGTTACAGGCCGAACCCTCGCCCGCAGAGCTCATCGAAACACCCGAATCAGCCTCAACAATGCCGCCCGCATCGTTGAATGTAGAGGAGACGACCGGTACCCTTCGGTCGCGAGCGCCACGCCCGACTGATAATCCTTTAGATAGGCTTATTACTTCAAGTCTGAATAGCTCATCTTCAAGCGTGTCAAGGTGCGGCAACCCTACTTTGTTCTCTTCCCGCGGGTTCCGTTTTGCTAACTATAGTCCCAGTGGCCGCTCTACACCCGTCCCCGAAGATGCGCCTCCATCTGTCCACTCGATATCGACCGCTAGAAAGCAAGTACGAGCGGAGGCGAAGAAGCGTCTTTTCTACAATATCGATTACAAACCCCGCTTATCCCACTTCGATCCGAATAGCGACAACCAGCACTTTCGTGGGTTCTTCGTTCTCTTTTGGATCAGTCTGGTGATTATGGTCCTTACCACAGTGCTGAGGAATATCAAAGACACGGGATATCCGTTGCGGGTCGAGGTGTGGTCGCTCCTGACCGCCAACGTCTTTCAACTGGGTATATGCGATTTGGGTATGGTTGCCAGCACGTTCGTAACATTACCTTTGCACCGGGTGATTCGGTCGAGTAAAAACTGGCTACGGTGGTCAAAGGGAGGAATTGTTCTGCAGAGTCTGTATCAGATTAGCTGGCTCGCATTCTGGGTAGTGTACGTCTTTACTCCCCCGGACGGACGGATTTACCCACTTGGGATGACTGTTTAGCTAACCTAGTAGCAGTCTTCCATTTATGTTGAATTGGACTTGGACCGCCCAAGTCTTCCTAACTCTTCATACATTGACACTTCTGATGAAAATGCATTCCTACGCTTTCTACAATGGCCACCTAAGTGAAACAGAGCGCCGCCTATCATCGCTAGACAACCCCGAGTTCGATACGTTATCCGCCGTAGTCCACTACCCAAGGTCACCGATTCAAAGCGCCGGAGAACCCATAAATGATGAGCTACCTAACGGAGATGCTGAGAAAAAGCATTCCCTGACCAAACTTCGAACAGACTTGGCCACAGAATTGACTTCCCCTCTTGGCCGCGTAACCTACCCGAAGAACCTCACCTATTGCAATTACATCGATTTTATACTATGTCCCACTCTATGTTACGAGCTGGAATATCCAAGGACGCCAGACAGAAAGTGGACCGAAATACTTATTAAAGCCATGGCTGTGTTTGGCTGTATTTTTCTGCTTACCCTTACCAGCGAAGAATTCATCGTGCCTGTACTCAACGATTCCGCATACCGATTACATACCGTGGAAAGTACCTTTGATAAGGCTTTGGTTCTATCGGAGACTATCAGCATGCTTTTGTTTCCATTTATGGTGACGTTCTTGCTTGTTTTCCTCGTGATTTTTGAATATATCTTGGGAGCCTTCGCCGAAATTACACGGTTTGCAGACAGGAGATTCTACTCCGATTGGTGGAATTCTTGCGATTGGTGAGGAAATCCCCAACTCTTAACTAACGACGAACTGAAGAGAGTAATGTCGTCTCCTCGATGATGAACATGTTTACTAACAAGGAACTCTCGATACAGGCTGGAATTTTCTAGAGAATGGAACATCCCCGTCCATCACTTCCTTCGGCGCCATGTGTATTTTTCCTCTTTAACCCGCTTCTCTACCTCTGGTGCCATGGCCATAACGTTCTTGGTAAGCTCGCTTGCCCATGAGCTTGTCATGGTCTGCATAACCAAGAAACTACGAGGTTATGGGTTCTTAGCCATGATGCTCCAGCTTCCCATTGTAGCGGTACAAAGGTCAAGATTCGTCAAGGGCAAGAAACTATTTAATGTAAGTCCTCTCTGTACAATCCATCAAGAGTAGCTTGTATACATTTCGGATCGTCTCTGACCGGTTCATTTTTCGCTGTGTAGAATGTTTGCTTCTGGACATCTATGATCCTTGGTTTATCTATGGTACGTATAAATCACCTATTTTCTGCGAGATTTTCGGCCAAGCTAACTGAAATTTTCCCTAAAGATGTGTGCACTATATGTGCTTGTATAATGATTTATTCCTTTTTTTTTGTGATTTATATATTGGTGCCGGAGCTGTGTAAGATATCTTACAAGGTTTTCCCCCGTAATAAGCAACTAGCTTATCGGGTCTGTATTATGTACTGGTGGCACTCTACTACCCATAGATCCTCAATTCTCATCAAACTCTCTATTCCGAAATCTGTTTTCATATCTCCTACAGCCCAGTGCACCGTGCATAGAGTGCCATGGGTGCGAGCAATCCCCTGCATTTATATCTATATGGTAACGAATCCGACGAGAGTAAACTAACAGCGCACGGCTGTTATAATTTCACCAACTGAGGCTTTTTATGTAAAAAGCCACTTAGCCATGCGGTGATAGTTACGTACACTGACATGCGTACGTTTGCGAGGGCCTACAGATATGCCGGTCTGTTAGGAATTACCGCTGTTATCATTGCTGTTCTTTTCTGGCCAATCTTTATGACCGTAATCTAATACACATGCAGTCTATCTGACCGGAGAAAAAATCCTTCGAGCTGTATTCAACGACAAGGTATATCCAAATTGATTCGTGACCAATGATTTAAAACGAAAAAGCAACGCAAAGCAAATATATCAGTTATACCCAGAAAAATGAACGTCAGGCGCAGCATCGACCATTAACCCAACGCCTATACAGTAAACGTTGAAGCTCAGGCTAAAAGTAAACGAAAATAAAATAAGAGAAAAGAAAAACATGCCGAAATCACGCAAATAGTCCCACTAAAAAGAGTTGCATCGTCGTCTATGCCGACTCCAAGATAACGCAATCACGTCTCTCAACACCAAAGCAAAACCGAACCGAATAAAGCAGAAACATAAGCTAGTACCATCACAGGGGTTATAATAGATTTGGATTTAGTTCCTTCTGTCGGAGAACTCGCCTCCTACTAGGCGTGTTCCTCGGGAAGTACACTATCGCGGCGCTCCAATAGGCCAGGCCCACCCTCTCTCGGCGGTGTGGGAAGGCAGGCCTTCAAGGGCGGACGAATGATATCATTGAACAAGAACGTTCCGTAGACGAGCATGGCGAAACCCACGACTTGTAGCCATTTGAAGGTTTCCCATCCTAAGCCGAGAGATACAAGCCAGATGAAGAGGGTACGTGACGTGTCGATGGTGCTTCGAGAGGTCGCAGAGACGGATCGTGTAACGCTCAGACCGAAGTAGTTAAACCCACTATTAAAACGAAAAAAGAGTTAGGTATTACGGTCCCAACATAACGTTGCAGGGGAAAACAGGAAGAGGAGGGGGAGGGGAAAGCCTACCCGATACTAATCATGATAAACAAGCTGGTGAGAGCAATGGTTTTGTTCCCAGTCATGTTACTCCAACCTTCGGCAGCATCGAAATAGCCATACCGACCACTCGGCGTCATTCCAATAGCAAGGTGAAGAATCACCATTCCTATAGCCGTGATCGAAGCTCCAAAGATCCCTTCCCAGCCAACAACCTTCAACGGGTCCATAGCATACCGTTCAAGGATCCACTCTTCCAAAACAAACTGCGAAGCAGTGAATATTTGCGCTCCAGCAATCAATAACACACCAATAACCACCTGTACCGCTTCAGGTGATTGAGCGGCTGAATATCCATCCTTCGCCCGGCGTAATAGCTCCGTAACCACTCCACTGTCGTCTATGACATCCACAGCCTCATTGCTGTCCTTGAAAACTGCACCAGCAAGCCCAACCAGAGCGACTCCAGCCACAACACTGACTAGAGCGAACCATTGATATAGATAGAGTTTCCTGCGTAGGAACACGACGCTGAATAGGCCGACGAAGAGGACGAGTGCGCCACGGGTCATTTGGTAGATACTAGCAACGACAAAAAGGAGTCCGACATTCATGAGTGTTGTTCCAGTGATATCACAGCAAGCAGGTGCCGCCAGTAAGAGAATTTTCAGCCCCCGTAGCTTTACCCGGTCATCGTCCTCATCCTGCATGAACGGTTTCGATGGATCGTCGTCCAGATGTGCCGCTCCCCTTCCAGCTCCAAGCGCCGATGTGGTTTCGTCATCGGCGTCATCATCATCGTTGTGAATTGCTTGATACCCTCCTGCAAATAATGGCGTTGATGAACCGGAGCTTATTCGCGGCTTGACGTGACGACCCCACATATTGACGAGGAACAAAACGAGCCAACAACCCATTTCACCGATGAACATCTGTAACCTGAAGGCAAAAAAACGAGCCAGTCAACGCCAGGTCTAATTAACTGTAGCAACCGATAGAAGAAACATTGTATATATACGTTTGTAGAACTGGTTGTTCGAAAACAACCCTCTGCTTCGGATCGGGCGAATCGCAATTTCGAACACATTGCATATCCTATTCATACCAATATTGTGTTAAAACTAAACCCGATCACGAATAAAGGTATGCCATATATTTACCTGAAACTTGGTGAGAAGTGTGTTACAGACACCAGTCACCAACATCATGGTGACAAGCACCGGGATAAGAGCCTTTGACGGCATCTCGTCTGGTAGGATCGGTCCAACCTCAGAATAAAATTGGGGGAATAATAAATGCTAAGCTAAGTATAGCAGATGAAATAACAGTCTTGGGATATATCACGAATGCATCGTCGTTGATGTTGTCGGCGTTGAAGGCGTTTTGGGTCAAATGACGGCAAAAGGCGATCTCACGAGACCCCGAAGACTAGCCGTCTTTGGCCTCGTTGGTCAGCTGACGAGCGGGTCGTTTTTAGCCTCAAGTTTACCCCAGAGACCCACCCAACTTTATCCTTAGGCGCGGGAGACAAAGAAACGACTGCAAAAGGAGAGGCGTCATCTCGAATTTTGGTTGTTGGAAGTAAAAGAAAGAGAGTAAGACACATTAAACGGCTCGTATTCAAGGGATTAATCGCCAGACGCCTCGCTCTTTAAACTAAGGGGGGAAACACTGAATGGGTAGGACCAACAGACGCGGGATAAACCATAGGACAGGATAGGTTCCAGAGGAAGAAGAACAGGTGAATATGCAAAAAAAAATTATATGGATATGTGTGTGAATAAACAATCCCGCCGCAGGAAACCAAAAACAGTAACAATAAACCAACAAAGCCCGATCCTCGTGGGTGAACACGCCTCTCCTCGATGCAATCCATAATTATCCGTCCCAACTCGTTTCAACGCCTTGACCGATAAAGAAAAAGAAAGAAAAAACCAGATAAAACCCTAAGACGTGTTAAAGAAGAAAGACTTTGTGCTTTGTACCCAGGTAGAGCAGAAGTACGGAAAAGGTAAAAGGAAGAAGAAAAATGAGAAGTGAAAATGGAAATGAAAGAAAAGAAAATCAGATCGAGTAAAGGTCAGCGCTGGAATCGTTGGTAAAGGGGTCGGCTAGTTTCATTTGCTCCCATGGCTCATCGTCCATCAGCAAGCCACCATCCTCATCTCCGGGCAAATTAATCCAATGACTTGGGATCCAGTCGTCCCCGGATAACCCAGGCAGTTTCGCGGCCGCTTCATCTAACAGTTGACGGTCTTCGGGGGTCTCCAAGTTAACTCCGGTATCGCTCGATTGCGGGGTATCAGCAGGCTTTGCTTTGCTAGGCGTTTGGCCAACTAGAATCTCTTCGAGAGGATCCGGCCCAAGGCCGCAAGAGTTATCGCCTCCTAAATCACCAAAGGTTGAACGGATCATTTCGAGAGATATAGGGCTATCTTCCCATGGGTCCTTTGCTTTAACATCCTCATCGGTTGCAGTGGCCTGAGCTGCTGCAGCTTCCCCGCTCTTACCATCTTTACTGATAGACCCTTTCAAACCTGCGTGTCCCTTGCCATTACTCATTTGGGAAGGTTTGG
Organism: Arthroderma sp. MBC 929; assembly: GCA_030789285.1. Lineage (NCBI taxonomy): Eukaryota > Fungi > Ascomycota > Eurotiomycetes > Onygenales > Arthrodermataceae > Arthroderma > Arthroderma sp. MBC 929. Next base: position 65,479 of record JARJUX010000025.1, on the reverse strand, counting down.
CTTGCAGAGAAGCGGGCGATGCTGACTTGGTAGGGGCATGGCTTATTGTCTTTCCCATATGGGCTATTGCAGGTGTGCTAGGTCCCGTTCCGCCTTCCTGCTTCAGCTTGCCCAGACCGACGGTTTTTCCGGCTGGGTGTTGTGAATGTGATGCTTGCTTTGGTTCGTCCAGGTCGAGTTTGTCTATTCCAAGGCCAATCCGGTAGCTTTCGATGACGAACTCGAGAACGTTTTCTGGCTCTTCTGTTTTGTGGGTTTCTTGTACATGACCATTCAGCGCTTCCTGGGTTGGGAAGCCTCTGACATAAAACGGGCATTCGGAAATTGGGCATTTGAAATTCATTGCAGGAGGTGGTCTCTTCGCCATAACGGGTGGCTTGGCCTGAGATTGACTCTTTGCCGCCTGCTGTTGGGTAGTAGCCTTTGGAGTAGCTTCATTCGCTGGTGGGTTTGGCTTGCGCTTCTTTGGTTTAGGTAGAACAAGATTCTCTTTTGTCACTTGGGGCGGTCCGTAGGCTCGGGGGACACCTTGAGGTGAAGTTGCTCCGAGAGGGAACGGCGGTTGTAAGGACGTTGGTGCTGGAGGTACCGGTTGAGCCCGTTTTGCGCGCTGGATCGCTGCTTGCTGCTGTTCTAATTGATGAAGGTTGCTTGCGTTTAGAGGAACGCTACTTCCTTGCGAATCGGATTGTGACATTGGGGGAGCCTGTGGTTCTGCAACCCCCTGCGCAGCCCTCAACTGAGCCTGCTGATTCGCCTTTATACCACTCGACATCTTGCTAAACGATTTCCTAATGATCGTGAGGGCCGTGTTCAGGTACGATGGATCGATCGTAAACTGGTCGGCTAAAGTCCAATCCGGTCCCTTAAATTGTTTCATCAAAAGCATTCTCTGTGGAGAAAATCAAAAAGAAGTTAATATCGGTCTTAAGCATAGAATAGGGATAGAAAAAATTTTTCAACATACCATTTGAAGTAACAAGCGAAGAGTCTTTTCCTGGTCTGGAAGCTTTGCCACCCATTTTATTAATGTATCCATACGCCCAAGCATGTCCGTGGAATCTCGAAGCTGCTGTGCCATAGCGGCTTTTTGTTCTTGCGTCATTGCCATTGGGACAACGGCCGAGTCAAGTTTAACCTGCTCTGCGTAAATCCGTTTAATATGATCAGGAAGGTGAGCCCATGCGTCATCTGCTACATCCTTGCTGATTGTTTGTTTTGGTTGGCCTTGTTGTGTTCTACGCATGTGAGCCTCGAATTGTGCTCTTTGCTGTGCACTCATCGCAGCCACTTGCGGAGGTAGACGACCCTTGGCCTGTACATTGCCTTCGGGTTGGGAAACCGTGGTTTGCATTGGCGGAGCGACGCTCGTTGCCCCCTGAATTTCTTCATCAGAAGGGGTAGGTCTTTTAACCCCCTTCCCGGGCTGTTTAGCATTGGGTGTGCGTTGGTTTTTCGCTGTGGATTGGATTGGGGTTCTATTAACTGGTGCGGATATTTGCTGGACCATAGGAGTACCTTGTTGAGAGACACTTGGGGGTCGCGGCTGGGCCTGGGGGACTTGATGAAATTGCTGGTTTGCGGGGTTGAAGCCGAAAGCGGCATTCCGTTGTTGTTGTTGTTGAAGATTCCTGAAAAGATTCTTCTCGAGGTAAGCTCGGAGTGCATCGTCAGTTAAATTCTGAGCTTGGGGGAATTTTTGTCGAGCAGCTTCAAGGTCAGCAGCTGTGAGTGGACGTATGAACATGTTCGGCGGCGGCGGCGGGTGTTGTTTGGATTCTGAATTCATATGCGGGAACGCCTGTGGATTGAACGGGGGCTGCGAAGTAGGAGTCTGGCCTAGCGGGACCTGGGTCCCACCATTTTTGGCAGCATTGCGATTGGCACTCTCCTTATGCGCACTCAAAGATCTAAAGTGGAGTTTTTGAAAGATCATAAGCTTTGGTAAAGCATCCCCTAAGGCTTGCGGGTTTTGGCTGGCCCATTGTTTCAATTGGCCCCAAGTTTTAACACTATTTGGCACCGAATTCGCGTTCGTATTAAGCATTGCGTGCGGGAATGGCAGTCCGTCCATTTCACGGATTTGAGCCTCGGTCATCTCAAAGTTACCGCTGGCGCGGAGCTGATGGAGTCTCAAAAGGTCGTTTTGGGATTGGAATTGGTTGGGCCTTCGGATAGGTTGTTGAAGGGGGTTTTGATTCGGAGTCGGCATTCCACCCATACCCATCATATGTTGATGTGCGCTCATAGAGGTTCTCATATTGGGATCACCTAGTGGGTGTGCGGCATGCATTTGGGGCGTTTGGCTGTCCGACATCGATGGCTGCACCTGTCCAGGTGGCTGATGGGGTCGAGAAACTGGCTGATTGTTCATCATGCGACGGGCCTGATTGGGTACCAAATGGGCAATTTGCTCAGGGGAAAGCTGACCTAGGCCGCCTTGACCAGCCGCAGAAATTCCATGCGGGATCTGCTGTCGAGTATTTTGTTGGAAAGCAGCTTGATCCTGGCCAATGCCCGGAGGAGCTGAAATGGGAGACCCAGCCATGCCCGGATGAACCTGGCCAGGTCCAATTGGCCGAGGTCCTGGTTGCATTGAAACATTCTGACCCACGATAGCTTGTGGCATCTGAGGGTTCGCTTGACTCGACATTGCCATCTGCGCTTTCTGGGCAACTTGCGCGCGAGCTTGGGCCTCTGACTGTGTTTGGTAAGCAGCAGCTTGATGGATCCTGTCTCGCTGTGCACTGTGCAGAGCCGCTTGCTGTTGAGGGGTTAGCATGCTAGGGTTTACCCCAGCTCTACTCACACCCTGCTGGGCGCCAGGAAAGAGACCCGGCTGGGTTGCGTATTGTGGCTGGTTCATGCCTTGGGAGGTTGTGGCCGGCACCACGAGTTGGCCAGCTTCCTGGGATCTAAGGCCATCTACCTGCTGCGTTTGAATGTGATCGATATTGCCCATAAATCCATTATCCATGCCCTGTTGGGGTATCTGCATGCCTGCATTACCTTGGGCCCCCCTACCGTGGCCAGGCTGGCTAGCTTGCCTGTGAAGGGCATTCGAATCAGCCATCATACCACCCCCCGACTCAGGGTTATTTGGAGGGCCTCGTGCAGCCATCCCCATCCGCGCCATTTTGTGTTTTCGAATTTCTGCATATGCACGTTGACGGAAAAGATAGACTACCGGGTCCAGTCCCCTTTGGTTGAATGATTGCCGTTGTTGGGGAGGCATATTCATATTCATCCTGATCCTCTCAACTTCGGCTGGTGGGGTCTTTTGGAGCAGCTGGTCGGCGAGACGAAAGACTTGCTCTAACTCGGCAGCCGTCAAAGGATTGCCGTCTTGAGGGCGGCCTGGCATCGGTCTCTCAGCAGTCTGGTGAAAAGGGTGAGGTTGCATCGGCATCTGTTGGTTAGGCATTCCTGCACCAGGTTGCTGTGGCTGTTGCTGTGGTTGCGGTTGTGGCTGCTGCATCGGAATCCGTGAGGTATGTGCGGGTCGTTGCATGTTGCCAGCGAACATGTGGTGGGCTTGATTTTGGGCGCCGAGGGGCATACCGCCCGGCGGGGTGGGATTCTGAACCATTCCTCCTTGTCGCGCTACTCGTTGTTGTCGAGAGTCTCGCATGTCTGAGAGTTTTTTGTTGTACTCCGCCTCATACTCGGCCTGGAACAAGGTAAGAAAGGTGAGAAAAAGCGCCCAAACAACAAAAGAAAGTGGAGTTAGAGAGTGGGTAAGATGTTTTTAAAAAGTTGAACTTACTTTATCCTTTGATCCTCGAAAAATCTTCTCCTCAAATTTCAGCGCCGCCTGTATTACTTTCTGAATCTCAGCATTAGGCTGGAGGATTCTTATCATGGAGACTCTGCAGAGGAGGGGGAAGAAAAATAAAAATTAGCGGATCCCGGTTTGAAGAATGAATGTATATGACGTGGTTTGGTGGTAGAGCGATCCATGGGATGTTCTGACGCAGCAAAAGTAGTCATAAAAGTCAGAAGACAGAGCAAAAAGGCAAACTTACATTTGCAGCGTTTTGAAGGCGCGTTCAGGGATCTTAGCTGATTCTCTCCAACCGGTAAAAGTGCCCTGAGCGTGTATAGCCTGCATTAAATGCTTGAGGAGCATCTGTCTGCTGTCTGTTTTTTGCTGTGGCATCGCGTTCTCGCCCCCTGGGACGGGAGAGCGCATGGGTCCGCCATGGGAAGCAAAATTGGTCGGATTCATGGTGGAGGGAGAAACGATTGGGTGATTAGTAAAGGATCGTACGACGAAACCTTTTCACACCAACGCCCACCGACGGCATTCGCGAAACAAGTATGGACGGGTAGTCGCAGGTCAGGACAAGGTAAAGACGGTCGGCGGGAAAGGCTGAAGGCAAGGATGATGAAAAACGGACTAGTCGCGCTGGGAGTGAGAAAAGGCGAGTCTAGAGAAGATTCTGGAGAAGGAGAGACGGTGTTGGGCGAGAAGAATCGAGAGAAAGGCTGCGAGCAGACACGAAATGAGCAGAACGTCGAGAAGGGCGGCCTAGTTAGCGAGGGGAGGAAGAATATCGTAATGGTGCGACAATCAGGCCGATGTATCTGTTGGCAACAAGGGAGGAGAGATGCGAAGGGAGAGAGAGAGAGAGGAAGAAGACTAGGAGGTTGAAAGAGAGAGAGAGAGAAAGAGAGAGAGAAAGAGAGAGAGAAGAGAAGATGAGATGTTGGATGTTGTTGTGGTGGTGAAAGACAGACGGAGAGAGAGAGAGAGAGATAGATTAAACTGAGTGGGTCAACCAGCGAAGCGGCGCCTTTTTTAGTCTTTCTGCTTGTTTTTTCTCCCTTTTAGCGTTCGACTTTTTGCAGGGAACAAAAACCGCCCTGAAGGTAAACATCGAGACAAAGTGAGAGACGAGAGAGAAACAAGAGAGAGATAGAAGAGATATATCTATAGATATATATACATATATATATATTTCTATACAGAGAGGCTGACTCTTTTGTGCCCATCCATGACCAGACTGTGGCTGAATCGCTGCCTGTTCAAACTACTCTCTCGCCCTCGAGCCTCCGTTCTCTCTTTCTCTTCTCTAGAGATGTTCTATGCTCGAATTCTCCGAATAAAAGCCTTTGGAGAGAGTTACACCTGCGCTGCGACATGGATGAACCCTGGGCGCTACACGATGCGAGATGCAGGCCACTCTCCTCCGCTAGCCAGGCTTGTTGGCGGCTTTTTGTTTTCTTTCAAACGGTTTTACGGTAAAGCGTCGTGTCTCAACGCCTCGAGATTCGTATAGCATGCCGCTCCGAGAGAGTGTGAGAACCATGGGATACATATGTCGTGGAAGCACCAACTTTTACTCCAACACAAGCGGCTCCATCTTGATACTCCCTGTGTGACTTCACTACCTTCTCATGGGAGACACAAGTCTTTTTTGCCTCTATTCGCTTGGCTGTTATGGGGGTGTGGGACTGGAAGAAGAAGCAAAGAAACCACATTGAAGACTGTCATGAGAGGAGTGTCTAGAGACTACAGAGTAGTTATCTCGAAATCGGTCCCTCTATCCAGTCTCTTTTCTCTATAATACTCTGCGTATAGCCTCTTCTATCTGTTTAACTGCCATACTCAGTAGAAATCGTCTTCATCCCTTAAATATAGATCTGTTCCTGGCTAACCACGTGATTACGTCATTCATCCACTTTTCCTTCTCCTGAGAAAAAGCGCCTTCATCACTGCAACTTTGCATATCACCAACTGCATTTATTCTTGTCCACTGCGTGCCGGCTTAGATACCACAGCTCAAGCTCAGCTTGTGTGGAAGAATGCGTGCTTTTTCTCTCACATCGCCCTCCTGTGAATGCTACCTTCGAGCCGTCTACTGAGTAGCTAACCCAACCATGGCACTCTTTGAACTGGAAACCACCTTGTCAACGCCTGTGGGCTCCGGTGTATTTGCGGTCTTCGCCATTCTAACCATCTCCTCTCTCGTGCTATCTCTCCTAAGGCACTATCTTCCCTTGCGCACCACGCCCGCCTATGTCACGCTCCCGGTCTTCCTCGCCCTCGCCCTACCCGCAAGCGCTATCCTCCTTGTACCATTGGATCTGGCTTCAAGCCCGCCGGACTCATCTGCCCCTTCAGGATTATGGCTTTCACAACGGGTTATGCTTGTATCCTGGAGGATCGTATACTGGCTAACATTTGTCTTCACATGGTGCGCTCTTCCCCGTCATTTGATTCTCTCATTCCATTTTCCTAACTCGATTGTATTCTACGTAGGATTGTTCTCCCATTTCTCGGCGAATATCTTGACTCCGGCTACCGAACTCCTAAAGATCGCATGATGTATTCAATCAGATCCAACGGTCGTTATCAACTCTTCGTGCTCACCGCCGGTCTCCTCGGCTTGATTTATATCGTTATACAGAACAGACTAGATTTTACCTCCCTTAAGAGCTTAATTATGGCCCTTGCATACGTCTGGGGCCTTGTGTTGGCCATATATCTGATGGGCCACGGCTTCGTTGCAATTCCTCGAACGCTTTTGATGAACATGAACACAGGTTCCCGCTTGCGACGTGTTCAGGCCCGTGCGATCATTGTCCATGACCGCCTGACAGATTCGATCTCCAATCTAGAGAGTATCCGGTCGCAAGTGAATCAGCTACAACGGCGGAAAGGCGGCACGTCGCCAGACATCCAAGACTGGATTGAAGAGCTGGCAGATGCGGCCGGCATTCACGAATCGAGAGTTCCGCAGTCAGTTGAGAGGGAGGATCCGATTAACCATATTCCCGACGTTATTACGGATCGCTACTTGGCGAACCTAACAAGAAGCCTACATAGAGCAAAACACCAGAACGCGAGGTTTATGAATACATGGGATCGCCTGGTTCAAGAAGCAAGCGATTGCCAAGCTATCATTAACTCTTCGGCGTCGAAATCTCTCGAATTGACGCATCCAAACTCTCGATTTTCCCTGGTGTCGCGATTGCCATTCATCACCCCGTACATCCGATACCATATCTTCGTACACGTTCTACCCGTAATGAGGGCTGCCCTTGCAGTCATATTCGCGTCAGCCTCTGTATGCGTGGTTTGGTCGGAATTGACAAAGACGTTTGCCCCGTCCTTCTCCGTGATAGGGATTAGCGTCACCAAAGTCCACTCAACGAAAGGGCAGGTGGGATTTCTGGGCCAAGTCATTGCATCGATGTGGATTCTTTACATGTGCTCGGCCGCCTTCGTCGGGGTCAGCCACGTAAAAGTATGGGGTAATCGTGCCTTGGTACCGAGAAATACATACGGTGAAAGCGCATGCTGGTACGCCGGTCAGATCGCAAGGCTTACCGTGCCTCTTGCGTACAATTTCATCACCTTTCTTCCACGCGACGTAAAGAAAAGGACGACATTTTACTCCTTTCTCGGCCAGTATATCAACCTAACACCACTAGGGAAAGGGTTTGACTACTTCTTTCCCATCTTTATATTAATCCCCATCTGCGCCACCATCTTCAACCTCTACGGGAAAATCAAAAATATATTCGGCTTCGGATTCATGGACCGATTAGACGACGAAGACGATCCTGAAAACAACCCAAGCGGCTTTGGAATTGGCGGTTGGCGAGAAGGTCGGGCCCTCATCGACCAAGAACTGAACGGCCCCGGATTCCTTGGCCTTTCTTCCAGATCAGCCGCAGACGCTATTTCCACAACCACTCCTGGCCCTTCCACAATTTCAAGCACTGGCTCAGTCTCGCGGCCCAACAATAATAATAATACCGCCAGAGCAACTTCGCGCTCAAGAACGAACGTGTGGACCCCATCAACTCAAAACTCTGGGGCGGCAGTCAGCGGCCAAGACCACTCAACGTTGAATCGGACTAGAACCGCACCACCACGGCGTCTCGTTGAGGAAGGGGATGACGAAGAAGAAGAGAACTTCTTCCAATCATTCGCTCACCGCGTGAAAAATACAATCGAGACTGCGAATAAGCCCAAGTGGCTCCAGGATGTCGATGTAGGATTTAAACGTCCGCGGTGGATGGGAGGAGCAGACGACGACGGTGATGGTATCATCGGCAATGATGGAGTGGCCGGATCAAGTCGTGCAGGTAATAATAGTTTAGGACGATGGTTTGGCGGCCAATCGCCAGACGGTAGACTACGGCTTTAGTGAAGCTCTCCTTTTTCTTCCTTGGGTGGCAGTTCAGCTTCTGCGTATATATACCTGGAACACCCATGCATGGCGACGGTGTTGTTGTGACTAAACTACTTCTTTATTTCTTTGTAATTAATAATATTATTCAGTCTTTAGATTTTCAATTTCATTCTGCTCTTTTTCCCAGGGGGAACTGTTTTCAGGAAGCCTTATTACATCTCACCTTCACTAGGAGTTCACTCGTATCAGCACAAGATCGATTCAAAGCGTGGGCATTCAGACATTAACTCACCACATCTCCGGAAGCCTCGCGTTCATCATCATCATTATCATCACTCCCATCAGCGACCGCGACTACAATATTATACCTGGTTTGCAAGACTCTACACATGAGGTTACCTGCCCCACCATCGAGAAACCCTCTCATTGCACCCGCAGCTTTTATGAGCAGGTGGCTAGTCGCAGAATGAGGCGCTACAGGAGGCATTAATAGATTACCTGCGTCCTTAGCAGCCGTTGCAGCCATGAAAACATATCCAGCAATAAATGGCAGTTGGCTTTCTGTCTGAATATACCTACGCCCATACATGCCATGCAAATCTGACTTGAGGACTTTGTTCGCGTGGCTAAGGTACATCCAGCAGAAACGGTGAAGGACAAGGTAGTCCATGCTCAGTTCCAGCACCTCACCTTGAAGAGCATTCCGCAGACGCCGAAGGAGCTTCGTCGCGGATAGTTTGGAAGAGGAGGATGAGGAGGAAGAAGTGTCCGCTTTATGAGCCTTTTTGTACGTCCGGTTGAGGGTAAGCTCCAGCAGATTCTCTTCAAGCTCGTCTTCTTTCCATTCAGATCGGGAGACAATCTTTTGCACATCTTCCAGTGTCCAGTCGATCTGGCCGGAACCCCTGCAGAAACGGTCCTGGAACATGTGCGCTACGGGAGCAAGCTCCTTTAGAGCTCGTGGTCCAGCTTTCCATGCCGCCAGTCGGCCTTTGCGCCTATTTTTGGCGAATGCAGTCGCGGAATAGCCCATGCTTAAAAGGAATCGATTTAGGTAATCCTTTGGGTTGGTGGGCGTGTCTCCCACAAAAATTCCGTCACCCTGCATGCCCATGAAGACATCCAGGTCCTTCCACCCATATTGTAGGAGTTCCTCTTGTTTGCAGGCATTGTATAGGTGGCATGTATATAAGATTGACCCCCATGCTCCGACGAATGCGTTGGACAAATCGTGAAAGTCAATCTTCAGTGTATAGGCGAGCAGCCCGCAAAAGAGAGGGTGTGATTCCATGAGTTGAAATGGTTTAGCTTGACGCCCCAGCTTCTGCTTCACTTCAACTAACGGGTCGTACTTGGCCCAGTAGATAATCCGCTGCTGCATGTTGTGGAACGCCGAGTCGTTCGATCTTGGCCAAGTATCAACTCGAAGTGACTTGTGAAAATCAAGCGTTAATTCGATAGAGGATTCAATTGTCTCCGCGACGTTCACAAGATCGGCACGACCTCGTGATACATCCTCCCGCAAGGTATGATGGATGTCTAAGAAAACTTGGCCCGCAAAGATTAGTGACAAGGATATTTTGTGTGTTGTGAACGCTGTCCGCAGACCCCGAATAAACTCATCCTCCTCGTTAGACTCTTTTGTGTCCCTCGTCCCCCAGCAGAAAAGCGAGACTTCAGGGAGAAATTCCGCAAGAAGTATCTTATCTTCCTGGAACTTTTCGCGCGCGGTCTTCTTTGATCGATCACTTGACGGATCGTATACACCGTAATATCCAGGCTTGTACTCTGGGTTACTATCCGGGCCCAGCATATCAATGAAGGGTCTCATGAATATATAAACGGGCCAATAAATGTTTTGCAATCTTTCGTACATCCGCAGATTCATTCCGTCTTCGGGCTGCTCTCTGAACTCGTGATCTTCGCCGTTCGCTGTGCAGAGACTAACGCAGTAGGCTTGCAGCAATTTTTCAGCGCCGCCGAACTTGTCCATCATTGGTTTTATATCTTCCTCCAATCGACGAGCAAGATCCAAAGCAGTATTGGTTGTAAGGGAGGCAGAGACAAGGTCAAAAACTTCCTGTCTGTAACCACCCCACGTCTCCATTATCACCTCCCGGAAAGTATTGAAATCTTGTATAAGAAGTTGGAATGCAATGAATGCTTCCTCGAGGTCCTGTAGTTGTTCTGCTTCATAGCTGGCTTCTGCGGGTTGTGCAGGGGTTGCAGAAATGCCAGGAGTATCCATGGACTGCTCTGGCGGCTCTTGAACCCCCAGACCCTCAAACTTGTTGGCCTCTGCGGTCGCCAGATCCCCTGTTTCCACAGCTTCGGAAGGCATTCGAGGTTTTAGGAGTTCATACACATGTTCTAATACGCCAATGAAATATCCATGGCGTTCGTCTGACTTCTCGCCTCGACGTGGTACAGCCTGTCCATGACTGCGTCTAACAGAAATAGCTCGTGTGATGGCATTGACAAAGCTCTTTGGCACATGAACGGGTGGCTTTTCATGGCTGGCGATCAGCTGTGCCAGATCGGTGAAACTTTTAATTGCAATAGTATACGTCGGCTTCTTAGAGTTCGAAGGGTCGCTCGCCGCCGGTTATTAGCTGCTTCACGCTCCAACTTTCTAGCCTTGCCCTTGAGTCTGCCGCTCGCTGGCTTCTGCTGTTGCTGTTGCTGCCCATTTGACTGTTTAATTAGCAGGTCGACTGGGTAGCCGCATCTCTTAGCTGTCGTTGCTAGCCATGCCGCGACAGTATTGGTGTCTTGCTTATACTGTAGGTAGCTGCTCGTGAGGTAATTGGATAACATTTGAAAGTAGAAAATTTAAATCCTTGGTAGATATAAAGACGCCTTATACCCCTGATATCCCGAAGGTGCTGGTGTTTATTCAAGCTGACCGATATGCGTGGGGTGGGCCGTTACGCATGAGGGGAACGGCTGGTTTTTCTCACAGTAATTAGATATTCAGCCGCAAATCAGTTCCTTTCTCAAGCAATTTAAATAGTGACCAAAGCCACCTCTCGGTCGACGCATAATATGTCTGTCATGTACTATCTAGGAGGCGACCGTGATACCCAGAGCGAGGAATAAAGAATAAGCAGCCTGCAAATCCGAGAAACTGAAGATAAACGAAGATGGCATGTTTACAGAGCCTACCCACCGAAGTTCTCTTCCTAATCATCAATGAAATCGCATCAATTCGCGACCTGGTTGCCCTCTCAGCACAGTGCAGACACCTACATACGATAATCGATATATCGACCCGCCAGCGCTTTTATCGAATCTCCTTAGCAAGCGACGACGAGTCTGCCCACAGCTTAGGCTTGTTTCTGGAAATTATCAAAGACAAGAGACTCGCTGCGTATGTGCGGAAGCTCAAAATCTTTGGCCCAAGATCCGGTATGACTATGGACCTACCAAGCGACTTGCGCGAGGATGATATCAGACGTGTTGAACAAGCGGCCAAAGTAGTGGGTTTTCCCAACGGGAAAAAGACTACACAGGTCTTAAGTTCGGTGTTTAAGAGGTAAAATTCATCATGGCCTTCCTCTTGCGATTTATGCAATTTTATTCTGATGGCAGGTAGGCGTGAGGTAGACGCAAATACGCTTGGGGTGATGTTTATGTCGACATGCCCTAATATTGAATTCTTGGAGCTATGCACTGAAGAGATCGGCTGGGGGGGCTGCCACTGCAAGAAGCTGTTGAAGTTCTTCCAAGGAGCCAATAACAATATGTCCAAAAAACTACGGAATCTTCGAGAGGTTCGTCTACTAATCAATACTAAGTATTATATGTATGATTCGCGGTTTTACAGCGATTATGATCTGCTGGATGCCCTGACATGGTTCCACAAACTGCCTTCGATAGAACTGGCGGGTATGGAAGGGTTACAACTCCAGGAGCAATATGGAATCGAGAGGCTTGCTCCTCGTAAATCCAACATCACCAAGATACACATCGGTCACTCTAGCCTTGACACAAGCGAGGTCTGCGAGATTATTGATCACTGCAAGGTCTTGGAAGAGTTCAAGTACTCAACTGGTGGGAGATCTTCGATAAGCGGCACCCAATCGATTGATCGGAGAGTTATGGGGCATTCAATATCACGGCATGCCTCTACGTTGCGGGTGTTAGACCTCGATATACAGATCAGAACCCCTGGGTATTGGTCTTATCGGTCACCCTGTTTTGATTACGATAAGTATGATGATGGTAATTATAAGCACTTTGACTTTGACCAGCCCGATTACAACGAGCATGATGCGAGGGATGATCTCGAGTTGCGAGACGTTCCATATGAAGAATATCTTGCCTTCAAAAAACTACCAACGCCACCACAGCCGGAGTCCAGCTTTACACATGGCTCACTTAGGGATTTTACTGCACTCACACATCTCGGCATTGACATCGGGTTTTTTACCGAGCCTGATTGTGATGATTATACAAATCCATCTGGCATTGCAGACCGATTACCTCCCAACCTGGAATATCTTTGCCTCCGAGGATATAAACAAGGGGAAGACGAATATTGCACACAGTGTGTATCCGAGCTGCTAGAACGTATGGCAGCGGGGTGCATGCCCCGTTTAAAAGAAGTCCATGGTATCACAGAGTACATATGCATCGCAGAAGATGTGGAACATCCTGATGAAAATTCACAGCTGCTCTGGAAAGATCCCAATGACTCGTTCTGGGATTCCGATGAGTCGGATGACACCAAGCAGGACGACATCAAGCAGGGTGGCAGCGAGCAGGACCCCAGTGAACGGCCCTCGACTTCCAATGAGGAGGACATTGAAGAGTAGTTCGGAAAGCACTGACTTTTAAAAGCCCTTTGAAAGATAAAGGAGTTTCTCTTATTTTCTAGTATAAATTAGACCGCAAGCGAATGATTCTAGTGAGATTTCTGCTTCGGAGGCTCATCACATTGCTTTACTTCGTTTGTTTCTCCGTATGTCTATGCCTTTCAAGTATATAATGTCTGGCCATTTAGTTGTGAATGCCAGGCATCAGTCACTTCTAGTCATTATTTGCTATTGTTGATGCTTGTGGCTGCTTTGTGGAGATGGAGGAATAAGGGGAAACGCCCTAGTGGAAGGTTTTTTGATAAAGGCTAGAAAGATAACAGATTAAAATAAATTATATATTTTTTTTTCTTTTAATAGCCTCATTAAAGCAAGGAGACCGTTTGGTGGCCCAAGGGATTTTGTTTGCCTCTATATCGCTTTCGCTTGATAATAATAGACAGACAGACTCTTTTGTTGGAGATTGCTCTCAAATTCCAGTTGCAGGACTGCAGCAGAAAAGTCGGCTGTAACTGGTTGAATTCATGACACTTGCATTTCAATCCGGCCAAAGTGCGACTGCGGCCCCATACTTGGAAGAAAGGCTGAGATATCTTCCAGAAGTCGTTCGCAAGTCTCTTTCGTCCCTACAATCGTATCTAAACAAAACAGCAGCTTCTGCGCCTCACGCCTCGTCGCTCGCTTCATCTATTGGCGGCCTCGTTCTCTCTGTCCCTCAAACCCTCCGCTTGCCCTACATACCGTTTCCAGCCTCGCCAATAGCCGTTGCAGTCACTCTCCTCGCCGTTCTATTTGCCTTTTTTACAATTATGACCAGTTGGCGACAATGGCCTTCGATGCTGGCTTCCCCGTTCTCCACAATCGGCGGTGTCTTTTCGCCTCGAGTTCGAGAGGGGGATTATGAATATGTCACGCCCGAAGAGGTACGGTCTTCTGCCGAACAGCACCCCAAAGACCCACGCTATTCGCCAAACCAGCAGTATCCGAATGTCGAGGAAGATGTAGGGCCAGACGTTATCGTGCTGAAATGCCGGGACGTCTTTTATCCACTTCGGTTTCAACCATATGCTATCGCTGATGGTATTCTGACCATCGGTGCCCTAAGAAGGGCGGCGGGCCACGCACTGGCTACCGAGCGACTACGGGGGATCAAACTACTTTATAAAGGGCGGCTACTGAAAGATGACAATGTGACTGCTAGGAGTGTGAATCTGAAACAGCGGTCAGAGGTCTTGTGTGTTATCACAGATACTTACGGTCTCCCCGATTCGGCCAGTGAATCATCCGAGAGCGACACTGCTCGCCGGTTGGAGATTTCCAATGTACCGTGGGATGGTACCAAAGAAGATCAGGAAGAAGACAAGCCAGCTCCTGTTGTGAAAAGTCGATCCTCCAAGAAGCGAAACCGAAAGCGCAAGCCCAAGCAGGCTGCACATCCAGAATTAGATGCTGCATCGATACAATCTACTAGTTCACCAGTTACGAGCAGCCCGTCGTCTAAGTTTTCGTCTACTCTAGACCCTCGCCAGCCCGCCGCTCGGCCACCCGTTAACAACTCTCTACCCACAGCCAGCGGACGCTCACCACGTTCTGTACCGAAAATCCCACCTCCTTCACCCAATATAAATTATAAGATCCCAGGCAAGGAGAACATAGACATGCTAGAGGGGTATTTCGATTCTGTCATCGCTCCTCTATGTGAAAACTATATTCGCGATCCACCAAGCACTGCAAACGACCGAACTAAGGAATACCGGCTGATAAATGAGACCGCAATGACCCAAGTGATGTTGAAAGCCGACAACATCGAAATAGACGGCAACGCCAAACTTCGGCAGCAAAGAAAAGCTTTGATCACGAAAGTCCAAACGATGCTAAACAAAGTGGACGAAGTACCCAAGCTTTAGTTCTAAGAACGGGAAAAGCAAGTCATCGCACACTCGGCGTTCTATTTAATTATATATCGGGGTAAAAGGTGGGTTATCTTTTACGGTTTGCATATCTACCTCTGCTTGTCGCCTGCATAGAGATTTCCATCGGATCGCAAATTAGACGCATAGCTCGCGATCACAGCGTTTCTCCCTCCGTCGAGATATCCCAGGCCTTTCCCGCCCCGTGTCTATTCACGACTTTAACCATATGTTCTATCTGGATAAATTCTATTTAAAACTCCAAACTTCTTATTTCCTATTAATTATTTAATGACTTGCATTTCCTCTCATTCTCATTTTGAGCATTTACGGCGATTACTACTTACAGCATAGAGTTGATGGGTGAGTTGATATATGACCTGCAACTTGCATACTTCTTTCTAGATTTCCAGAACATTAAAGAGTACATTTTTCCTCGTCTTCTTCCACAAGACATAATGCATATGTATAGGTCGTGATACTTTTATCTGCACAAAAGCAAGGCGGAGTTCTCTTTTACTCGCCTATTCGTGGGTGCCAAAGACACGGGATTGACCAGTCTCCCACCAGGCTGCAGGAGTGGAAGTTTTTTAAATAGTGCCGGGACCAATAGAATCTGCTAGGCGGCCG
Organism: Arthroderma sp. MBC 929; assembly: GCA_030789285.1. NCBI lineage: Eukaryota > Fungi > Ascomycota > Eurotiomycetes > Onygenales > Arthrodermataceae > Arthroderma > Arthroderma sp. MBC 929. The sequence continues at coordinate 49,975 of JARJUX010000025.1, read as the reverse complement.
ATCATCTGAAATATGCGAAGTCTTAGTGTGAATTCTTCCTTGTCTCTTAGAGCGTCGCCGCCCTCCCGGGAATTCAGGAGGTGGTGCGAGTGGCGATTCTCCCCAATCAACAAAACACCAAGCAGGAGAGTCTCTTTCTCTCCTTTCCAGGGAGCTAAATAGGACATTTGTATATCAAAAGAACATCCCCGTAGCCCAACCGTTGAAGTGGAATCAAATTTAATTAAGATTCTTAGTGGTTTTGGGCTGGGACGGGACGTTTTCTCTCAGCTTGGCGTGATCTTCTCGGTTTCTTTCTCTTCCTCTTTCGCTTTGTTCTGGAGAGCCTCGAACTTCACCAACCCTCGACTGCGTTCACGACAGACGGCGAGTCTGCATCTTTCGTCTAACTAACAGATTTTACCCTCCAGGTCTACTCTCTTTATTCGGTTGTCGCTCGTTTAATTCTCGTTCCTTTTCTTTTTCTTTCTCCCTTTGTTTTGCAGCTGCTGTTTCACCTTGAACCATACGCCGTTTTTCCTTTTGTCCCGTTCATTCATTTCGCGTCGCGAGTACATATCAAAAGGCTCTTCTTGCTCTACGTTGAAAAATCCTTTCTGGCATCTCTTCAATCTGACATTGGACCTATCCATGTGGTGACCGTTGACTCCTGCATCTTGTGAAACGAGAGCGTTGAAAGCAACAACCCCCCCCTATGGGCCTATAAAATCGACCGACTACCTCCCGCTACCACATCTACCCGTCATTCGACACACGTCCTTTCTGCTCCGTTCAAGATTCTCCCGTCCAAGTACCTGGCCGTCGTTGCGATATTCGAATCACAATTTTGATCACTCAAATCGAAGCACTTGGCGTACTAGCGGCTGTGAGGGGTTTTGGACCAGTCACAGAGTCGGCGCGGTCCACCGTTGGTTTATTGATATGAATTAGGTGGATCGCCTGTAGCTGGTACAATCGCAGATAAAAACACAGAAGAAACACAGAATTGGGTCGGGGAGGGACGTATCTTGCTGGAATGGCGGGTGTTGCTACAACGGAGACTACCGAAACATACACGACTCATACCAATGGTAATGGTAACGGGCGAAGGCAATTTTCTTTCGACCAAGCGGCTACGGGCTATGAAGTATGTTTGAACTCGATTCGCCTTCAAATATTCACTCGCTCGGTTCGAAGTGAATAGCTAATGGAGTATTTTTTTTTAGAATTTGAACTACCATCCTACCTCCTCAAAACCCCGAACCTCAAACGATTCTACCGCTCCCTACCCCAAAAATTCGCCATGGCAAAATCCCAATAATGTGATAAATGGCGGTGCCGTTCCACGTTCAAGGGGCTCGTCAATATCCGGATCGAAACACGAAAATGACCAGAACTACCTTTTACCCAATCGCGTCGACGCTTTGGGGCGAAATGAACAAAGCTTGAGTCGCACTCATAGCGAGACAGATAGTCTATTAGATTTATATGGCCGGGATTCTAACAGGAGCCTCTCAAGCGCCGTGGATTCAACAGATAGGAAACGGGGTATGGGAGCGTACCCCGACGACTACACCGACGCGGAACATGCCAACTGGATACATCGGGATAAATTAGCGAAAATTGAAAGCGAGGAGCTGCAACAGCTTGGTATCAACCTACCTCGCTCGGCAATCACGAGCAGGTCTGCAAGTCTCAGGGGTCGCAGCCAGGACTTTCATGGCAATATACCGAACGGAATCACTGAGGAAAATGAACAATGGCCGGTAACTCTTCATGAGAAAGTGGAGCGCCTTGCATCGCGCATTCAGGATGAAACACTGGTAGAACAGGAAGACGAAGAATTTGTGATGAGTGACCCAAGATTGCCTGAAGAAATTGCAGAAGATTCACAGGGCGAATATGATTCGGATGGCATATACCGCATGCCAGGCCTGCGCAAAAGTTCTTCGAGGATTCCGGTGTTCGCGACAAGCCACCACCCTGTCCCACAGGAGCACCTAGAGCGCGAGTTACCTTTACCACGGACTCGAAACAACACTGTCAGCAGTGGTGATGACGGTCTCGCTTACCCCAAGACCCGACGGCCTAGTCAGCCCGCTCCCAGAGCTCTGGAGTCACCAGAGTCAGAAACCAAGTCTTCAGAAACTAGGTCAGAGCTTAAGCCAGATTCAATACAACAAGAAGGAAGCCGCCCTGGAAGCAGGAACACTCAAGCAGCGCAGCCTTCTCCGTCAAAAGCAAAGGCGCCATCAAAGGCTACAAACACAGCTCGCAAGACTTCCGCTCCACCTAACAACCGCAAGACGTCTGGTGGTTCCAAAACGAACAGTAGCAGCCACAGTACCCCAAGCCAGCGCCCAGTGACCCGATCCAGTGAGAATCGGCCCACCACGGCCGTCAACCGACCAGAGGGCGACCCACCATGGCTAGCGACCATGTATAAACCAGACCCACGCCTGCCGCAAGACCAACAGGTTATACCAACTCATGCCAAAAAGATGCAGCAGGAGATATGGGAACGGGAGGGGAAACTGCCATCGGTCTATGACCGAGATTTCGCTCCTCTTGCGATTCACCCTGACAGGACCAACCTTCCTCCTCTTAACACGCAACAGAAGCCGGCGGATTCAACTTCACCTGTACTAGGTGTGCCATCACCCATCAAGAGTGCAGACTCGACCAGCCGGCCAGGGACCAGCGGCACAGACCATGGCGGTTACAGAACTATGCCCAATGTATCTCCCAAAGTTGGTCCAAATAATATCGCTAAAAATCCGAAACCGAAACCTCATCCAATTGCCGTTGAAGACCCTCCGGTTAAAGAGAAGGGATGCGGCTGCTGCATCGTGATGTGAGACTGCTCAACTCAATATTGCGCACCACTCATCTACCGTTGGATCTATATTTCCATTAACGAACCGCGCGGCAGAAGATTTTACCTTCTATCCCTCACCCGCTTCGCCCATATACCTGACCCTCGCCATCCTTGTATCCTTGGTCGCACCTGTCCTCTTATCGTGCCTTGGCTCCCGACTCCTAAATTCCCTTACCCTTTACACTATTTTGCTACCGGTCAACCATGTAACCGTATTTGCTTATCTCTCTCTCTCTCTTTTTTTTTGCACTGTGGACTGGAGCTTAATAACGTATCTCCTTACCGCCTCCTGTCGGACTACGCTCCCTTTCTTCATCATCTATCTACCGCCTTTTGTTTTCGGTTTTTGTCCAGCAGAAAAAAGAACTGCTTAACACTCGATCCAGTAAGTCTTTGAGGTATATTCTGTACCTTGCCCCTTAAGTCTTATAATCTTCGCCCTCATTTGGTTTTTTTCTTTTCATTTTTTAATTTTTACTCTCCGGTTTCTTCCTGGGGGTAATGGGTGGCATGGGTTGGAGATTTACCGTTATATCTTTGTCTATCTTTTTTTTCCCTTATACTTTTCAGCGACAGCAAGACGGGCCATATTTTCATTTGTTTTCTATCTTTTTTTGCTAACCAGATACCACAATTTTCCTTTTCGCTTTGAAACATTCAAAATACTACCGGTTTCTACCACTGCATTCCCTATCACCATTCTCCCTCTGTCTCTCGACCTCTCTATTAACGAGTTTGATGAAACCTATAACATCTCCTGAACTCGTTTCGTGAAATTCCTTACGCTCATCGCTGGTTGTATTATTGAATTGTAAGCGTGTTCCAGATTAGCAATTGATTATTTCGAGAAATTGGAGATTGAAGATACAGACCCAGATGCGTATATTATTGTGCTACACCAATGCCAGAAAGTAGGCCCATCTACGCATGTACTACGCTGTCGTATCTACATAGTATATATTCCCCTTGCTTGTTGACGTGTGGAGCTGCGGCAATTCCGTCGCGTATTTTTTTAGCGCCGCGGCCCCACTTTAGTTATCCCAACAACACAACATCATCATATCATTTGAAATTGTTACAGCGCGACAACATACCTAACACTGGCACTGAATGGTTTACTATCTATCTGCGCTTGTAACTACATAGGTGTTTGGTTCTTTCTTGGAGAGGAATTGGCTGTTTTTGCGGTGGGTACTGGATGCATAATTGGCCGTCGGTTATGGGGAGAAAATTACTTGATAGCGCGGAACACCAGGATCATAGCAAAGCTATGGATATACCTTTTGTTTATTGAACTTATACCAATACTGTCTTTATGAAAAGTTTCTGTCTATATCTTCAATGAAGATGCAATCGATAAAGAAGGAGCTTATGCTACTTGTTGTGTAAAGACAGATGGACTTGTATGCCCTGGTTGGGTATAAATTTTGACTATGGTCTTGTTATGATGTTGCATAATATATATGTTGAGACTTCATATATGATGGGTGCTATGGTGTTGTGTACAGCATCATACTACTATGGAATAGGGAACATCAAACTTGCAAATGTTGTGTGTTCTATATACAAGGTTGCTGCTGCTGCCTGCCAGGCAATGTTGGTTCTGGCGATGGAATAGCGTCGGGTAGAACCAGGCACCTTTCAGCCCGTTGCTGGTTTGACCTGACCAACCTTACACTCGACTGCTCGTAGGTCCAACTTTCCAACTTTCCCTTCCACACATCAATGATACATCAATGACCTAATCAATGACACATCAGCAACACACTTGCCCGATATAAAACCATCGATAATTTCAGAGAAGCAGCTCCCCAATATTTCCAGAGAAGCAGCTCCCCAATCAAAGAGGTAAGTATTTATCCATCCAACCATCCTCTCTCATCCATCAATCCTCCACCAAACCTCCATGAATCCTCTATCGCTGTTGTCTCACTATTGTATCTTGTACTCTGAATCATGGACCGCATTAATATTTCAATCCAAATTACACCGCCCAGTTCTCCCCCCTCATCACTTACAACAGACGAATATGTTCAATGCTCATCATTAAAACGAAAAATCCAGGAAATACTATCTCCACTACCCTTTGACTCAAACAAACGCCTTAAACTTGACTCGTCTTCAGTTGCACCGATACTTAGCGACTATATGGCTCAGTTACCTGAAGACAGGTTGAGCGTCAGTATTCCCGGAGACAAGATACTTAAAGAGACAAGAGCGATATTTGAGGTAACTGCTCAAATCTGTTTAATATCTTCTAGATATGATACTAATGAAACAAATTTGATATAGAATATCAATATCTGTCTTGAAGACCACGCGCAAATCGCATTGGGAAATCTTATCATACTATTGGCTCAAAAAGTATTCCCTGAGACGAGACACGATACAAACAACAGTCGGTTATTAGTGAAATGTCAGACTGTTACGGATCAACAATTGAGGGATGCGAATATTCCCGAAAAGTATTGGTTGTTTATCAAAGACCTAAAGACTGTAAGTTTATGATATGATAAATATATTTTATTTTTCATAGCTAACATGATATTCAAGTACAATCAACACCGAAATCAAGCTGCGCACCATACACCTGTACAACTTGCAAATTTGCTATCATCCATCACTTTTCGTGAACTAGGAATCTCGGAAGAATGGGCCGATGCATATCGGTTGGTCTATCATCGCTCGTATGAAGAGATGAAAGGGAATGCTCTATCCATGTACCGGGTTCGACGATCCTAATACTGGGTGATATTACGTGTATTAGTAGTTTTATTAACCAATGTATCTTTATCAATCATTAAGTCGAGGTTTCTTTTATTTTGGGTGTCTGCCTGCCCCTTACCCCATATACTGAAGTAAACAAAGGCTGTATGGCTAAGCTTCCTCTGAACCCAACTACTTTGCTAGATATATTCAGCCATCATCGCCTCTCCATCTACATATATCTCCGACATTCTAGCATATGATTAAAAATCAATCCTTTATGCTAACGGTGGCTTCGGGGCGATTATCCCTGTTGCTGACCGAACGGTGACGTATTTTGGCGTTAATCTCGCACAACCGCCCTTTATGCCCGTTCGGCCCCGGATATACTTTCCTCCACGGTCCCAACTGACTGAAAATAGCCGATGGTCACCACCTTCTGCTCCATCATCGTCATCGACAAGGGATCAAAGGAACATATAAAAACCCCTCCATCTCCCCCTCTCGCTTTCACTCCTTTTCTCCTTTTTCCACAGTCACCCTTGCAGGTTGCCCAAAATAGCTTCTATATTCCGTCGTTTCATCGGCTCGTTCGCCGCTCCGAGTCCCGCCGCAATGTCTGCCGCAAGAACCAAAGCCGAGGGCATCATCAACGACAATGCAGTAGGTGAGTTATATACGGTCCCCCTTTTCGCTGCGCTAGCCATCATTTACCCTACAGGAGACTCGGTATATGTGATATGTGATTGAGCTAACTTCTGAATGTCCGCGCAGTCGTCTTCTCGAAATCTTACTGCCCATACTGCAGGAGTGCAAAGTCTCTCCTCTCCTCGAATGACGCAAAGTTCTTCGTTCTAGAACTCGATCAAACTCGTACGTTTTCTTATTAGATGGCGAAATGCGGTAGATGCTAATATTGTCTGGGTATAGCCGATGGTAGCGAAATCCAAGACGCTCTCGAGGATATCACCGGCCAACGCACCGTCCCCAACATCTTCATCAACCAGCAGCACATCGGTGGAAACTCAGAGCTACAGGCGAAGAAGAACGAGCTGCCTGCCCTCCTGAAGGATATCGGTGCCCTTTTGTAAAGGGATGATCATCTAACCTAGTTGTTCTCGCATTTATCTAATTCCAGGATGAAGACGGTGGGATATCGTCTCTTGGACTGTTCTAATATCGTACCTTTATTGGCTTTTTTCTAGTATATATCGTTAGACTAGAAGCACCAGCCTGACAAAGCAGGCTGGGCATAGTCGGAATTGTTGACTCAAATGAAAGAAATAATCTTTTGAATATCAGATATCTTAATTAGATGAGATGTTCGCATTGATGGGGCTATCCTAAAAATACAAATTTAAACACTATAAAATCCCCATATTCCACCAAGGGTCCAGTTCCAACCTCCCGTTTTCCAAGTAAATAAATGTATGATATACAAAACCTTGCACGGGGGTTCCAGCACACCGCGCTTTTTCAACCTGAAGCAAGCAAGGGACAAAAGTTCGTCTCACAGGAGTTAAAGAACTCTCTGGTCCACGGTCCCGACTGGACGCGCTGCTATGCTCATCATCCCATCAACGATGTTCTTCCTCGCGCCTTCACTGGCCACAGTCTTTCCGGCTAGGTAACCCTCCCACAGGAGTCGACCTATCCTCTCATCCTGCACCTCACCTAGCCAAGTAAACGGTTTCGTGCTTCCGGGCTGATACAGCATCTCCAACACACCCGCTGCATCTCGCAGAAGTAACAAAGTCTGGCCCTTGGGTACATTTTTCCGCGCACCGCCACCAAGCAAGGCCTTGAAGTCATTAATCGCAACACCAAACGAGTCATCTGCAAACTCCGATTCAGGGACAGCTGGCTTGTCACCATCACCAGCAGCAGCAGCTGCCGCAGCCTTAGCCAGATCCTTCACACGAGCATTCTCCCTCTGCGCACGTCCCGTAATCGAACGAACCCATCCATCACGAAGATGCAAGAAATCGGTATTCCGCGTTGGGACGATTCGGAACGCCGTCCTCACTCCACCCTGTTTAATCAGCTGGTCCCAGACCTGCTCTCCCTTTCCAGGGTCAAGGAGAAGTTGTTTCAACGCCTCTCGTTCCTCCGGCACAAGCGATGTAGCCGCCATAGCATCACTGGGTCCCACCGACGTAGCCGGTGTAGCTCCCTGCTTAACCAGCCTCTGCTGCAATGCCGCCAAGTCAGAGACAGCAATATACATGCCCACAACATATACCTGAATACTCAAGATCGAGACCGTCCGGATTCCCAGCCCGAGTAATCGATACTCTTCCACCTCTCCTTCGTTAATATTGATTTCCTCGCCTACCTGCCTCCCCCCCGCAGGTCCCGAGACCGTCGACTCAATAGATCGAGGCAAATGGATCGACTTAGGGAAATGAGGCACCGTGCTGTTTCCGGTGGGTACTTGTTCGACGCCATCGATGATCAAAGCGGTTGTTCCATCAATTATATCCAGGCCCGCAGGTCCATCGAGCTTTATCTTCCCGTCGCCGTTTCCTCCTTCGTCTCCTTCTTTGATATCCTTAGCATTGTCCTCCCCAGCCTTAACTTCCACCTTGATGCCTTCTGGGAAATAATATTGCACAGCTCCATACATCGCAGCACCGCACACTATCATTCCAGAGCCAGCTATGATCATAGACCGCTTATGACGCGCATGCTGCTCCTGTGCAACTTTCGATACGACCCGCCCGGGCCTCGAACCGAGCTGTCTGGACGCGGAAAAGAATCGAGGCTGGAATCGCGCGGAAGGTTGAGGCTGTCTCAGACATTGTGAGAGCTGCCGGCGAAGAGGCGTATGCAACGACGAAGGAAGTGGATTCATGTCTGCCCCTTGGTTGATTTATAAGATGGCAGCAATTCAATTGGGCTTGACAGAAAGCGAGTTATAAACTGTGTTGGTGGTCGTATCTTCGTACCAGGAACACACCGGGAGGCTTTCTTGACAATCACGTGATGGGGATATTCCATTCTTGGCCAGAGTGAGGGTTGCGGGCCGCAGATCTTCGTACAATGAAGAAAACAGTCATTACTGGTCGAGTTGGTTAGTTAGCTTGGTGCTGGTTACAGACAACATGGAATCGTCGTTGTAGCAGTAATGCTCCCCAGTCTCTTCTCGAAAATTGCTGAGTTAGGTAATGAACCTGATGTGAGAGCCTTACACTGGAGGGGGTATGGTTCGTCTGGCGCCGCTGAGACAGTGCCAGTATAAGAAGCAGTTGTGATGGTACAATCTGAATCGGTACACAGTGCTCTGCCTAGCGATGTACGAGGCGTAATGATGGGTTGCTACCACTGGAGGACGACGGAACGAGTTATTAGATGACAAGGTGGAAATCATACCAGTCTGCACATCATTTGCTACTACTTGTGGTGGGGGAGAGCAACGAGGGGCATTGTTTGCTGTGGTAGGTCTACGAGGAAAAGAAAAGAACTACGAGTCAAGGGAAAGAGAACATGGAATGTAGTCAAGCAACGGGTAAATCCTCTCAATTTTATTTTTGGCACGACGCCGGAAGAAGTACACGCGGAGTTTTGAAGCTAGTAAAGGGGGCAAGAAAATCATAGTATCATTCATGAAAAGCCGTAAATGGAAAATTCGTTAATTTTTATTAGCCGGGCTCTAAAATTCGAGAGTTTTTGGTGAAGCAAGGAGGACGGATGTCTAACCCCCAGGCGCGAAAAAAACAGGCTCAAACAGCAAGCCGATCTCCGTGAAGAAAGATCAGTTTTCCATTTATTTCTTAGCAGCCTTCTGGGCGGCCTTGGTGACCTTGCCACCAGCCTTGTCGGACTTGTCGACGGATTCTAAAAAGGGGAATGGTTAGAACACATTCGTAGACGGATATTAGGTAAAGCAGAATGACTTACTGATGACACCGACGGCAACGGTCTGTCTCATATCACGGACGGCGAAACGACCGAGAGGTGGGTATTCAGTGAAAGCCTCAACACACATGGGCTTGGAGGGAATCATCTTAACGATGGCAGCATCACCAGACTTGATGAACTTGGGGCTGTCTTCGACGGATTTACCGGTACGTCGGTCAATCTTCTCGAGGAGCTCAGAGAACTTGCAAGCAATGTGAGCAGTGTGGCAGTCAAGAACTGGAGCATATCCAGCACCGACTTGACCGGGGTGGTTGAGAACGATGACCTGAGCGTTGAAGGAGTCACAGCCCTTTGGTGGGTCGTTCTTGGAGTCACCAGCAACGTTTCCACGGCGAACTTCCTTGACGGAAACGTTCTTGACGTTGAAGCCGACGTTGTCACCGGGGTTACCGGCAGTGAGTTGCTGATGGTGCATCTCGACGGACTTGACTTCAGTGGTGACGTTGGCGGGAGCGAAGGTGACAACCATACCGGGCTTGATGACACCGGTCTCAACACGACCGACTGGAACCGTTCCAATACCAGAGATCTTGTAGACATCCTGGAGTGGGAGACGGAGGGGCTTGTCGGTGGGACGGACTGGTGGGTCAATGGCATCAATGGCATCGAGGAGGGTGACACCCTTGGCCTTGCCAGCGGCGGTCTCCTTGTTCCATCCCTTGTACCATGGGCACTCCTTGGAGGGCTCAATCATGTTGTCACCCTCGAAACCAGAGATGGGAACGAAAGGAACGGACTTGGGGTTGTATCCGACCTTCTTGATGAAGTTGGAGGTTTCCTTGACAATTTCGTTGTAACGAGACTCAGCCCACTTGACGGAGTCCATCTTGTTGAGGGCAACGATGAGCTGACGGACACCGAGGGTGAAGGCAAGGAGAGCGTGTTCACGGGTTTGACCTTCCTTGGCAATACCAGCCTCGAATTCACCAGTACCGGCAGCAATGATGAGGATAGCACAATCGGCCTGGGAAGTACCAGTAATCATGTTCTTGACGAAATCACGATGGCCAGGGGCGTCTGCAGGGAAGATTAATTAGCAACAACAAGGTATTGAGCATGGAACCGTGAGGCACTTACCAATGACGGTAACCATGTACTTGGGGGTCTCGAACTTCCAGAGGGCAATATCGATGGTGATACCACGCTCACGCTCGGACTTCAATTTGTCAAGAACCCAGGCATACTTGAAGGATTTCTTGCCCAACTCTTCGGCTTCCTGTAATAGATGTATTAGCACCAATGCATAAAAAAAAGAAGTAAAACAAACATGTCGACAGGTGATAGGTGTGGTTTTGTTGCCCCTCATTCTTCAAGCCGCATTTGGTGGGGTTGATGCCCAAGCGAGCTGCCTTAGCGCAGATCCCACAACCACCCCACCAAATATGGGAAAAAATGATATCGCAACCAGAGGCCACAACACACAACATCCAAAGACATGGAGTAAAAAGAAGTAGAATAAATAAGAGAGCATACCTTCTCGAACTTCTCAATGGTACGGTTGTCAATACCACCACACTTGTAGATCAAGTGACCTGTAATTCATTCCTTGTCAGCGATTGCAACGCGGGGCCAACGAGACGGTATAGGTAGTGGGAGGGAATTCTTACCAGTGGTGGTAGACTTTCCGGCATCGACGTGGCCGATGACGACCAAGTTGATGTGAGGCTTCTCGTCCTTACTGCAAGCAATGGGTTAGCCTGAGATTTCTCAAGTTTTCACTTCCTGACTCGACCACGCCAGCCAGGCAGCAGAAAAGCAGACGAGAGAATCAACTTACCCCATTGTGAAGGGATGTGTGTGAAAAAGTGGTTTAGAAGTCTTGTAGTTCTTAGGAAGATACTAGAAGAAATCAGCGAGAACGCTCAGATACTACGGCCGATATTGCGTAGAGGTGCTGAAGCGGGTTAGTTTTTGAGTAGAAAGGAAAAAAGGAAGAAGAGAGGAGAGAGGAAGATGAGGGAGAAGGGATTTATAGCAGTAGGGAGAGAGGGGAGTACGTACTGAAGCAGACGAGGAGAGGAAAGAAGAAAAGGAAAAGAAAAAAAAAAGTGTGTGGAAGGGAGGAGGGGTTTTTGTATGGAGGGGTGAGCCGAGCCAAACAGGCGGCGAGCTTTTCCTAGTTTAGCCTGGCCGCCCGCGCTAATCCTCTTTGGGGTGGTGACTGGAGGGTGAGGGGCAACGCGAGCCCCACCTTTGGCAGAAAATTCTTTCGCACACACAAAAAAACTCTGCGTTGGAGGGGAAAAAAGTTCGTTCGCAAAGTGTCCACAGCGACAATCCACCATGGTACTGATTCTACACATGTAACCTACTAAGGTGTGGCGTAGTTGGATCTACCTGATTGAATTTTCCCTACCATACTTCTACAACAACCTTAACCAGGACTTGACTTGGAGGGGCTTTTCCCGATGCCAAGGTGACCATCGCCAGAGTTGTGATGATGACTTGTAAAGATCAATTGTGCATAAAGAATGTTTTAGATTAATAGCAACCTTAAACTTCTACTGGTTCTCCATGACTCCGTTATGCATAATCGTCGTAAAGTGGGAAAAGAAGAGGGGAGGTTGGGCATTAATTGCGGTTCTCCATATAAAATCGTCTCGTGTGTAGCGTACAGCAGATACCTGTTCGAGGGCGGTGTGGTCGTGACTCAGTTTTCTCTCCAACGGCTTCCACAGGTGCTGCACTAGAAGGGGGAAGTAGTTTGGTTAGTTTGGTCGACAGAGCAGTTTGGCAGTGAGTAATGAGTGTGTCGGAGAGCAAGTTAGGAAAAAGGACAGCTTACCTTCAAGAAAGTCGTCATGGGCTCGTCTGCACTTCGAATCTGCAGCTGGTAGAAATAGGCTCGGTCTCCATCACAGTCTTCAGCAGGGCATTGTGCTAGATGAATCATATCGTCAGCACCATCCTACAGCCGCCATGGCCTGTCTGATAGCATATGTCCACTTACTGGCCATGCTGTCTGCGTTCTTCCACTCGTCCTTGCCGCCCATCACGTCTGCCACCTCCTTCCGCTTCATCTCAGTCCTGTCATAGTATGTCTTGTCCAGAATATACTCGTACGGGCACGTCCGGCATTCGAAGCGATTGGAACCCATCCCTTCCTGGGTTCTGGAGATGGTCAGAGCATTGCTGCAGTAGGGGCAAACTAATCAGATTCCAGGAGTTAGTATCTATCTCAGCATGGTTAAGGACTGGGGATAAAGAGCTTGCAAAGGATGCTTACATGTTAATGGCATGGCATGCAGCACAACCCTAAAGTAACTATTGTGAGCACAGAAAGTCCAGGGCAGCTAGCTATATATCATTATCCAACACTCAAAGGCATGCCCTCTTTGATATCACACAAATATGGATGAAAGAAAAACCTCTTCACATGCCAGAATAGCAAGAAGGTTGTGCCATTCGCCGCCGTTCAAATACGTGTCGCAGTTTGTAACAGGTGGGTCCACCAGATCAAGTGATCTTACCGCGCGCCTAACCAGCCAGAACTTGGCTGAACGTGCCTTATACGCGGTTAGATTACACGCGAGTGGGGATTTGCCCGGAAATACCTTAATCCCACCTATCGCGGAGCTTCTTCCGCCTCAGCCACACTCTGAGCGTATCCCCAGTTCAATACCGTCATACACTTTTCTGTCGCAACCTCGCCGGCCTCGAGCTTCTGTTACGCCTGGCAGCTCTGCGATCTGCTTCGCTTGTGTTTTTTAACTGCTCTTTTTGGAAATTCCTCCTTGGATACTTTCGTTTTATAGAAAACCCTCTCGTTCGTACTGTATTTACTGCGTCTTTTAGGCTACCCCGCTCTCCGGCTTGCTCTGGATAGAATATATATATCCCAAGAGCCTCACCGCCAGACACGCCGTTTCTCGCATCTTCCTCTCCTCCTTCTTGCCTGCTTTGTCGTCTACTCACCTCTTCGGCACCGCGACCTCACGACCTTGGACAGGCAACCTCAGACTAGCCTACCGCTGAAACGAGCTCATACAGGTGACACTACGTGGCTGGCGAGATGTCCGACGATGCGGTGAGAATACATACCCGGCTTGCACTTATCTGCTTCATGCTGACTTTGCGTGTCATCTAGGGAGCAAGCCCGCGAGAGATCATTGTCGAAGCATGCCGCCGCGATCAACCACATCTCATTGACGAGGTGATTGAAGACCATTTCAAAGACAAGCCAGAAAAGGAGACATCTGATTTCTTCAACGAGGTCACTGATGCCATGGGTAACTACGCATTGCATATCTGTGCTATGTACGGGAGCTGTACGTTCATCCCCTCATATATCCCTCAGCCTTGCCTCACCAACAACCACAAAAATAGAATCCAACCGTTTCTCTGATCTAACGGATTCTATTCTTCTACTCATATATAGACGACGCAATGGACCGCCTTCTCGACCTCGAATACTTCGAATGCGATCCCAAAAACCGTATCGCCCAAGACACCCCACTCCACGTCGCCGTCATGTACGCCAACGAAAAGGACATCGACCTCGGTCTAGATATGATCAAAATGATGCTAGAGGCCGGTTGTGACCCTAGAATTCGGAACAAGAAGAACCAGAAACCAGTCGATCTCACCATACCGCAATACAAGGAGGTCAGACTTGCATTGCAAAAGGCCGAATATGCCCTCCAGGAAGGAATTTCCGCTGAGCCCGAAGAGTCTTCTTCTGATGAGGACTTGGGCGGATCGGAAGATGGTGGCCCTCATTAGACCTGGCTGGAGTGGGATGGGTTAAACTGGTTTTTACACCATTTCTCTTTCTTTTTTTCTCTCTCTTTATATCTTATCTTGAACCCCCTAGAGTTTTATATCTTTTTCTTTATATGGGAGTATTGCTGGTGATCGGGGGTTAGAAATCTCAACTACAGTTATTTCCCTTGAGCGGTTCTTGCGTGTTTTGTCTCGAATCTGCTTGTCTTTGCTGAGAAAATAGCGTTTTGGTGATATGCTTCTTAAGGGCCTCAAACTGGTCTTTTATATACATGATTTGCAGAAGATAGAAAGCCTTAAGCTGGCAATGATATTTGAGCTTAGCAAGTCCTAGCAAAAATGAGACTAATCAAATATAGGTAGTTATTAAATATCTATAGTCTTCCCATACGATAACCATAGCCAAAGTTTCACCCAGGGGTATCCTCCAACGCCAATGAAGGACAAAAAAAAAGGGAGAAGGAGAAGAAGCACGCTCATCTAAAAGATTGATTTTTTCAATAATCCGAATCCTCACCATTGTTCCCACGTTGACTCCGCCTCGGTCGTGAAGCTTCCCCGTTAACCTCACCCGCTGCATCCGCCTGCTCTTGAGAAGCAGCATCGTCTCCCCGATTGGTGTCTCGAATCCCTAAACTCCGGCGCAATTTCTGCTCAAATGCTTCCCTCGGATCACCGTCCTCGTCGGCATTATGGTTTCGATTCCTCCTTCGTCTCCCCTCTCCACTCTCCTCGTCTTCATCCTCTCCCTCTCCCTCAACTCCACCACTTCTTCCAAACCCATAAACCTCTCTCACTAGCCCCGACACCCCATTAACGCCTACTTCGATCTTCCCTCTTGGCCCTACGTGATATTCGATTACTTCTTCACCTGAATCCACATCCCGGTGACGAAGCAGATACCCCTCCTTACAGAGCCGGGCGAGTAGTCGGTCCGTGCGATCAATGGGCGTGTATTCCTGCGCTTTAACGCGGTTTAGGTGACGGTTTAATTTCTGCTCTGAGATAGAGCCGCCCGACATCATGATTAGGGATATTATAAATGTATATAGCGCGATGTAAGTGCTTTCTTCAGCTGAGGACGGGGCGCGGGGAGGCTGGAGGATTTCAGGCGTGCGGTATTCGGCAGGGAGTGTAGAGACGACCGTCCATGATTTGGACGTAGTTGCAGACTTCTCGGCGCGTTGAGCAGCTGTAGGGACAAACATATGGTTAGATATCACACACACATACATGGAATAAAGCGCGGTGGTAGGTAATATGTATATTCTCACCCCTCCGTTGACTGATTGTAAGCTTCTCCTTCATAGGCTGCTCAATCATCTGCATCCCAAACGTCTCCTTGAGCACCTTCTGCGCCTCAGCGAAGACCGGTTTAAATTGTCTCGCCCCTTGTGCGCCCAATACTTTCTGAGAAATTTCCGTTCGTCGAATAACCTGTCGCGAGTACTCGCTTGCCAGCGCAAGTCTGACGAGCTTCTTAACCATGGTATGGTGTGAGCCGTATGATTGCGTGCCGTCTATCTGCGACATGTCGTTCTCTTCATTGTACTGGCCTTCAGCATCGCCGTCCCCATCTGCGTCGGGAGAGGAGGATACACGGCGCCTCTGCTGTTGGCGGGGTTGGGTAGCGGGGGCTTCTGAAGATGAGCGAGAAGGGGCATCGTCATCTGATTCATCCGGAGCCTAATAGTGAGATATCCAAATCTGTTAATTGAGTGAGAACTGGTAGGTTTTCTGTTCCCGGAGGAGGGTGTTAGATGCGACGAACCGCACGACGCTTTCGCGTAGGAGGCATTTTCGGGTTCGCAAGGGTGTATTTATTTGTTTAATAGATAGTAGTTGACCTTATTTCTCTCCTTTGCATATTGATCTTGCGTTAGTGTGAGCGATGATTGTCGAGGCCGTAGCCCAGATCCTTGTTTGCTGGGCGCTGGAGACGACGTGATTGCAACGCGTGATTAATTGGGGTTTAACGCCAGAAACGCGAAATTTGGTTGGCGGATGAGACGTCACAATTGATTGCTCCGTCCCTCCTTTAACACACCCATCATCTTTATCACCCGTTCTTGCATTTATAGCTGATGGAACTCCTGTGTAAAGCTGATCTTAACTTATATCAAAAACACTCTCAGCTGCTCTACTCTATCCTGAACTGTACACTGTCTAATCTCTTTAATTTGACACTCAGGTCCAATGGCAGCCTCACTCAGATTTCCTTACATAGGCACAAAGAACAATCTACACCCCCCTTGTACAATGGCAGTACCACAGGCACCATTTCCTCTGCCTTCTAAACTGCGTGTGCTAGTGGCACAGTATCAGCGATGTGGGATCTGTACACCAGGGGCTACTGGCAATCTAAAAGTCGAGGCAAAGGGTCCTTGAACCATAGTGGGACCCGTAACAAGCATGATACGCACATGAGTTTGATGGCACTACATCCATCCATATATTTCTGGCTATACATACATAGTCCTCGATCGATATGCCAGCCTCTGGGTTACTGATTCTCCAGCTTCGTCTGGCCTGCCGACCAGGTGTATTTGGTGTTTATCACAATGTGCATGAGTGCATGTTCCAGATAGTATGGATCTGCAGGATTCAGATGGCTGTTGTGGTGTCTTGTTTGGCTCTCGGAAAGACTCCAATATCTGGCCTGGGAGCACTCGCTCGTATACCTACCGCCTCTGCATCTCTGCCCATGGATACCATCCGCGGATATCAAAATCGTCTTAGCACGGGCCATGATCGCTATCCCTCCCTTACAGCTGCAATGAACTTTACTGCTTCAGCTCTGCCACAGTGCCTATCCCCCACATAATCGCCTCTTCGCCCATTTCATTATGGACATACTGATATCGAGGTAAGATACGAACATCCTTTTCAAAGAGAAATAGCACACAGCTGACTGCTCTCTAGATTTTCTATGGGGATAGCCCAGATGCCGAGCCTAAAGATTCTATCAAGGTGATCGATAATAACGGTGGTGATATCAACAAGGGGTTCCAAGGAAAGTATGTAATTGCATGATCTTATCGAATTATACATTACTGTTTATACTAACAATGCCTTTCCGTGTCTATGAAGATATGTCTGGCTAGTTCCCAAGTATGACACTGATATCCCGGTTGCCGATATCCGCATTATCATCGAGAATGAGGAGGTCAGCGGGTATCAAGATCTCGCGAAAGGCTCGGGTGGCGAATATAGAGACCTGGATCTTCGAAAGGCACCTGAAGGATATATCACTGATGTTGCACTCCTTCGTCGAAGCAATGAGGTTGACCATGAGGAGGTCGCGGCTCTAGGATATCAAGAGTACACTGATGATATCAACAAAGGCCGAAAGGGGGATTATCTTTACTTGCTTTGGAAGGTTACTGATTAAGGAGATGGGTGCATGTTTAGTATATAGCCGTAGAGATGAAGCAGGAATGGGATGACCCAGAAACTGTTTTTCAACCTTTTCTTCCTATAATCATGTTAGATAATGTTCACCTGGCTATACTAAGTAGTGGTCTATCTATTGTAGAGGTCTCCGAGACGGATGCCGCCGATCTGAAGGATATCGATACGGGATGCGGTTGGCTGCTCTATCGCTTGTTATAACTATCTTTCTTTATCTATCCGGTGGACCGTTTGGCCTACTACTAATGTCGTTTATCATTCCAGCCTCGCCACACAATCGATCACAAGCAACGGTGGTTCTCCCGAGTTGGTGCCGATGTTTTCGCCTTGTGGGTCCGGCCGGGGGTAAAAATCTTCAACACGAACCGAACCGCCTGTAGTAACCACGACGACTACTACGAACCACTTCAACGCGACCATCACGAGTTGCCGCGCTGCTTATCTTTTTCTCGCCTCGTTCGTATATCTGGATGTGACCCCACCGCACGCGACCAAAACGCAATTCGCTTAGGCTTATTGGTTGATCTTCTGAACTTGACCTCGTCTCGGCGTTCAACGGCTTTCGGTCCTTTTTTTTTTTTTTTTTTTTTTTTTCCCCTCTTGCTGGAGTAGCCATGCGCCATCAAGTCTTTGCCAGCTTCAGGCCGTTTAGATATCACGGAAGGAGGGAGAAGCATCTGAAGCCGTTTTCTTGATCCCTTCTTCTTATAGTGGGAGTTTTCACAGGAACTTTCTTTTTTTATTCTGAATAATCCCAGGGGGAGGACAGAAAACAAGCAAGTAGCCCTTGTTTGGGCTTCACAGACATTCGCAACATGGGCAATTGGGGTACTAGGATCAATAATGCCGTTGCGAAGAGCTGGTTCGGCCATCGTTTTCGGCTCGAAGGCTCTGATCATGTAAGGAGTAAGACTGTTGATATTATACCGTTACGCGAACTAATATCTCTTCCTCTGAATAGCGATATGAGCGAAAAGGAACGCGATTCCTAACAGAAGTCCGTGCTGGTCTTACGACCTTCTTTGCCATGGCATATATCATCTCGGTGCGTCTTGACTTTTGTCAAACCCCTCTCTAGTACTTCCAAGGTGCGGAAGAGGAAAAGAACAGAAAAATACGCGGTGCTTTCGAATAAGGGAGAAGAGAAAAAAAAGATCGATCGGCTGAGACTCGCTCGTCGAGGTCCAAAGGTCAACGCGACCATTGTCACAGATTCTGGCGCTACCTGCGTCTGCAATAACCCCGACGACCCAGCGTGTATGGACGATCTCGACTATAGCCTTTGCCTAAACGTGATTAAACGCGACCAAATAACTGCGACCGCCGCCGTTGGTGCAATAGGTACCTTTTGCATGGGTGCCTTTGCGAATTTGCCGATTGCTATTGCCCCTGGAAGTATGTACATGCCATATCTTCCCCTCATTCTTGGTGACATTGGTTGCTAATATCTCTTTCTTCTTGATAGTGGGGTTGAATGCGTACTTTTCTTATAATGTCGTCGGCTTTCACGGTACGGGACCAGTGAGCTATCAGATGGCTTTGACGGCTGTTTTCGTGGAAGGCTTCATCTTTGTTGCGCTGTCTCTCTGCGGCCTTCGTCAATGGTTGGCGAGAGCCATTCCAAAGTCCATCAAGCTTGCATCAGGTGTCGGCATAGGATTATATCTCAGTACGTAACCTGCCTGGTGGTATCCTTTCGTGGGAACCTCATTCACTAACCCACGACATCACAGCAATCATTGGCCTCACTTATAGCGCTGGTATCGGAGCCATAACAGGAGACGTAGCCACGCCCGTCACCCTCGCCGGCTGCCCGAAGAACACAATGGAAAACGGTGTCTGTCCCTCATCAACCAAAATGCGTAACCCAACCTTGTGGGTCGGTATATTCTGCGGCGGTATCCTGACCTGCTTCCTCCTCATGTACCGCGTCAAAGGAGCAATAATCGCGGGTATCCTCCTCGTTTCCATCATCTCCTGGCCCCGTCCCACAAACGTCACATACTTCCCGCACGATGAACAAGGCAACGACTCCTTCAACTTCTTCAAAAAGGTCGTGACCTTCCACAAGATCGAGAAGACCCTTGTCCAGCAGCAGTGGGATCTCAGCCAGGCAGGAGGACAGTTTGGATTGGCCCTCATCACCTTCTTATACGTAGATATCCTCGATGCCACAGGAACCATGTACTCGATGGCCCGATTTGCCGGCTTCATCAACGAGCGGACACAAGATTTCGAAGGCTCCGCCATGGCCTATATGGTGGATGCGATGACCATCTCCATCGGTTCACTCCTCGGCACATCGCCCGCGACCGCCTTCGTCGAGTCTGGCGCTGGTATTTCCGAAGGCGGCAAAACAGGCATCACATCCATGGTAACGGGTATCTGTTTCTTCATATCCGTCTTCTTCGCGCCCATCTTCGCATCCATCCCACCATGGGCGACGGGCTGCACGCTTATCCTAGTTGGATCCATGATGGTTAAAGTCGCATCGGACATCAACTGGAGATATGCCGGCGACGCCATCCCCGCCTTCCTCACACTGGCTATCATGCCATTCACATATTCCATCGCCTACGGCTTGATTGCGGGAGTCATATCATATATCTTGATCAACACTCTCGTCTGGGTCGTAGAGAAACTTTCAGGAGGCCGAATAGTTCCTGAGAATAAAGAGTTCAAGGAACCATGGACGTATAAGATTCCAGGCGGCATTCTTCCTGGTTGGATGGTCCGTCTTGCTAAAGGGTTCGTTCACATACACACGAAGCATTCCTTGCTCTCCTTTACTAGCAGTTTTTAGTTAGCTAACCGTTTTCGATTTTTCAAACTATAGGAAGAAAGACTTCTGGCGCGAAGACGACATTGCAAGTCAATCCTCCCTATCGAACCTTCATGAAGCCAAGGCCGAAGATACCAGCACCATAACCAACAACAATAATAACATCGGCAATGATAAAGATCATACCATCGATGAGAAACAAGTGCCTACCGACATTGGAGAATATCCCACCAAACAATGACGTGTGCCGCGTGGCTCGTGATTTGTGAAACGCGAATATAAAAAATCCCTCTGAGAGCCACATATATCCCTTTTTCCTTGAGACTATACAGATAATGCATGTACATATGTATCCGTTTGCTTCAGGTTATTCAGCGAGGTAGCAGGAAGGAAAGGCGGGGGAAAAGTCGGGAATGCCGACTGGGTCAGTTCGATAGGATTGGGAATCCATGCATGCCATCATATCATAATTATAACGATTCATCCAGGTGGAAATTTGAACTGCTGGACCTACTTTACCTTCACCCCTTCCTTGTCTTTGAAACAGTTATTGTCAAGGATTTCGCTTGTGGAACGTGTCAAATTCTCAATTCAAAAAATCTTATCATGGCATATCTTTTATATTGCTTTTTCTTACCTGGCCCTTTTTCAAATCGTGGCGGCATGTGTTTCTTACGACTGATTGGATGCAGGTGATTGGGATCATCACTCTAGAACATGGTCTGGTGTAGCATTTGGAAAACAAGAGGTATCATATTGCTTCAGTAACTAACCTTCGTCAACCTATCGGGAATCAAACATCGTGAAAAAGGCCAGCCAGAAAACAGGGGGGAAGATAATAAAGAGAAAAGAACAGAGAGAAAGAAAGAAAAGGGAGAAAGGAAATAAGATCAACTAAGAAAGGAAGTCAGGAACATGGATGAAATGCTCTTGTTGTAGTAAGGCAGAGTGGTATATTTGCGGCCGAAGCTGAGAAAAACGAAGGCAAGAAAAAAAGAGAGAAAAAGACAATTTGATACGCGCATCGAGCGAGAGTTGTGGAAACGAAAGGAAGAACAAAACTGGTGAAATAATTCAGAAGTGGGAGAAGGGAGGAGAGATTGAGAAAGCACAGAGGTGGGCCAGGCTGGGTAAAGATATATTTACAGCGTTTCGACCTCGCGGTCCGGTGTGCCGTACTACTCGCTGGCTCCAGTCACAGCTCTTCTCTCCGGGCGCGGTCTTCTCAAGCTCTTGACCCGGTTCATAAAGCCACTGTTAGACTTTGGTTCTTCAAGTGTGCCGTCATTTGTGACCCTTCTCTCAATACCGGGCATGGTCTTGGGGCTGCTGGTTGACCTTGGTCGACCGCTGAGGTCGTCATGAGCTTCCCGAATCCTGACACTCTTCTTATCATATGCCTCGTCATAATCTTGGAAGAAAGGGTTTTTATCGTTTTGTTTTCTTGGATTATATGGACGATCGGGGGGACTTCCAGGACTGCCACGGGAACTAGGTGGGTCGGGGGATGTAACACGGCCACCACCAACACTTCGATTATTGATGCCTCTGATCTTCTGTGCAAGACTCTTCTTACGCTGCAATCCGGCGTTCTGGAGCGCCTGAGTCTCAGTCTCGCTTTGTCTTCGTTGTATGGCTGAACGACTGGCCGGGGCCCCATCTAAGAAGGTTGATGTCCCGAGTCCCATGCTCTCAGCTCCATGGATGGGTTCAACACGAGCCGTAGGATCGAAGTTGGTAGGTGCATTTTTGGATGTGCCGTAATCCGCGTAACCCTCGGCACCACGGCCGTGGAAAAGGTTGAGGTCAAGGTCAGTGTTGTTGGGTCCTGAACCACCGATCGCCATGTTTCTGGAGCCCTCTGGAAAGGCCTGCATGGGAGCAGCGCGGAGACCTTTGCGGTTTCGGTGCGGGTTGCAGGCATCGAACGGTCCATCGTGGTGAAATACTGGTTAAAGATGGTTAGCAATGAACAAATATAGACCAAGCGGTGGGAGAAAGCATAATCATACAGCCAGATCCATATATGCTGGAAACATCCAGCTTATCAATTAAGTCTAGTCGATTATTGGGTCTCTTCGAGCGAGACTTGCTTTCACCCTTGCCCCTAGCTTCACGTTCTCTGCGCCTTCGCTCACGTCTACGCCGTTCCTCTTCAGGGTCTAGCGACTTAGAAGGGCGTTCCATTAGAGATGAATCAGAGTTTCTTCGTGGTCTTCGTTCACGACGGCTCTGGGATTTTGAGGGATCATCCGGGTCTGCGAAAATGTCGATTAAAGGCTGACCTGACTGCTTCCTGCCCGAGTCGTCTCTCGATGGGCGATGTCTAGGTGGTGGTTGTCTACCGTTTGTGGAAGACGCGTTTGGTGGGATATTTTCTGGACGTTTCTCGGGGCGTGGTGGAGGTGGAGGTCGTCGAGTCCTTGGTTTAGCTGAGCTGTCTAGTGTGAGGTTATCCTAAGAGGGTAAAAAAGTATTAGATTGATACACAGTAGCCTTCTGATGTGAGGAGGAATAGAGGGGTCATACGAATAGTTCTGCGGCATGCCCAGTGAGTTCTGGGTTTACCGGTTTTTTTGTTGGCGATGCGCTCCCACCAGGAGCAGATAGAGGAGACATCGGTTCAGGGTCGTCGAGAAAAGGGTTTGTAGAGAGGGGACGGGCAGGTCTTATGCCAGGACTTTGAAGAGAACCGGCTGGAGATGGACCCCGATTTCGAAATGGATTGTTTGAGCCCAGTGGGACAGACAGCTGAGGCGAAGGGCGCCGGTCTAATAATGATCAGAAACAGTTCATGTTAGCATGCAAGATCTGTGTGGCATTTGTTCCCTGTTTTTTCCTGCTTTGTGATATCACAGTATCCACATAAACACGGGACAGTCCAACGTTGAAACGGTTGTGGAAAGCAAGAATGGGTAGAGCGTTTAATTAAAGGAGGATTGAAAGGGAGAGAGGGAGAAAAAGAGGCATAAAAGAAACAGAAATCCACGAACCTGGCACAGAAATTGGAGCAAGTGACATGACTGTTGGTGATCGCAGCAACAGTGACAACTACAGGCGGTCCTCGGCGCAAATGCTACGGGACAGAAAATCACCAGGACGAAACAAAGACACCAGGACAAGCGATGAGACGTCCAAATATTACAGTTATAAAGCAGAGAGCGATCAGAAGAAATGCGGGAGAAGAAATTCGGAGGAGGTTCGTTTGTCAGAGAATCCCTAGAGTGGAGAGGAAGACATGGACCGAGGGTGATTTGCTTGCTCTCTGTGTCTGTTGAAAGGGCGAGAAATTATAGGATCTGGCTGGTTCTTGTTCTCTTTTCCTCCCTTTTCCCTTTTTCTCCCCTTTCTTATCTTTTTTCGCTTCTCGCTGGGGGGTTGTGGTTTTGAAACAAACAGGAGAAGACCAAACGGCACTAGGGTCTGGAGGGTTCTGGAGGGTCTGGAGAAGGTTTGGAGACGGTTGGCAGGAGACTGGGCGAGATCACACAAGTGAACCTGGAGAGACGATGAAGAGACAAAGAAGAGAAGATGAAGAGAAGATGAAGAAGAGAAGAGAAGAAAGAAAGGAGAGAAGAGATTAAAGAAAGAAGAAGACGGATTTTGGTGGGTTTGCGAAGATGTGGAGTTTGGCACCCTTTAGGCTTTACCGTCTTGACTTTGGTGACTGTAAATATATCTATGAGACTGTTCTACTCTTCATCTTTTTCTTCTTTGCTCGTCTCTGTGTTCTCTCTGTGTTCTCTATGTTCTCTCTCATCTCTGTTATGCTCTCTCGATTCAATCCAAAGATGCGGTTATGCAGGTCAGAGCAGCCGAAGTGGAGAAGCGCGATGAAGACTCCAACCCCTTTTCGCATACTAAAGGGATGACAAGAGATATCAGCGTTGATCTCTCTATTTCTCTCTCTCGTTGCCACGCTCGGCATGCTTGGAACTACCACAGAGAGCCGATCCCACAAGAAATATCTTCTTCGTGCCTGACTGACCTCATCACCATCCGACAGGCCCCAATCTATCCCACGGTTCGTCTCTCTGGGAGCCATGGTACACGCTACCCCGTAGGTACCACAACAACGCTTGCCTGCCCCTATTATTACTCCGTCTCCAAGAGGCATCTGCGCTCTACATAGACAAATTATCACTCCTGTCTCTGCAATCCGTCTTGGACTTTCTTGGGCGTCCTTGGCGGCAAGGTGGCAATTCCACGAGATTCTGCCTCATGGCCGCCGTGTACGGAGTCTACGGACTGCATACGTACCCATATGAGAATGTAGGTTAACAGGTTACACAATGCTTAGGTTGGGTTGGACTGGGAATAAGGATTGACTATATATAAGTTATTTTGATCTTTCAATCAACGCTTGTACAACCACGATACTTTTTTGCCCGTCGCGAGTCATTGAGATATCGCAAATTCGCATGAGAAAAAGCCATCAAATCGCTCTCCATCAAAGAAGCTGCTTTGTGGAGAATGCGACGGCAGTAAATTTTGGTGGAGTCACGTGACCGTAGTCCTTCTTGCGCTTCTTCTTGGGTTTCGACAACTCTCAGCAGGTTCAAGAGCAAAAAGTCAGGAGAAGGTCGAGAGAAAGAAATGATATCTAGTCATTGAGACGCTGTTACCAGGCGAATAGCTACAAATGGAGCAGCAAAATCCTCCACCACCGCCCAATCCCTCAAATCCCAGGTTCACTCTGGAGCTTGAATTTGTCCTCTCTCTTGCAAATCCTCACTACCTGTCCCACCTCGCTGTATCATATCCGCATCTACTGGGCATCTCATCTTCTTCGTCTACATCTACGTCTACCTCTGCCTCCTCTGCACCCCTTTCCCGATCGAAGAATACTACCGATCCCGCCAAATCACCGGACGCACTCGCATTTGCTGCGTACCTAGCGTACCTCTACGATTACTGGAGACGGCCTGAGTATGTCCAGTTCCTCACTCATCCAGGTGCCACTCTACGCGCTCTACGGTTGCTGCAGGAGGAATCATTCCGGACGGCTGTCATTCGGCCACAGGTGATAGAGGCCCTGCTGGGTGATGGACCTGAAGGTGCCGAGGGTGCCGAGCCACAGGTAGCTGATGGAGAGCAAAATAATGAAGTTGGAACCTGAGCTTGGGACTGATACTTGAACTTCTACTTTGAAATCCCTGGACGATGTGCTCGTATGCAACTCGCTGTGATGGCTGGACATGAAATGTACATGCGGGTTAAGGCGGGCCGAGGCTGTTATGAAGAGCTGCGAGGGGAGAAGGCGCCCGGATGTTGCACATGAAGGAATGTATGAGGTTGGATATGGAGGATTGGATATAGATGCCCGGGTATTTCTGCGCGCGGATATTCACCGATAGCTATAAGGCTACCTGGGGAACCTACAAAAGCACTCCGTGCTTATACAAGTAGAAAGAGGGAAGAAGGAGTCGAACAACGCAAGCCTATAGAGCTGGAACGGACAAACTGTAAATATATGTATCTTACCTCTTCATAGACAAAACCACAGAAGTTGTTGTCGCTCGTTGCATTGTTCTATATTTGGTTGCCTGCCGCGGTGGGGATGCGCCTTGGGCGAGGACACGCATCCTAATTTTATTTTTTTTTCTCAGTCTCGACATATCGTCATTCTACTGGACTCTCCGCCCTCAAACGCCTCCCAACCCCATCAACTCCTTTTCCTCTTGATCCTTTCCCTTCTCCCTCTCCCTTTGTTCTTCATGATACAATTGGACCTGACCTCGCTGCTCTTGCAGCCGCTTTCGTCGATCGCGTGTCCTGCCTAACTGCATATCCCCAAACAGCAGGGAAAAAAAGGAGGTACCGCAAACCCATTTTCAAATCGGCCCAGTCCGCCATCGTCGCCGTCCACCTACAAAAACCTGAAGCAGTGATAAAGAACAGGCAGTTCTCACTACAAAGGTCCCTTCTGTCAGCAGAGTCTACGGAGATAGCGCCTCGTTGCATTTACCCGCCTCCTTCCGACGTTGTCAGCTCGCTGCGGTCCTTTTACAAGGCGGATAATACATAGGCACAGATGAATTCCGTCCGTCAATCGTGTCGGCCCAAGCACCAGGTCTTGATTTTAAAATGCTACCCCCGATTTCAAAAAGGGGTGCAGTCTGTGACGCCGAACTCCTCTGAGCTCAGCTATCTACTCTACTATGCGAGCACGCGTCGCAGCAAATTGCAGAAAGTAGGAGCCTTTCTTGAGAAAAGGGCTGCTCGAGATGTCTGGAGGGCGAAGATTGGGTATGTACCAGATTATCTGCAGCTCCGGTCGTGTTGTCTTTTCGCTAACGCTTGAACAGCAATGTGCAGGTGACTCTACAGATTTTAACAGCTCTCATCGAAAAGCTGCCGCGAGATCTTCCACTTTACGCACGCTCCGTCCTTGCAATTCTCGATACAGTCCTTCATTCCAACGAGATATCGATGGTGGAGGAAACCATACCGACGTTCGAAGTCTTTTGCTCGCATCAGGATACAGCTACACTTGCTGCGGATCAGGATTACGTGAATCAATATCGTGATGTTGTACGCAGATACGCGAGTTTTGCGTCCCCGGATACCTCGTCGTTTTCCAAAACTCCGTTGACGCCACCGATAGCATTGCGATGGAGGACTGCTGGTCTGCAGGCAATCAAGAGCGTTGTTAGCTCCGAGGCATTGAGCACAGATGGCAGTAAACAGCTCAACTTTGTCATTCCGGTTGTCCTTCAGAACCTGTATGCCAACGGCGATCCTGTCTTATCTCCTCTCCAACAAAAGGCGCAGACAGTTGAAAAACAAGAGCGTGAGCAGGCCCGGCGACGGCGAATGAGCATTGCTACCGTTCAGACCGTGGATACCGTTGACGGAAATCCTACTTCTGCTTCGGGCTCTGCGGCCGACGCCGACAAGGCGGCTGAAATCGAAGCACGTGTGCTCGCCTTACGCTGCTTGGAAAGGATATTTACTGTTGGTAGTAACAGGGGTCAAATTCGACTTGCGACTGCACTGGTCCTGAACTTTATAGTGAGCAGACGGCCGCCACGTGGAAATGAAAGTAAGGAATCGGACGGTCGTAGTAGTAGCGGCAACTGGGCGACCAACCTATTGGAAGTCATTACAAACTGGACCCCTGTGCAGGACCGCTTCGTTATCCTGATAACTGTAATGGAGACACTTGTCGATCGTCCATTGAATGACGGCCATTTGGAAGCGGAGCTCACGCTCGCTTCAATGATGGAATGGTTATTGAGCTCCCCGATTAACTTAATCGGACTCAGTGTAATGGACGTCCTCCTAGCATTGCTACGGTATAGTCTTCTTCTATTGCATCTTGGCCGTCAAACACCGAGGCTGGTTCCCCCTCCGCGTACGAGCCCGTTCCAACCATTACCACATGTTGATGAAGCATCAAGCCGAGATAGCGGGCGGCGATCCGGAACCCCAGATTCCGTCTCGAGGACCATGCGGCAAGAACTATTGGGGCTTTTACAAGGGTGTATTGGAAACCTAGCAACCCATATCTACTATGGTGACCAGGTGTCCGACATGATCAAGGCAATTGTTTCACGTTTAAAACCATCAAAAGCTCCAACAAGCTCGAGTGGTGAGCCTGCTACAGAAACTGGGAGCGCAGGCAGCAAACCTGAGCAAACACAAGAGGACTCGCCATCAGACACCTTGTTTTCTTTCCCCGAAGCTCGAGTAGCCGCGCTCAAAAGCATCAAGGATATTCTTGTCGTTGCTAACTTGCAAAACTCTGCCACCGGAGGTGGACCAGATTCGAGAAATCGCGTCCCCATACACGTGTGGGAAAGAACACAATGGCTACTTCGTGATTCAGATAAAGAGGTCAGGTATGCTTTTGTTGATGCATACTTGTACTGGCTTCAATATGAAACAAATGAAACCGACCTAAGAGCGCCAGTTGAACCGTTAAAAATTACCAAGGCGGTTTCCCGGCGCGATGCCTTCGAACCATCGGACAAACTAGTGAAAAGAGTCGTTTCGAAGGCATCCCAGCCCGACAAGTCAAGCACCGACTCGTCCAAATTCTTGCAGCTACTTCATTTTGTTATATATGACAATGCGTCTGACCCAGCATCAACCTCGTCTGATATTGCGCTTCTCCATCTCCTCTTGGTGAATCTGGTCGAGAATTTGGGCATCAATGCCGTAAGACACGGTTTGCCCGTCATCATGAGCCTACAAGCATTTTATCTTGACCCTACCAATTCACTTTCACCGCTCATGGCCCAGCACATCGGAAGCCTTGTTCACGGCTATCTTTGTGCTGTCGCGGAGAAATTCGAGCTGGAAGGCACCAAAGTTGGAAGCGAGATTATAAACGAAGTTACAAGGCGGAGAAGGAAAGGCATTTGGCTTGATAAAATCCAATTGCCTCCGCGGCCAATCAGCCATTTGTCTGATGCCGAGCTAGAGTCTGATTCCAGTCAGAGCATTTTACCTCCAGCGAACAAGAATAATTACACCCCCTTCAAATCCCTAAAGGAGCTTGTATCACAAATAGAGATGGCCTACAATACATCCATCTTAACACCAGCCACGAGCCCGGCTGGATCACCCGGAAGGGCCTTCTCTCTGAGCCCAATTGGACAAGCGTACGACTCCCCTCCGTACGCCAAGGTCCCTGCGGGCAGCCAGTTACCTACATATATCAAGGACCAAATGCTGTCCGTATGGTCGAGGGATGCTTGCCTAGCTGCTATGGAAGAGGAAAGAGCCATGTCATCCTCTATCAGTGGTTCTAGGCAAGGGACTGGTGTCTCCGCCGTACGCAACCATTTCTCTGCCAACATCTACAAAAGTAGCAATGGTTCTCCGACAGCCACAGACCCCTCTATTACCAATCGTCGCTATCAGCCATCAGAACGGCCCATATCCGCAGCCCACCGGCCAGTGAGTAACTATGGCGACGGCCGGAAAGGCAGACGACAGAGTGTTTCAGATGTAGCCCATTCCCCCGCTGCAGGATCTAGCAGAGATTCGACTCTAAGAGTCAATGAACTTCGCCGTGTGCTTTCAGTGATTAATAACACCAGTGTTCGTCACCCCAGCCCTCTAAGGAACCGACCTAGGCGTGGCAGCGATGTCTCGAGTACTGACACCATGGCCACGGATAATTTTTCTAACTCTGACGCCGGTACCACCGCTGCCGGTACTGTTTTTGAGAGAGTTCAGCCCGCAATCTCGGAACAAGATACCCCCACGCTTAATGCTGGGCGGATAAACGACGAAGCCTCCGATGCATGGCAGAATGGTAATGAATCTCGAAGCCATGATGAACCCAATGATATCCCACCTGTTCCTCCATTGCCTTCATCGCTCGCCATACCAGGAGGATTCCCAGCCGATTCTGTTTCTGGATCTACCCACCCATCACCCTCACAGTCGCCCTCCCGCATGGAACGTCCCTCTACTGCGCCATCAACCCGGCCGACAAGGGTACCGTCCAAAGAAGTAAAGAACAATGCCCCCGCAGTTCGCCAAAGCAGGTCACTAACGAGGCAAAAACAGCGAGCTGCCGTCAATGGAACCCTTGGAAGATCTCTATCTCGGAAAAGCTCGCTTCGACGAAATGAGGATGACCCGGAAGCTGCTATGAACCATGAAGAAGTCGACACGCGCTCCCCACCACATGCCATATCACGAAGCAGAAGTATGACCAAGGACTCAGCATCCAGAACCATGAGCCTTAGTCGACGAGTGGATGTAGACAAGCTACTTGATGGCCTTGTCGTTAATAGTAGAGACAGTCAGCTAGTGACTATGAATGGAATTGACGGAGCTGAAACCCACGCAACTACAGCAACCAGGAAATCCAAGAAGGAGTATAAATTCACGGACATCGACTATCGGGATAGTAGCCTCAACATAGGCGGATTTCAACAACCCCGGCCACGCTCCATAGTCCCCAGCACTTCGACACGGAGGGGAATCGGTCCCCCTCCATATTAGCTCTCATTTTCACATCGATAGCTTCTACTTTTTTTTCTTGCTTTCCTTGTTTCGGTTGGCTGGCGTGCTTCTAGAAAGTACATCCATACACCTACTCGCCCATATAATTCACTTGCTAGCGCCTTCTACAAATATGTATTCTATTTATCATTGTATTGAAAACAGTACAAATCTGACTTGTGCATTCCCTCTATATGAACACGCCTTGCATCATTTTTGTACCTCGGCTGCCAGCTGGTTTTCTTTTACTATACCATGAAGTCTTTTCTACCCAAGACCATTTTTAATTGTTATCATACCTTCGGCTTGTTTTTTCTTCGAGACGACCTCCCCGCCTTCATAATTTCGTTCTTTTGTTGATTTTATTTGATTCCTATATTTCTCTTACGAGTCTACCCAGTCCTTGATCTGAGTTTCCTTTGTTACTTTTCGTTGTTTAGGCGAGATATAAATACGTGATATCCCGGGTTTTATTTCCATAAAGTCGCACAAAATAGATATCGATTTGCCCTTCTTCTTCGGTATATATATAAAGCAAAATACAGAACATAGTTATCATAAGAACCAAATTGTCCTATATAACGCTCAATTCTTAAAACTGCCATTACACATGGCTTCCTCATAATCATAATCCGGCTGAAATTCACAATAGAGCGATTCCGGATCACCCTCCACCTTGAAATTATACGCCGCCTCTTCATCCGAGATGAGAACCTTTGCAAGCCCATTCGCCGCAGCAGCCTCAGTCATCAACTGAATCTGACAGCTCCGTTCCATCAACCCGAACAAATACGCAGCCTCATCCACCGTGCCACCGACAGTAAGCAGACCGTGGTTCATCAGAATCACCCCCTTTCCTTGCCCGAGAGACTTCGCAATCATATCACCTTCTTCCTCGGCGAGGACAATTCCGCCATACGAGGCATAGACGCTATGGGCGTTGTAGAACTTGCACATGTCCTGATTGATCATCTCGAGGGGGCGGGCGAAGGTCGACCACGCCTTGCCGTAGATGGTATGTGCGTGGCAGACGGCATGGACGTCCTCTCTAGCCTTGTGCACGGCCGCGTGGATCAGGAATCCAGCGGCATTGGCGGGTCGAGTGCGGTTGCCGCCGATCACGGTACCGTCGAGTTTGACGAGGATCATGTCGCTGGCTTTTAGGAGGCCGAAGTGCACGCCTAGAGGGTTTGTCCAGAAGGCGTCGGTGTGTTCGGGGTCGCGCACGCTGATGTGCCCAGACATGCCTTCAACGTAGCCTTGTCGGGCCCAGATGCGGAATGCACCAGCCATGTGCTCTAGTTGCCATTGGCGTTTGAGCTCGTGGGTGGTAAAGCTTGGAACGCCTGCGTGTTGGTTGTTAGAGCAGCGTTTTTTGATAGTGGGGTGAGAATAAATGGGGTCATGGCATTTTATTTACCGGGCAAGGTGAGTCCACCATGGGACATGGCTTGTAGGGCTGTCAGACCCTCCCCGCCATGAACATGCTGCTGCTCCTTTGCCTTTGGGTCATCGTTGGATGCCGCGGGATGGGCTTCGATGATGGCAGGGCTCATTTTTGCAGAGTAGACACTAGTATTCTTGATCTTTCCAGCCTTATGATCTCGTTAAGGATAATAGAGCGTGTTTGTGGATGCTTGATATGGATCAAAGACAGGTTCGGTCCATGACTATATAAAGTCCGCTCGTTCCAGCATCGGGTATGTGATTCGACCTTTAGGCCGGTTGTATAGTGTGGGGTACGCCTTTTGTGTGATTCGTGTGGGGAAGCTTATAAATGCATTCATTGGATCTCGAATAATAAGACCGAATTTTTAGAGCCGTTTCTGGTTCTATTGGTCGCTGATTTCCATCTTGTTTCGTTGTGCATGTACAATGCATATTCGGAGCGTTGGACGGTGCTGTGCTGGGCCATCTCCAACTAACCACGCTGCATGATGTGGAACGGCCTAAGTCCTAGCCGGATATGCGGAGATTTGAAATACTCCCATGGATATCTCCTCACTCGTACTTGTACTCTGGACAAGTATTCGTACAGTTGGCGATGCACAAAGTGGACGTAGGTAAGACGATCACAACCATCAGGCAAAATCACATGTCATGTGACCAGGTCTGCAACGAGGTTTATCACAAGTAGTTTAGACGTCCAGACATATCAGAGGCCATATATATGATATAAGTGCTGTATCTAGTGCTACATCGAAATCCCAATATACCCCTGCATTGAATTGGTCAACCGAAACCACATTATCTACGCATTAACCAGCCAAATGGCTGGATGGGACACGACGGATGCCAGGCCTGCACGACCAATCCTCGCATCCTCCCTTCTACCGTCAGCCGATCAGGAGAAATCTGACAACCAACAAGAAGAAAATCCTGCCTCAAAATGGGAACTAAACCACGGCATAGAATATGGAGTAGCTCTCCTTAGCAGTGGCCGTGTCGTTGGGCTATCTCCTTTTCTACCCTCGCCGGGAACAACTCCAGATTCTCGACAAGAACGCCTGAACGATATTCAACATGGAATCAACGGCGTATGGTCCTCCATCCTGCATGCTTAAGGAGTCCCCTCAATGAGCCATCATGCTGATCGAGGTATCCTCATCTAGCTCGTCTTACGGATGCTTGTCGACTTCCTGGTTAAAAAACCGCATATAGACAACAATCCAGCCAAAGCATTCGTTATACAATTCTATGATTCGCAACAATTATCATCCGAGCAACTCTGCTACGCAATCAAAGAAAGATATCCAGCGTATTCCCCCGAGACCGTCAAGGCCATTACAAATAATGTCAAGGTGCTCAGCGCATCGCGGTTCAACGATATTCTAGAAGCCGTTAACCAGCTATCAGACATACTATTTGAGCTTCAGCAAAAGCATCAGACTGCAGAGCAAAACCAAGGCGAACCTCAACTCCCACACTCTCCTCCTCCCGTCCTTCTACTAATCGACGGATTGGACCAGTCTCTCTGGGAAGTCATACGAGCTTCTAGCCCAGCGACAGCCAGTTCAGTAATGGTTCCATTACTACGTACTCTCACACTTCTTACCCGCACATATGAATCGTTCCTAACTGTTCTGGTCGTAAACTCCATGCCTATTTATCCCCATAATCCCCCGCCAGCCTCTATCCCCTCTACTGGTGGCTCTACTGTCCCTGGAGCCGTGGATGTGAATGTTGCCATGCAGTACGATCCCGATATACCAGTCCAGTCCATATTTGGCCCCTCACCATCCACGAGTCGTTCACCCGAAAGGAGATCCCAGCCGGCCCGATCCAGCGCCGGTCAAACGTTTATGTTCTCTCTAGTAGAACCCCTGGATCTAGGGTTTGATGTTCATTTGCTTGTAGCTAAGGTTCATAGCCACCTGGTTGTAGAGGTTGCAAAGGATCGTGTCGGTGATTCGCTGGGTAGGTGGTGTGAGATAGGAGAAATTTGATTTCTACAGTGATGTCGACTTCGGCTAGTGGCGCATAAATTGTAGATAACTTCGGTGGTCAAGGTAGACATCTAACATGCTAATTTATATTGATCACAAAACTCATTATTCCACGCCATTCTATGCAAAAGTCGCAACACCAAGCTGGATCCTTGGGTGTGAATCTTGAATGAAAGTCTTTGCCTGTTTTTTGTTTTAAACCGTTTGCACCTGAATTTACCGCCCGTATTTTCCTTGATTCCTAGCATTTCAAAAAGAGGGAGAGTGAATATTAAAACAGTGTCATGAACTCATGAAGGTGGAAAGCTTTAATGGGCAAAGAGAATGGAATTATTCGCAGACAATGCAGGGGAGAAGTGAAGAAGACAAAAGTCATGCTGGGGCAGTATTGTGGGTATTCTAACATAAAATCGAGGGGATGTAATACATATCAAGAAGAAAGGAAATGAAAATGGATGTCAGCCACGGAGGCCGAATGGTTAAATACCAGGGGAGCGAGCATATTCGACGTTGTCGGGAGTAAAATCTGATATGGCCAACTCTATTCATCGGGTACCCGCATCACAACTTTCGTGACAAACTCTTCAGTATCTTTTTCGCACTTGGAAGTCTGTTCTTCGAGCGTGGTCTGCTCAAACAGGTTGTCCTGCTGCATGACCTTAAGCCACTGCTTGTGCCTTTCGCACCGTTTTTTCAGGCATATACCCTGCGCAATCTTTTCGACGCTGGCTGAGTCGCCTTCATCTTTGAGTTTGAGCGCTTCGTCGCCATCTGCACCTTCGTCTAGTAATTTTGTGCCAGCTTCTGATTTCCTCCATGCGTCAAATTCTTCGTCAGACTGGGAGAAACGACTATCAAACCCACAGGCATCCTTCCACTGGATCCCGGTAATTAAACCGTGGCTTTGCAAGCGCTCAAATATGATTTTTGCCCGTTGTCGGGATATACCGAGGAACTTCTCGCGTTCGGCAAGCATTTCCTTGCGATTATTGAGTTTGTTGCCCAGGGTCCTCAAATTATTCATCTGTTCGCGTTCTTCTGGGGTAAATTGGACTTTGTCATCTGGAGCTTCGAGGACAATATCCTTGAGCTGCCCAAGTTCGTCATAAGAGATGGGTGCCGCAATTCTAGCAACAAGTCGTTCTTTCAGCTCCGCTTGGTGCGATGATAGAGGTGTATGCCCAAGTCTTCTAAATTCTGTTGCCGAATTCACGCGTGATATAACCGCCTTGAGGTCACCGCCCGTGAGAATACCGCCTTTGCCGCTGAGATATCCATTCTCCTGGTCCCCCGAATTATTATTGTCAGAGCCGTTACTGGGTTTAGTCAGAGGCAAGATGGGTACAATGTCGTTCGGGTCGATGACCCGTAGTTTCGGAGCCCTGGATTCCACCCAGCCGGACATGCATTTTTTGCCATGCTCATCGCTGCAATACTTGCTAGGCGTTTTCAACCAAACGCGTGCGGGTTGACGGCATCCTGGAGCGCGACACATTGGTTTCCAAGTAGTTTGCATGCCACACGTCTTTTCACACGAAGGACCTGATTTGGATAATTAGAAACCAGGGAAAATATATAAGCCGATGGACAACGAAAACTTACAGATATATTTGTCGATAAGGTCGGCATCAGTATGATTTATGTTCATACATTTCCCATGAAACCAGTCTTCACAACCTCCATCACATCCAATCATCCAAGTGTGGTTATCGGGCCTACGACACACGCAGAAAATTTGCGAGTCATCCTCATCGTCTTCGTCGTCCACATCCATCTCATTTTCCAAAGCTGAGACATTCCTTTGGGACTTTTTATTGTTCTCAGGCGCGGGTGAGCCGGTTACAGATAATGAATCCTGCTTTCGGCCTCTCTGCATTGGTCCCTTGCCTAACCGCGATGCTGGCGTAGATTCACGGCCCTTTGTCGCTGTTGCATCATCAACACTAGGAGAGTCGTTTAACTTTCGTCTCTTAGGCGCTGGGTTCCGTTTTGCCGTGCCTTTCTTCGTCACCGGAGGAGGCGCGTGGGCTCGCTTTTTCGGTCCTGGCTGGGAGGACGATTGAGGGACAGGGGAGGAGCGTTCGGAAGACGAAGCCCTTGATGCCGATTTCCGCTTGAGATCCTCAACCTTCTTAGGAGTAGGCTGAATCGGGGCGGTCTCTGTGACTGGCGTGGATCCTTTGGTTTTGTAGCTTGTGTCCAGACTTGGTATATCGTAAAGGTCATGCCAGGGTACTTCGAACTCAAATAGCTCTGGGATTGGAGTATCTTTGTTATCAAGGCATTTTTTCACGTGGAGATCGCTCATGCCTTCCCAAGTAAAGAATCCCATCTCTCCCCACCCAACAATTCCAATAATTTTATCGTCATTTACAATGATATTTGAAGGCCGCATGTCGTTGTGAGATGCAAAGAGCTCTTTTCCCTCGCGTTTGAAAAGGCACTCATGCTTTTCTGGAGTCAACTCCCATTGCTCTTTAGAATCTTCAAGCGCAAGAAACCCTGATTTAATGACTTTGTCTGGAATCTCCCGCTCTCGCATTCGAAGTAGGATGTCACGAGCTTGGTCCTTGAAGCTCTTTTTCTGTTGAACTGTAAGGTACGGCCACGCAACTTTGAGGGAAACTCCGGGAATACGCGACTGAACCAGAACGTCCCGATCTCTAATCTTCGATCTGAAAAGTGTTGTAGGTATTTGGTATTCTGGAAGCAGATTGGCAGCCTCTTTTGACGCAAGGTCTTCATTTCGATCGATCTTGTCGTACTGGCTTGACGAGGAGCTAAGGTGACCGCTCTTCACTATCACACTGCCCACGGCAAAAGTATCCCTTTTGAATTGGCGAGGAGTGTTAACACGCGTTTCGAGGTTGCATTTTATCAAAAGCTGCTCCCAATATGCCAACGCTTCAGGACTAGTTGACTGTACGTAGCGTTCGTCTGGGCGAAAATCATTCTCTTGTGGGAGGTAACGACCGTGGTGGGGATGATGCGATAGGTACTTGTCGGTCTTTGGGATTTTGTTCGGATCGGTCTCGTACGGGTTTATTGTGTGGTCGCCAGTCTCTATCGCACTACTTTCACCAACCTGGGACGATTGCTCGACGGATTGAGCTTGGTGAAGCGTGGAGTCGCCTGGCTTCTCGCGCAACGCAAGAGGGCTCGTGGGTCGATCCGTCATGGCGTGGGTACGCGGAACACGGCGAAATAGTTGAAGTATGCGCCTGATAGGCGGCAGGTAGTTGGCAAATCGTTTCCGGCAGAAATAAGGGAGCAAAAAAGTTGCAGATAGAGGGTTAGGTTCTGGTGCTAATCTGCCTGGCGACGCGGATAAACGGGGCACATGGTGATATTCGTCAAGCTTTAGCGGGCCTTTGTACGGTTTTCGAAGCGGAGAGGGCTCAAGAGTAGGGTAGATGGGTCCTGGACGAGTCGCAGAGATGGGACGCCTGATTCTGCGACGAGTAGGCCAATCGCGAAAGTTGATTACTATAGGCGGATAGTTGGAAGTGCCTTTGTCGTCGCTTTTATTAGTGTTGGAGGTTGTGTTCCTGGGCGGCGCAGAAGCTTCTAGAGGACGCGACTGGGACTGTGAATGTTGGCGATTCACTCCAGCTTCAGCCAACTGCTCATTTGTCAACTGATTAGATGTGTTTCTCACGCGTCTTAATCGAGGTGGAGTTGGGAGTTTCAGGTGCGGTGGTGGTGGTGGTTGTGAGAGCCCAGAAGAAATTATTTGAAGCTCTTGTGCCGCTGCCATGGCGCTTGGTGGAGCTGCATGCGGGGAGACAAACGCGCATCAACAGCTTCACATCATCGAAAATCAGCTATATATACTACAGAAAATTAATATCGGTTCTTTCCGACAAGTTTGTAGTTTTCCAATTCACTTGTTACTAGTTAGACATAGTCAATTACACTGTTTTCCTCCCAAGAGGGCCAAAGAAGCGGCTTCTGGCTATACATATACTAACACCATCTGTGAGCTTAGCTGTGTACAATTAAAGCCTTTCTTACTGTCCCATTCAAACAGAATATGACGGAAATGGCTTTGATAGTAGGAGAACCATATAGCTGACCCCGTTAATGGAATCACCTCTCGACGATGCCTGTAATTAGATACGCAGAAGATCCATGTTATGATATCCTTCTCAAGGAGCTATTATCGGGCTGACCATGTGCTATCTACCCTAGCTGACAGGTGCAATATCGGGGAATCCGCTCCGAATGTATATGTGAATATTGGATAGTGGAAGAGACACTAGAAGTACTCATAGTTATAGTTATTGGTTTCATTAACCGTTATGTAACATGATATAACTGTCACATTGAGACATTTTGTCTCCAAAACATGTTGAATTTGTGTGAGTAAGGGTTATGGAATAGTGTACACTGCTTGATCTCAACATTCTATTTGTGACAGACAGGACAACGACCAGTGGGAGCCAGTGGTCCTTGGTATGTCTTGTACCATGGAGGTTTACACCGGCGCTCACGCGACTTGCCACAGTTGATCTTTTGGGCATATGTTTTGACGTGACCACAACTCCATTGTTTGCTTGTGACAACTTGATAACACATCTTGTGTGCTTGTCTGTTAATTATGTTTGGTTAGTGGATAAAAATTAAGCACATCTATTGGATTATCTGACTCGAACTCACGGATTTATGCAATTCAAGTTTCCGGTAGGCTAAGATTTCTGAATGCTAGAGGTTTGTCTTTATTGAACGAGGGTCTTGAATGTCAAAGATTGATGTTTGTAAGTTGTAAGTACTAGCAACAGTATAAGATTGTCTTTTATATTCAAAAGATGGCAGCAGTCCCAGAGTGCTTCTCTATTTCATTGATTGCTGCTAGAAAGCATAGCCATGGAGGACAGGGTGTCACCAGTCATGGCTTTGTATTCCATTTTGTAGTCTTCCATACCCGGATTCTTGCAGAAATATATCATTCAGAGTATCTTTCACTGTTTTATCAAAACAAATGAATCTGGTAGTATCTTGAACAAGAGTGCAGAGGTCACCACAAAAAGAGTGAACCGATCTCTGCACCAGAACTAAAAAAAATTTGTACAAATGTACATAGGTCGCATAATGATAGTTCATTCTTCTTGTGATGATTTTCATATAATAGATAGCGAGGCAAAGAGTCGGAAAGTGACAAATGACAATATATGTCTCACCAGTTGGAGATTGATCTTTAGGAATGAATTGAATAATATATTTCACCAGCAGCTTGAACATACCAAGAACTTGAAGGCATGTGGGTTAGAACTGTCTCTTCCAGGTCGCACAGACATGAGACCTGCAAAGGTCTTCTCCACCATGCGGTATGCCGATATCGAAACTGAGGTCACCAGACGCATTCGCTGGCATCCGTCGCTGACAGTGCGCCATATTTCTTTTGATAATAAACCGTGTTTTCCTAGGAGAACCACCCCTCACGAAACAACAGCTTCTATCCTTCTTTCGAGATAACCTGGGAAAAGTTGCACAAGGCTAGATTTCGCTACCACGCTTTAGCTATTGCTCGGGTTATGAAATGCGGAATTGGCTATTCGGAAGAGCACCGTTGTCCCCAGTATCTCTGTACTCAGTGGCGTAGGAACCGTCGGATTAGTTCGCAATTCGCAGGGTGTCCAAAGCCACCATCCTTCCAGATTGTTTGCCATCGAATGAATTGTTTGCTGCCTCTCACCGCTGGTTTCTCGTTATCTGTCCAGCCATGTCGAGCCCAACGAGTGCGGAACCAGAAGGTCGAACTAAGGCACGACGTGCAGCAAAGAGCGGGAAAGGGCGTGCTTTAGCGCCGAAGCCACAAAAGCTTGATGCGGCTAGCCCGATGCAGGTTACGTAAGGAAGTTATCATCAGCCAATGAGAATTCAAGGAAACCCCGGGCGGGTCATGTGAGGCGAGTTTTCAGGGGATCAGCCCTGCAAAGCTTCGTACAAGCTAGGCCTGATTAGGAGTTAAACGCTGGCTGCTTTAAGCGCCCGTCGGCTAACTTTTCTGGGCTTGATATCTACAAGACAGATTTGTCCCCTTTGTGGAATTGCTGGAGGGTAGGTAAAGTAGTAGAGTGAAGATGGAGTACTTTCAATGTCCAAGCATTGATTTAGCTTGTTGAGGCCAAAATATGTAGTGTTAACTGTGTTTAGATCACCGTAGAGGCCCATCCTCTCCAACATATCCGAGGCAGGGGATGTTGCTGTAGCTAACCACCGAGTGATCAGAACTGGATACTGATAACCCTTTGCAATAAGGCGCCCATTGAATCCCTTGATCTGCCTCAGCCCTGACTCCCATGAACTCGTTGCTAAAAGCGAGCTCCTTGAAAGATGTTCTGCCTTCTTCCCAAGGGTCGTGAGTTCTTACCATTGGTGTGTGTGTGTGCGGCATGGTTGATTATGAGCATCACGTCTACCACCAATCTAGTTGCACTACGGGTATCAGCGTCGCAAGACCTCATGGCTTCAGGATAGACAGATTTGGCTCTTGCATGTTCTCCGCAATTAATAGACTGCCTAAAAGCCAAGAAATCCACGGTGGTGCTAAGCGCGCTTGACCCAGAGTCAATGTACATCTCTGCCCACGATATTGAGACCTCAGACGAGTTGCTGAAACATGGACGAGAGGTGAAGACGAAAACCCAGCCTTACAGCGGCGAGGAGCGCACACCAGGGAGGCCCCAGACATGTACATATACGCACATGCATATCAGGGCGAAGGAGGTTGACAGAACGATTAATAATAATGACTCAAACAGAGTTGCAGGATGTACCTCATATTGTATAGGGCTGTGTGAGAGTCTTCCTGGCCAGCTGGATCGTCATCGCCTGAATCGGAGCCTTCCTCGGATCGAATGATAGTTAGCGCTTCTTTCAAGCGACCTCGCCCTTCCCCCCCAGCACGATAACCAGAATACGACCTCACCTGCCATCCCTCCGCCTCAGTCTGCCCATCTCTTTTCTTCCCACAAAGGTGCTGGCAATCTGGACGAGGAAAATTCTTTGCTCCACCCTCAAGTAACGGTGGTGGGTCGGCTTCCATCATCGAACTTCTTCTAGTGAAACGCTATTCCATTGTCGTCTAAATAAGAATCACAAGGGGTTTCGATTACTCACTC
Source organism: Arthroderma sp. MBC 929 (assembly GCA_030789285.1). Taxonomy (NCBI): domain Eukaryota; kingdom Fungi; phylum Ascomycota; class Eurotiomycetes; order Onygenales; family Arthrodermataceae; genus Arthroderma; species Arthroderma sp. MBC 929. Next base: position 9,040 of record JARJUX010000025.1, on the reverse strand, counting down.
ACGCAGGCACTCCTTTTCTCTTTCGTATATGTTTGTCTGTAACCAACTGTCCACGAAGCGCATGTGCACAACTCGATCCTTTGCTTGTATCAGCTTTGCTATTTAATCGCAATTGCTGAGTAGTTTTGAGTTGGGATTTGGCTGGTAAGCTGCTCCGCCCGCAAAACTTTCGCTCCGTTATAAGAGCAAGCCCCGCCCCTCAGAAAAGCTGGGAGAAGGTGTAGATGGCAAAAAAAGATTTTTGACAGATCAAGAGGAGAAAGGAAAGAGGAGGAAGAATCATCTTGAGAGTCGAGGTTCTTTCCTCACGAATTCCTGCTAACGTCGAATGCAAAGTCTTCGTGGTGCCTTTCACGACGGCTCTTTGAAGGGCTTGGATATGTCGCACCTCGACAGCGCGTGCAGCAGTAACTGTGACGACGACGATAGTACTCGTATGCGCTTGATTCCTTGTCGCCCTGATGAAATTGTCGACCGTAGGGCAATTTCCCACTTATAATTATGATGTCCGAAGATCATACCTCTCAACAGCCTTCGAGCGGCGGTGGTGGTAGTAGCGAGGAGACGCGGGAACCCGTGAATTCAGAGCCAGGTAATAATACGGTTACCACCTCGATGCAGGAAGCCGGGGATGGAACGCCTGCTGCCGATTCGCAACAATCGACGCTGGCAATAACAGTTCAGAAGAGGAGGCGAGTTACGAGAGCTTGCGACGAATGCCGCCGAAAGAAAATTAAGTGCGATGGCAAACAGCCTTGCACTCACTGCACGGTTTATAGTTATGGTATGGACTTATTTTGATTGATGTCTCTTTTGGATGTCCTGGCTGATTGTCTTTCTTTCGCCATACAGAATGCACTTATGACAAACCGTCCAACAGAAGAAGAAACGCCGCCCCTCAATATATAGAAGCTCTCGAGTCACGATTGCATAAAGCCGAGGCACTTGTTCGCGCTGTATTACCAGATATCGACACCAATGACCCTCGATACGATGCCTGTAGTGTCGAGGAGATACTCTCTAGTCTTAAGAAGGATAAAACTATGGGATTATCCCAGAAACCAGAATCTAAGCAGAACACTTGTCAGGATACGTGCGAAGAGTCTCTTTTGGAGTCAATGGTTGATAACACCGGTTCGCTTGACATGGATGACGAGGGTCACTGGGACTACCACGGTCATTCGTCTGGCTTGATGTTTGCGCGACGTGTACGAAACCAAATCGATAACTTCGTCCCTGAACGGCCTCCCGCTAGGTTCCAGCAGATCTCTCATATTCTTGAGGGGATAAAATCTGCTTCGGAATCTCCAGTTGACTCGCACCTCTCCCCAGTACATGACTTGCCCTGTAAGGACGTCGCACGTAAACTATGTACGAATTCGCTTGAAGATGCTTGTTGTATCATGCGCTTTTTACACAAACCAAGCTTCTGGGCCATGTTCGATAGAGTATATGATACCCCTGTGGAACACTTCACGAACGAAGAAAACAGCTTTTTACCAGTTCTATACCTTGCCCTTGCTGTTGGATGCCTTTTCCGTGGAGTGGGCGACAGCACCCTTGAAAAATCGGGATATGAACCGGCCGTAGATCAAGGGTAAGCCAAAATTTTCTTGCCCTTTGTTTCCCAAAGAGATGGATTATTTGACCAGTTTGGAAATCTAGATTTCAATACTTCAAAGTTGGGCGGCAGCTTATTGACATCACTGAATGTCGAGATCTTACCTCGCTACAAGCAATCTGCTTTATGGTACTGTTCCTTCAGGCTTCTGCAAACCTCAGGACTTGCTATTCATACATCGGAATTGCACTTCGAGCTGCACTGCGGCTTGGACTCCATCGAACGGTTCCCGTCAAGTTCAACCCGATTGAGCTGGAGACACGGAAACGTGTCTTTTGGGTTGTTCGGAAGATGGATGTTCATGTTAGTACCATATTGGGCCTTCCAACTATGCTAAGCGAAGACGACATCGACCAAGAATACCCTATTGCCGTGGACGACGAATACATTACAAAAGATGGAATATCACCAATGCCGTCAAACCGGGTCTCTTTGATGGCCGGTGCCATCGCGCATATGCGGTTGGGCCATGTTGTGTTGAAAGTAATGAAATATATCTACCCGGTGAAAGTCGTAACACACGGTGTCAACCATACCTATATGGTAAACCATTCAAAAATTCGAGAGATTGAACGTGACCTTCAGAAATGGATGGAGGACCTCCCAGAAGCATTTCGACCCGGGGGAGATACAACACCAGAGATTGAGAGGTAAGCACATTGTAGCAGCAGAGCCTTCTTGTGTTATGGTTTCTAGATTCTTACCTTTTCTCCTTAGGATGCGGCAATTACTTCGCATATGCTACGCACACGTTCAAATGGTTATGTACAGACCATTTCTACACTACGTTACGGGGGGTTCTAAGAACCAAGAAATTGACAAGCGCTCTTATGCGTGTGCTGCTGCCTGTGTTAGCGTAGCACGGAATGTTGTCCATATCACGGCGGGAATGAAGAAGAAGCAGTTGCTAAATGGCTCGTATTGGTTTACTATGTACACAACCTACTTTGCTATTCTGACCCTTCTCTTCTTCATTCTTGAGAACCCCGAATCGGCGGCTACCAAGGAAGGAATTCTCAAGGACGCCCTTGAAGGAAAGAATGCACTCGCCGGCCTTGCGAAAAGGAGCATGGCGGCTGATAGGTGTGCTCAAAGCTTAAACGTGCGTGACATTAACCCTCTTGTGCAATGGTTGAGCGGAGCATTTCAACTAACGGAATTTAGTCTATTTTCAAGTATCTACCAGAAAAACTTCGCAATCGGCAACGTGCCCCATCAGCTCAAGCCAGTCGAAAGCGTAGCCAACCTCTTAATAATGCATCATCTACAAGCCTAACTGAAAGTGAAAATACAACCCCTCCTCCTAAACCGGCGGATACGGATAGACCCCATCCACCCCCAGTGCAACGAGCCAACACGTTCCCCGTTCATGCTACCCCAAGCAGCTCCAAAGAGAATTCCCAGGGCAGCCCCCAACCGCCAAACCGTACAGTTGATGACTTCCATGCTATGCGAGCGGTAGGTAGCCCCCATCATGTTGGCCTATCAAGATCCAACTCCGGGGTCCCTTCCCACGCAGACAGTGTTCAGACGCACTTATCGTCACCAACATCACCTCTCCTACCCCAGGGGCAACAGCAACAAAATACGCCATGGAGCAAACATGATATATCGTTTTCACCACCTTTTAACAACCCGGCCCGGTTGCCTGATCTAATGCCCATGATGTTCCCGTCCGATGATCCATTTGCATACCCGAACCAGCCGCTGTCAACCTTGGAGGACGACCACTTTGGCCGTGAGCAGCCCGGCCAACCTGATCAGTTTCTTTTCGGGAACGGTCAAGCTATGTCATCTGGAATGAACAGCACCCCACATAACACTTCCTTGTCGTCTCCAGGGCTACCCGGTGTTAATGGCAACCCGACTTTTATGGCTGGTTTACCATCTCATATGAAAAATACAAACCAATTCTCCAACACCACCCAAGATCAAACTTCAGACAACTCACAGATGCAAGATAGCTTTCCTATGGTGGAAAACCCAGACATTGTTAGTATACCGCAACCATTTGACTGGCAAGGGCTTTCGAACCCGGGAGCGTCAGGCTCCATGTATCGGTACTCCGATCCGGAACAGCTTTACAACAGCGTATCGAATGATTTTGGAATGGGTACGAGTCTAGGGATGGCGATGGGGATGGGGCTAGACATGGACATGATGGGCAATACCGACAATAATAATAATAATACTAATAACCCGGGGGTCGGTAGCGGCGTGGATCCCTCTACCGACTGGCTCCAGTGGAGTAGCTGGAATAGTATCGGGGGGCAAATCGACTCGAATAACGAATAAATAATGCAGCACAGCAAACGCCAGCGATGAGACAAAGATTAGAAAAGGGAAGCGATGGTTCCCTGTATACGACCGTTTCTTTCACCTTTTGCTCAAGTCATTTCGATACAAGCGCAAATATGCATATTTGCTTTCTCTTTTTCTCTCTCAAAGCCTAGACGCGATATCTTTTTCTTGCTTCCCTTTCTTCCCCTCCGACAGGTTTTAACGATACCCAGATACGAAATAGTGCGTTGAAAGGATACCCACTGACTCACTTATTCCTGCCAGATTATTTAAAAAAACACTAGTCTTTCTCTGTTTCTGCGTTATTTCCCCAGTCTTTGCGTGTGCGAGTATTCATTCCTCTTTCGCTCTTGTGGATATATACTTTTTTATCTGTGGCTGTGTACGGAGTAGATGAAATATAGAGCTGAATTCTGTCTTACATGAATATTTCTAAGTATATTTATTATTCCTGATGATCTACCGAGCACTCCGGCGCATGCATGGAAGAAACGCTCTCGATCGATAACAACCGCCCATATACGACAGGGAGCCAAGCAGCTCGTATTTCGAACGAGGAATCTCGGTGCGCGCGCGGGGGAAAAAGTCGCCATTTCCGTTTCTGTCGTGCGTGTGGTTTGACTGGTAGAAATTATGGCCTAATTAAAAACTTTATACGACGCGTTCCCGGTTAATACCACACTATATGTATTATTGTGTAATCTTACCTTCGCTTCTGCCAATTAGTAATATATTTCAGCCAGTTACTACAAGTTGTGTTTCCCCCCCCCCCCTGCATATGGTACTGTTTCCTTTCGTGCTTTTTACCTTCCTTTCCCCCGCTGAGAGCCTGGAGAGGGTTATTCGAAGAACGGGGAGAAGGACGAGAAATAACGCGCCAGCAAAAGGGTGGTGGGCGGTGGACAAGGGGGGCTTGGCCAGACTTGGCCGGTCGGGATGACTTGGCTTGCTTGGCCGCCCTTGGCTCCGCGTGGATCTTGGCGGTAAACTCTATCACGGGCGTAATGTAATGTATCTCGAGGGACCGGAGAGAAGGAGTCCCGAGCGTCGTATTAATTACGTGGAAGGTAGGAGAGGTGGTGCTGAAGAGGTGCTGAAGAGGTGGTGGTGGTGATATTCATTTGTTGTAAGTTGAGTATGGAACTGTGAACAGAATAGTAGGTGGCACCATATGTGCAGATGCAGTGAGAAAGGTGCAAAGGAAAGGGAGGAAAGACAGAAAGAGAGAGCCACAGTATGGTAATTACAGTACCACCACAAGGCCACGGGAATTTCTCAGCATGTGTCGCCGAGCCTTTTTTTCCTATTATTTCACAGCCTTCGCCCCCCCGTGTGAATTTCCTCCATCTCCTCTCTTCCTCTCTTTTCTTGTCATTTCTTGTCGTTCTTGTCCTTTTTATATTTCTTGGCCCAACCCGCCGCTCTTGTCCCCGTCCGCCCAAAGTGCTAAGCCTTGACTTTCTTGTCCCTCTGCTCTCCTCGCTCTCAATTCCGTTTCGTGTTCCCTTTTTTTTTCTCTTCCGTCTCTCTCTCCCTCGATCTTTCTTTCAGTATCATATTCGACGTCGAAAGGAGGCGAATCGAATTTATTTCTCTCTTCAATCGTTCGGCTTTTTTCTGTAAGCTTTCCCCCCCTTTTTTCTACCCAATATCGCGAACATTGCCAGAGGAAAGAGGAATCTCTTGGCTTATTCGGAAAGGCAAAAAAAAAAAGGTCAAAAGTGTTCAAACGGCCAAACTCGTCCCTCGACTTCACTCGTTCAAACAGATCGCAGCTTCGGAAGGAAGAAGTGACCAGGTATACCATCTCTTTCTCTCTGTTTTGTTTTTCGTTTTGCATTTGCGCCGCTTCATCCTCGTGTTTTTTTCTTTTATATTCTGCTGCGTCGTGTAGGCTTGGGAGTCGTTTCCTTGGTGTTTTTTTTCTTTGCCCTACCCCCTCCACTACTTCCTTTCTTTCGCTTGCTGAGCGCGAGGTGCTTCTGCGCTGGCGACCGTCTTACCCCAACCGCCCGAGGCCAGAGGAGTGCAGCAACACCTGTCCTAGCACGCCACTATACCAAGATTGTCCGTGTAAGGCTGGCCTTTGCTGCACTTGTGTTCCCGCTCTCTCGGCGTGCCGAGACACGAAGGGAGGAAAATAAATAAATCCTCTCACCTCCATTCCGTGTCCTATTCAACCTTTTCTCTCTCACTACCCCTCTTCACTCCACCACAGAACAACAAAGCCTTCCCTTTTGTTCTTTTCGTGCATCTTTCTTTTCCCTGTGAGCATTGGTGATTCTTTGCACTGGTCTTCTTTGTTCTGTCCTTTTTGGCACGTGTCTTATCGTGTGTGTTTGCTAGGTGACTTTCCGCTCTACCACGTGTGTCTTAGCAAGACTTGGTCAAGACAAATTCCTTGGCATCATGTCCTCTGAAAACCAAGACCCTTCCGCTGCCGTGGCTCAACCTCAGCAGCCACAACAGCAACAGGCCCAAGGCTCTCCTCAACAGGGATCGCAGCCGCTGCAACAACAACAGCAGCCCCAGCAACAAGCACAGCAGCAGCAACCATTGCCATTGCCTTCACCACAGCAGAACGCTCAGCAGCAATTGCCCCAAGGCACGTCTGTCCAGCTTTCTCAGGCACCACCCCCTCCGCGTCCACAGCCTCAGGTATCCGCTGCACAACAGCAGCCACCTCCTCAGCATTTGCAACAAGTTCAGCAGCAACATCCTCAATCTCAGCAGCATGTTCAGTTACAGCAGCAACCACAGGTTCTTGGCCAACCACAGGGCCCCCAGCAGGGCGTGGGTCAAGCTACTGCCATGTCTATGCAAGCTCCTCTACAGCAAACCGTTCCCGGAGCTCCGCAACCACCAGGACCGCCTGTTGCAGGTGCTGCAACTAACATGACTGCCGCCCAACCGTTAGATTGCCAATGGCAGGGATGCCAAGAGAAGTTACCAACCCCTGAAGCCCTTTATGTAAGTTGCTCTTTTTCTTCTGTTTCTTGTTAAAAGCAGTCGAGGTATGGCGTCGGCGCCATTTGATACCCGAAGGAATGCCTTTTATACCCGCGTTCTCAACCTCGGTCATAATTTCGTTTTCTAACAATTTGGCAATAGGAGCACGTTTGTGAGCGCCATGTTGGTCGAAAAAGCACAAACAACCTTAACTTGACTTGTGGATGGGCCAATTGCCGTACCACTACTGTAAAGCGTGACCACATCACTTCACATATTCGAGTTCACGTTCCGTTGAAGCCTCATAAGTGTGACTTCTGTGGCAAAGCATTCAAGCGTCCTCAGGATCTCAAGAAGCACGTCAAAACCCATGCAGACGATTCTGTGCTTGTGAGATCTCCCGAACCGGGTCCTGGTTCTCGGCCACCAAATGGAATGTTTGGCGTTGGTGTTGGTCCAGATGGAAAGCGTGAGTTCAACCAATCACCGTCCCTACACCTGGCTTGACTTTTGCCCTTTGACTGACATGACCTAATTTTTCTTGGGCTTTGTAGCCGCGCACTTCTTTGAAGGTACTCTCGGTCCCGTTCCCGCTGGGCCGTATGGCCATGGACCACCCCAGTATTACCAGCCACAGCATCCACAACACCCCCAGCACCAGCCCAACCCATCATATGGGAATGTCTTTTATACAGTCGGCCATGATGCTGCGCATCAAGCTTCGTACGAAAATAAGAAGCGGGGATACGATGCTCTGAATGAGTTTTTCGGTGATTTGAAACGCCGTCAGTTGGACCCCACCTCCTATGCGGCCGTCGGACAGCGCCTCTTGAACCTTCAAGCCCTTCCTCTGCCCCTGACCCATGGCGGAGCGGTACCTGACTACCAACCAATGCCTGCCATGGTCGGCGTTGGTGGACAGGGCGGATATGCGTCCGGGCCCATGCCTGCCCAATCTTACCATTTACCCCCAATGGGCAACCTTCGCACCAAGGCTGACTTGATGAACATTGATCAGTTCCTTGAACAAATGCAATCGACCGTTTATGAGAGTGACGAGAGCGCTGCAGCAGCTGGTGTGGCGCAACCCGGCGCCCACTACATCCATGGTAGCCTCAGCTATCGAACAGCCAACTCCCCAACATCAGCACACCATATCCCATCGAGTCACGCAACTGCAACAACATCGGCAGCTCCCTTCGCCCCCTCAAATCCTACCCGGTCCCCACATAGCGCAACGCCTGCTTTGACCCCTCCATCAAGCGCCCAGTCGTACACTTCCGGCAGATCACCCATGTCACTCTCCTCGCACCATGGTATTCCACCTTCGCAACACCCGCATGCGCAGTCAAGCTCTGGTATGTATCCCACATTGCCTGCCACAACCGCACAAGAAAGTGCCGCAGCAGGATATCCAAATGTCTCCAGTGCCGCTCCCCCTTCGACTCTTAGCAGCATCTTCGATAGCGACGACCGCCGTAGATTTACCGGTGGAATGCTCCAAAGATCGCGTCCTGAACACGCATCATCATCCGCAAATGCAGATGCCATGAGTATATCTTCCTATGATCAGAACGAAAGAAAGTCAAGTGATGCTCGTCGATCATCTTTCCAGGCCGAAACCCCCAAGCTTTCTCACAGTGTCATCGACCCAGCTCTTCGCAGAGAATCTTTTGACCTCTCAAACGCAAATGGACGCGCGAGTAACTCGCCCCCACGCAAATACGGAAGCTCCTCGCCAACCCCACCTGCCCGAGAGACGTCAGGCATCGTCTCTGGAGAAGACCAAAGATGGGCCAACAGCGTACGCCTCCTTCAGAAGCTCCGAGACTATGTCCACAACCGTCTTGATGATGGCGATTATGAAGAGTCCGACGAAGATAGCAACCTGCAAGAGAACGAGTATATCGATCGTGGCTATCCAAACATGAGAATGGATGGAATGGAAGCCATAGCAGCTGCAGCTGTTGCACATCAGCCTCATGAGCAAACTCAACAACGCGAAGCTGAAGCAAGAAGGTCCTCAGACAACTTGTATCCTGTTATCAAGATGGATATGAAAGACAACGACAATGAGAATGATAATGATGAACAGATGAAAGACTCACCACCACAACAGCAGTAAACTGCCAGAAAGCCCACCCACCCACCCAGCTGACTCTGCTTGGT
>JARJUX010000024.1:0-102057 GCA_030789285.1 Arthroderma sp. MBC 929 | reverse complement strand
ACATACGACCATAGGAAGTGGAAAACAGGGCTTCCCGTCCGCTCAGCCATACTTAAGCCACTTGCCGGGCGGTTAGTAGTTGGGTGGGTGACCACCAGCGAATCCCGTCTGTTGTATGTTTTTGTTCACCGTTTTTTTTGTGATTCTTTTACATGAGCCTCTGTAATGGTGGTGGTGGCGGCAGTGAGAATATCTTCCTTCCTGGGCTCATATTATTTTACTTCGAATCTGGGTGAACTATCCCTTTGAGATGAAAGTCATTATCGATAATGATCTAGTCTGCATTTTATACATTTAGCGAGAAGAAGCTCTCTCGCACTTCAGGGTTGATACGCGGAATTACAAACGGCTTTTGACATCCTTGACAGCTGCCTTACCAATTCTCTTCGTTAACTTAACCCGAAGCCGTGGAGCAGTAACCTTATACGACTTGGGGAACCATGCGAAAAGTAACCTCTCGTCATCTCCAAACAGCATGCTAGTCAATGCTTGCGCACAAAGGAAACTCAACACCATGCCTAAATCAGAGGTCAACAACCGGGTTTCATCAACGTGAAGGCAAAAGTTTTACGCAGGGGACTTCTTACCGTGGCCCTGGAAAGATGCCGAAATAAACAGTCCAGGCTCCCCAGGCAGTTCTCCCACAAGAGGGTATCCGTCGCCGCTGTAGCCCATGATTCCGGACCATTCACGCCTAATTCGACCGGCAGGGTCATCCTTGCCCCAGTTCTTCCCAAAAAACTGTGCCGTAGTTGTTGCAAGATATCTACTGATTTCAGGATCAAGAGTAGTATCATCTACTGTTCCATACTGGTGCAATCCCTCCTCTTCGGACTTCACCAAACCGCCACCAATTACGATATCTCCGGCAAATTTAGCTCCAGTAGGTTGGGGGATCATGTATTCGAAGCCGTTTTTGTTGAGGAAGGAATAAGTTGTGTCAAGCCCGTCCTTGGGCATGTTCGAGCCAGGTCGGTGAGCAGTAATTTGTCCGCGGACAGGCACAATAACGCCCTGGAGTTTCGGGTATAAAGCTGCGCTATAGCCGTTTGTCGCCATAATGACCTTCGGTGCGCATACTTGGCCACGCGGGGTAGCGACTGCCCATCCGCCCTGGCTCTGTCGGGAGAGATTTGTCGCCGGCGTGTTCGTTTGCAGATTTAGGCCTTGTTTTAAACATATTTTCAACAGCCCAATCACGAATTTATAGGCACTAACGCTCCCAGCTTCGTATGAGACAGCTCCAGCTGCATTTTTGCACAAGAATTTCTCCTCGGCTTCTTTGCTATTCCATATGGTATATCGACTAGCTGGGTCCCCAGGCATGCATTTTCGCATTGTTTCGATTGTTTTCACATAGAAGTCGAATGTCTGCTGGTCATATATGATGTCTACCGTATCCTTTGGCCGGTTGTCGCAAGGAATGCCGTGCTCCTTTGCAAACGCATGGGTCTGTCTAATAGTATTATATTCCAGTCTGGCAATTTTGATAGCTTCTTCTAACCCAACGTTTTCCACGTTGGTTGAGAAATAAGTATATGAAGAAGCCTTTGTATGTCCGCCTATAGTGATCTCACTGGTCAATTATGTATTCCTAGCTCCCGGATGGCAGATACACCCTAAAAGTAACAACCATCCTCTTTATAGAATGAAAAAAAGCGAACGATTCAAAAATGGAGAGGGACTTACCATTTCGTCCAGTCGCTCCGCTGCACGCCTGCCTGGCTTCCAGCAACACAACCTTCGTTTCTGGTGCTCGTAACAAGATATTATGGGCGATGGCAGCGCCAGAGATCCCGGAGCCAATTACCACCACATCCGCTGTACTTGGTAATTGGGAGGTTGAACGCAGCTCGGCAATTTCGTCTGGGGGATCTTGCCAGTAAGATACCGTGGGGTTCTCCCGGGGAAGGGACACTGGAACAGATGCTCTTTTCTCCATGGTATGAATTTGTCGTTCTTTAAAATTACTACTTGGGTGATTGATTTGGCGATGATCTAGTCAATTGGCAGATTGATATTTGGGAGCTGGAAGCGTAGATCGGCTAAATTCAATCGCTTCAATTGCAAGAAATGGCTGGCGAAGAACTGAGCGACGTCGAGGATGTAACTGTGGGTAGTACGGAGTAACCCCGTAACGTATGTATGAAGTCCTGTCAGTGTCTGTTAAAGCTCTTCTACGGGTCTAGCCATCGGCGAACTACTTAGTTTCTGCGGGGTCGAGTTAGCCGAACGATAGTTGCTCCAGATAGCTTCGCAAGTCGTGCTACGGTATGCCTCAAGTCTTTTTTTTTGTTTTAAAGATAAGCTGCAACTGTGGCATACTATCTACTTTTCTGCTCTGATTAATTAGACGAACAGGAAAAAGCTTCCGAATCTGGTAAAGGCGCGGGTAGCTACCGACGGTTGGGAACAGACGCTAGCATGAACAGCTCCATCCTGATTTCAAGCGCGAGAACCTGAGAGATTGGCGTCTCTCTCGGCGTCTCGGTGATGAGAGAATCAAGTGAACATACCATCCCACTGGCTCGAATATCCCGACCGGCTGGTCGATGACCTGCCGAGCGCTAAGAGTAGGAGCCGAATTCGGAGCAGATCTACCCCCTAGGTGGTACAATGACGATATGCATAGCAAGCGAGCTTTCCCCATTTCTCCTCTCCCAGCCCCGAATAGAACACCGGATCTCCATTCAACCCCCAATTTTGGTTGGTCAACCCCAGAATGACCCCGGTAAACAAAAGCCTTTGAAAGCGGATATTCGGCCGCGTGAGTTTCCTATCCGGGGGAGTGGAAAATGAGGCTTGATTTCCCGCCCATTCTTAAAGGAAATGGCGTCGGCATGGTGGGAGATGCTCAGTATCCAGGTGTCATCAATCCCTTGTCGCTATTGTGATCGGAGGCGGAAGAGTCAACGGCATCGCTATGGAGTTTCGCACCATTGATGGGATCAAGATGGTCCCTGGGACCGTCCGTATCGTTGATTGTGAGTAACCTGCTTTTCACTATTGGTTGGAAGGTGCTAATGATGGTGCAGTGGACGGGACCTTGAACGTAAAACATCAGGAAGGGGGTGAGAAAGATATCATTTTGGTGCCTCAGCCGACGAGTGACCCGAATGACCCGCTGAACTGGAGCAAAGCACGCAAGGAATATCACTTCTGGCTGCTATGGATTTGGGGTTTTATCTCTGCTGTGACAGTCAATTGGACTGGACCTGTCTGGGTGAGTCGAGAAAATCCAGATTATGATTGAAATATCGGGTGCTTTAGTCTTGGAATCGTTATTTTACTAACAAATATCCTGTAGGGCACATTAACCCTTGCATTAAATACCACATTTGGCGGTCTGAACACAGGCTCGGCACTTTGTTATCTCTTCCTCGGAGTTGGATGCGTAGTATTGCAACCAATTGCGATGAAGATTGGGCGAAGGCCAATATATATCGCAGGAACGGTTTTTAATCTTGTTGGAAACATTATGGGTGGACTCGTGCAAACCATAGGAGTATATTTTGGGGTCAAAGTTTTGACAGGGTTCGGTGCTGCGCCAATCGATTCACTCGTGCAGGTCACAACTACCGATATATACTTCGCACATGAAAGGGGTTCAAGGTTGAGTTTGTATGTGTTCACCATGTACGCAGGCTCGTATCTTGGGCCCGTGGCTTCTGGGTATATTGCAGAGTCCCAGGGATGGCGTTGGTGCTTCTGGTATCTTGTCATCTTCTTGGGCATCCTCCTCGTCATTATGACGTTTACCTTGGAAGAGACTTCCTTTAGACGACCTCCAGCCCCATCGGACATCATTACTGAGGCTTCTTTGACCGAAGACAAGTTAGGAAATAGTGAAAAGGGAGCAGAAGAAACCTCGATAACCACCGAATCAAACCCGCCGCCACCAAAATCTTATTGGCAACGCATGACCTTCTTCAGTACATCAAACAGCGATGCTCGTCCTCTTTGGCTTGTCGCACTTAGTCCCTTTTACCTTGTCACCTATCCTGCCGTTATGTGGGCTGGGTTTCAGTATGGAGTTCAAATCATGTGGCTTTCTCTTACCACAGTGACCCAGTCCTTACTCTTCGGTAACGAGCCTTTCAATTTCAGTGTGTCAAATGTGGGCAACCTCAATTTTGCCTCGTTCGTTGGTGGAGTTGTCGGCATGTTCTGGGGTGGCTGGGTATCCGATAAATGCATTATGTACCTCTCCCGCCGCAACAAGGGTATTTTGGAACCTGAGTTCCGTCTGTGGGCAATGCTTGTCCCATCGATCACTAGCACAGCCGGTCTCCTTATGTACGGCTTTGGTGCTCTCTATGGTGTCCACTGGGTTCTTCCTGGTATCTTTGGTTTGGGATTTATCAGTTTTGGCATTGGAGGTGGTGCAGCGATTGCGATCGCGTATGCAATCGATTGCTATCCCCATATTGCATCGGAGGGACTGGTGCTTATGCTCTTCCTTCGAAATATAATCGGCACCATATTCACCTTTGCTATCGAGTAAGTTTCATCATCACCTCAATCAAAACTTTTGCAAAGTCGTCCAGGTATCTAACACGATATTCTCTCTTATAGTCCGTGGCTCGCACGCAATGGCCTCCGGGATCTCACCATTATTATGGCGGTCCTTTGCTTCGTGTCAAACATGTCTTTCCTCCTTATGGTGTGGAAAGGAAAGAGTATGCGTGAGTGGACGGTGAAGAGGTATCTTCGCATGGTAGAGGCCAAAAACAAATCAATGACTGGCTATTAAGATCACAACAGGTGGCTCTCAATGTTTTAGAAATAGTTTTAAAAGTGGAAGCGATGTGTCTGTATTCCAGTTATATTCGTTAATCTGAAGAAGATCACTATAATATGCCAATCCAATATATAAACTGTCAACTTTGTCGTTGTTCTGCTCTCCTGGACGCAGTTGATATCTCAGCCTTAAGGTTAGGTACCCATCACGTGATATTGCATGTGCCTCGGAGCATCGAAACGGGCTGAATTTAAGATTTCATAACAGCTTCATTCTCGACAAGTTGAAATAATATATCAATTCTATATCGCATCTAATATTTCGTCTGGTTCCTCTCTGAATACAAAAAATATAACAGTGCAGATTATACCATGGCTTCTGGTGGGGCTCGACGATGGCAACAGCTAGTCCAGGAGCTGGTCTTAATCGCTGGTACTGTACGTGACTTCTTTACCCATCCCATCCGCATAGCTTCTCTCTTCTGACGTCTGCTTCTATCTAGTCCCTTTCTACATACTTCGTTGTTAGATTCCTATTATCCCGCCTCGAATTAGATCCAGAAAGCCAGAAACGTGAAGACGCTAAACGAAAATCGGCGGCAATCCTACGGAGGCTCGACCGCCGCGAAGATGATTCAGACAGCGATTCTTCATCAGAGGGACGGAGGAAGAAGTCACGGTCACGGAAAGAGGATCTCGCCCTTACCCAGTATGAGCAGGCGATTGCCATGGACGTTGTCGCGCCGGATGATATCCCTGTCTCGTTCAACGATATTGGAGGCCTAGACGATATCATAGAGGAGCTTAAGGAGTCGGTCATCTACCCCTTGACCATGCCGCAGTTATACCGATCCACATCATCTCTCCTGAGTGCACCGTCAGGTGTGCTTCTATACGGACCCCCGGGATGCGGAAAGACCATGCTGGCAAAAGCGCTTGCCCATGAAAGTGGCGCGTGCTTCATAAATCTACACATCTCTACCCTGACAGAAAAGTGGTACGGGGATTCGAATAAATTGGTGAACGCTGTCTTTTCGCTGGCACGAAAGCTGGAGCCGAGTATAGTCTTTATTGATGAGATTGATGCGGTGTTGGGGACACGTCGCAGTGGTGAGCACGAGGCAAGTGGGATGGTTAAGGCTGAATTCATGACACATTGGGACGGCTTGACGTCTTCTAACGCCTCGGGAAAGCCGCAAAGGGTACTTATTTTGGGTGCAACGAACAGAATTCAGGATATTGACGAAGCCATTCTCCGGCGCATGCCTAAGAAATTCCCAGTCAACTTACCTGCTGCCCCTCAGCGATTGCGGATTCTAAGTTTGGTTCTAAAAGATACCAAGGTTGATCGGCCGAATTTCGATGTAGATACGCTTGTCAATGTCATGGCGGGAATGTCGGGCAGTGATATCAAAGAAGCTTGTCGGGACGCAGCGATGGTTCCCGTTCGAGAACTTATCAGACAAAAACGAGATTCTGGCAGTTTAATACACTCCGTCAATCCCAATGAAGTTCGGGGGGTCAGAACCGGTGACTTCTTCAAAAGGGCGGGAGGCGTGAAGACACCGAATGAACCTCCTGCTGGCTCCCGCCCACGATCAACCTCCAAGTCTCTCGCGGAGAAGGAATGGGTCAGCGATTCGGAGGCTGATGACGCCGAGACGAAATCCAATCGCATTTCCGTCGTTGAAGGACTTGATTAACATCCGAATCATGGTTATAGATGATTTATATTTGTTCAGATATGCCGGAAGAAGCCCTGGTGGTAAAGCATTTTCTCATGGATGTCGGCGTTGGTAGAAGATCGAGGGTTGTCTGGGATATTTTTCTTCCTGTTTGTTCTTCGATCTACGGAGTGTCTATTTCCAACTATACTTAATTCTTTTTGAAATATAATATATTCTTAACAAACAACAACTTCATCTCCAGCCTTTTACCCGCTTCAAACCGTGCATCGCGATGTTCTTTTGCTGCATGATAGAGTTTGCTACCAAAGATGACGCGATTTTGCTGGATGGCGCTAGTTATTAATTAAAAACGACAAAGACACCGACAGGCTGGAGTCATCATCGAAACGGCCGACTTGTTCACTCTTGATCTCACATACATCTTGAAGAATATATCGTTGAATTGACACTGTCATTGTTCATATTTAATTTTATATTGAATCTTTCCTGCTCTTTCCGGTTGTCCACAGCGCATTTTCATCTCCATTGATGTCCCCCGCATCCCCAGCAATGTCAGAATCGGAGTATTCGTCGGCCAATGGCCCTCAGCCTACAGCCGATAAAGCAGAAGCTCTTCGCAAGGCCTTCCCAAAGGTCGACTTAGCTGGACATAACCTCCCTCCTTCTCCTGCGCCCTCTAGTCCCCGGAATGGCAAACGGTATGCTCTGGCGACAGAGCTTGTCTTTACCGAAGGCACCGATCAGTACAAGGCCAGCAGTGTGCCAATCTACCAGGTAAGAATAGGGAATAAAAAAAAAAGGTAGAAACTAGGTGACTGATATACAGAATGGAAAATATAGACTGCTACCTTCAAACAATCCACTGGCGCTGGAGGCGAAGAATATGACTACACACGATCCGGTAACCCTACAAGAACGCACCTTGAACGACACTTGGCGAAAATCATGTCTGCACAGAGGGCACTTGTGGTGTCCTCTGGCATGGCAGCTCTAGATGTTATCTCGCGTCTCCTCAAGCCCGGCGACGAGGTGGTTGCAGGCGATGACCTGTACGGAGGAACCAATCGACTTCTCAAATACCTGTCGACCAACGGCGGCATCACCGTCCATCACGTCGATACCACAGCTCCCGAAAAAGTAGCAGCAGTTCTTTCACCAAAGACAACCATGGTCCTGCTAGAAACACCCACAAACCCATTGATCAAGATCGTCGACATACCAACCATCGCCACCATGGCACACGCCGCCAATCCTGAAGCCCTAGTTGCAGTGGATAACACCATGCTTTCTCCATTACTTCTTAACCCGCTCGATCTCGGCGCTGACATCGTCTATGAAAGCGGAACCAAGTATTTGTCCGGCCACCACGATTTAATGGCCGGTGTGATCGCCGTTAATAACCTAGCACTCGGCGAGAGACTTTATTTCCCAATCAACGCCTCCGGATGCGGCCTATCGCCATTCGACTCGTGGCTGCTTCTTCGCGGCGTCAAGACTTTAAAAGTACGAATGGACCAGCAGCAATCCAATGCTCAGCGAATTGCTGAATTCCTCGAAGCTCATGGCTTCCGGGTACGATACCCAGGCCTCAAATCACACCCTCAATATGAACTACATAATTCCATGGCTCGCGGCGCCGGTGCGGTCCTCTCCTTTGAAACTGGAGATGTCGAATTGAGCGAACGAATTGTTGAAAGCGCCAAGATATGGGCTATCAGTGTCAGCTTCGGATGCGTGAATAGCTTGATCAGCATGCCCTGCCGCATGAGCCATGCGAGCATTGATGCGAAGACAAGGAAAGAAAGAGCCTTCCCTGAGGATTTGATCCGACTGTGTGTCGGAATTGAGGATGCTGATGATCTCATTGACGATTTAACGAGAGCTGTAAGTGGTTCTTAACTCCTTGTTTGTCTAAACTTTTGAGTCAAAGCTGGATATGGGTTTACTAACTGAAAAATAATAGCTTGTCCAAGCGGGAGCGGTAAATGTCACAGTGGATGATTTCCAAAACGTCAACCAAAGCTCCGAACCATCTACTTCTTCATGATTGATTTTGGGGTGAATTTTGTGCAGAAAATTGTTATCTGTGTGTGCATGTTTTTCAGGCGTTGGCGTTTAGCGATAGAAATACACCCAGGCATATAATTTATATTATTGCCATGTATTGAGGAATATATGACTGGTGATACATAAGAATAAAGGCTTATTGGATGGGGATATAAATTCATCGGCTTTATAGGCTTTTCTGTATTAAGAGCTTCCTACTTTGCCGGGTATTGTAAAGCACATATACCTCCAGTAACTACAGCGTATACCTAAAGAATGGGCTCATATCACCCAAATCAAGTAGCTCCTGGTCCGTATACTTCGCCCTAATCGCATCCTCGCCTTCTTCAGCCAACAACTTATCACGTTGCTCATTAACACGCCGATATGCGACGCGTAGCACGTATGCCACAATGATAGCAATAACACTCATGGCGAGAGAAACGCCAAACCCAGTCGGGTATGTTGGCTTCTCAGCTTGGCGGTAGATGTTAGATCCCGCAATTCCACCCCAGTTACCGATAGAGATGAGGAGAGCCATGCCCACGGCACGTTTAGAGGAAGGGGCAAGGTTGTTTCCTGTAAAGTTTCGCCATTGTTAGTCAACACTTCAAATCTTGTCGGCTCTACTTGAAGTATATAGGTAACGGGGGAAAAGATCAATTCTTACCAATCAAACAAACGATAGAAATGAATGGAGCATATAGCCCGGAGGCCACGACGAACAAGAACCCGTATGTAAGACCAGGGTATTTTGGCTGCGGGATGGCTATCTGGGCTATGAACCCCACGGCAGCAACGGCATAGCCGGCCATGATAAAGGGAGTTCGCTGCTGGTAGCGGTCGGAGACAAAGGCGAATACCAGTGTCATTATCATGGCGCATAGATAAATTGGGATAGTCAGGAGCTGTGCATGCGCCGCTGTATACCCGAGATCGGCAATAACGGTCGGGACCGTTGCCGTGAACCTGAATAAAATGCAAGCGTTAGGGCTACATTCAACAGCTATGTAATGGGCTAAAGGACCGGAACACATACCCATATACACCGATTGTATTAGACCAAAAAAGGATTATGGCAGCCCAGATCTTCCATTCTTTGAAGGCATTGACGATGTGCTGCCATCCAATCTTATCATTATTCGTCACCTTACCATGGCCGGATCCAGTCTCCAAGGCAAGCCTGTTCACAACGAATTCTCTTTCGGCTGGTGTCAGAAATTTCGCCTTTTCGGGGCTATCAGGAAGAATATGCCAAACAACAAATGACAGTGCAAGAGGAACTAGACCCTCGAGAATAAAGATCCTATCCAGGTCACATATATGTCAGCTGAGCTGTTAAGATCCATGATGTTGAGAGTTGGCTTAGATTTTTCACCTACCATCGCCAGCCAGCGAGTTTCCCAACCCCGTGCATTTTTTCAATTGCAAAGGCTAATAGTCCAGAAAAGGCGCCAGACAATGAAGCTGCCGCATAAAATACTGCCATCCGCCGCTGTACCTCGTAACGTTTGTACCAGATAGTCAACAGAAATGTCGAAGCAGGGAAGAAACCGGACTAGATACGGTCAGCTGCTGAGGGTACATATATGTGTACAAAGGAAATTTTTAAGGACAAACCTCTGTGACTCCCAGAAACCATCTTGTTGCTAGCAGGCCTTCGTAATTCTGGATGATACCCATTAAACTAAATCGAAGGAATTAGGTCAGGATGCCAGCCACGACTATGGAACAGAATGGCAAGAGTATAAACTCACGTCATCACTAATCCCCATGAAAACATCATAACCGATATCCACACGGATGGCCGCAGTATTTTGAGAACAATGTTACTCGGTACCTCAAAAAGGCCATAGGGAACGAAAAACAGAGTCAAAGCAACGTTATATTGAGAACCAACAAGCTGCAAGTCGTCTTCCATTCCAGCAATCTTTGCATTGGCAACTGGGATATCGAGTTAGCCTGGCGTACAACAACTATCTGTATGTATGTAAACGCTTAGATAGAGGTATCTTCATTCTCCCCCAGTCATTGATAGCGCTGGATATGAAGATAAGGCAATGGTATAGATGGCAAGCTCGGAACAAGGGAATAAAGACGTACTGTTTCCTCGATCTATAAAGGCCAGCAGATAAAGGACGGCCAAAAGTGGAACAAGGCGATAGTCAATCTTTTTGAGAATTCTCTTTGCCTCCTCGTCCGAGTAGGATTCAACCGTTCTGCGAGTTTCGCCCACATCTTCCTCGACCTTTGGCTCGTCGCTCATCGAGACCGTCTCCGGGCTGACCTGGACATCTTCCAGCTGCCTTTCCTCCCCCTTTGACTCAGATGATGTGTTTAACCCGGAGGTCATGTTGGATGCAAAGTTCACTAAGCTCGCAGACTGTGTACTCCTTGGGGCACGAGTCAAGGCAGCAAGGTGATAAAAGGGCGGAGGCGCATTCTTATTACAAAGACCCTCAAGATACCAATCCCGCCTGGAAAGTCTCAAACCGTAAGTTTAAATGATGGGGGTGACCTACAAAGCTCACCCTTCCCAGCCCGCAAAAGAAAACGCGCTGGCAGTCTTGTAATCCCGGCGGCCCAAACCCCATGTCGATCCTACAGTAGTGTCCAATGATGGCTGTAATTGGAATTGCCAAGTGAACCGCGTGCCTCATGTACAAACTTCGAGAAAACAAAACAGAGGTCGAGCCCAGCTCCATGGTTGGCCACCGGCCAACTTGGTCGATATCCCTCGGCACCCACGCGTTGGAGACACGGTGAAATCAGCCGAATGTTCACCCGCTGGATGAAACGTGGAGAAGCTGGTGGACACCGTGGGGTGCTTTTGCGGGGAAGCAAGAGAGCACAATGACCTGCCTGCTCAAGCGTACATTTGGTGGAGTAGGTTGCATGAGCTTTGAGATTTTGAATCGTCTCAAAATGTAGTATCCGACATATGTAGAGTCGGCTTTTGAGTGAGTTCTCTATGTATAGTCGTCATGGCATCGATCCGGCATTTTATCAGCATCAACGAGCGGTCATGACTGTATAACGACTATTGCGATCTTTTTCTGCGCCCCTAGTCTTTGAAGTTCTGTTGAAGAACTGCTTCAGGACTCTGGGGTTTCATACCCGGTAGTTAGGTCTCGACTGTTCTGTAGTCTACGAGATCGGTGCAGGCCAAATACGTGTATCCATGGGTCAAAGCCCTCCTAGCGGCTGATGGCCGCCAGCATCACATCCAGACTGCTCCGCACGCAGTCAGGCGGGTAAAAATGCACACAATTATACAGACATATCAAGTGAAGCTTCATCGAACGTGCCTTTTGGCTTATTATTTTGACTCTTCAGACCGCCCTGGCTGACTAAGACTTCGGCGAAAAAGTAACGCTCACCGGCTTTTCTGCTCGGCGTTAGCGCTTTCTTCACCACTCTGCGCCCGCAGTAAAGCGCGACGATGTGGCTCTCGCTTCCTGGCACACGTTGAGGGCACCGCCAGAGACTGGAGACAGAGAGCCGGGCCCGTCTTTGCGCTCCTTCGCACACTCTTTTTCTGTTTAACATCACTGCGTCGTGACTGCCCGTTATTTCCCTGCATTCAAGCTCGAGTTCAGCACTATTATAATCTTAAAATAGAACAAGCCTAAGCGCTTTTTCGTGTCTGCGGCCTCAGGGGATGCCTCATAGTCCAGAAAGCGAAGCCGGCCCTTCGCATAGTAACCGTGACGTTGCCGAAACCGCCAATGGGTATCACGGTCCTCATGTTCACCCAAAGCCCATCCCTGTCCCGGAGGCATACCTTGGAGCAAGCCCCTTACTAGGGCTGGACAGCAGTTGGAATACAGACAAGCTTGGAACAAGATTACTATTTGATACAGCAAGCGCCCTCAGTGCAGCTGGCTTGATATGTCCCATCATCACGATAATTGACCGGTACGCTCAGCTTCCCAACCTGCTGCGCTATAAATCCCAGCTATAGATCTATACGGAGCTAACTCCGTCGCTGGACAGGTCAATTATTGAGAAGGCTGCGAAAGGCCTCCCGATTCGTCAAAGTCTCGCATCTTCCACTCGAAACCTTTTGACCCGCCCCCATAGATTTCTGGCCTCCGCGCCGTTTCTGCTCATTTACATGCTCTACTCTAGCACCTATGTCACGGCAAATATAATTGATACCGTCGTTTCGACGACTAAAAACCTTTCGGCCGATAGTATATCGGCTGGTCCAACAAAATTCGCATCCACCGCCCTTGTTAACATGTCCCTGTGCGTCTACAAAGATTCCCGCTTTGCAAAGATATTTGGAGTACAAAACGCAAAACCCACACCTTCACCGCCTACGACCCCGTCTCCTTCGAAGCCAATTCAAAATACAATCCCAAGGACATCTCTGGCTCTCTTTGGCGTACGGGACAGCCTTACTATATTCGCATCCTTTAATCTCCCTCCATTAATATCACCCCACATCCCCGACTTCCTCGCCTCAACTCCGTCGTCCAAAACCTTCTTAGCACAATTCTTTGCTCCCGTTAGCGTACAGCTTATCAGTACGCCGCTTCATCTTTTAGGTTTGGATCTATACAACAGACAGCCACCTGGAGGCCTTACTGCGGGTGATAGGTGGGTACGCGTGAAGAGGGATTGGGCCGTATCTTGTGCTGCTAGAATTGGTCGAATCCTACCCGCCTTTGGTGTTGGAGGGATTGTTAATACTCGGCTAAGAGAACGATTAATGCGCTCTTTAAACATGGAGTGAGGGGTGCATGGAGCAGCATCTTAATTCCGCGATTTGAGAGCCGCTCGGCGGCTTACCGCGAACTTGGCTACTGGGGGTTAAGATCTAAGGGTCTTAGCCAATGCAGTCAGATCGACCAAGGTTACATAATTGTCAGACACGTATAAAGTATGTGGCAACAACAGGCTGCACATTCAAAGTTACTTATAGATGCATAGAAATAATTATATAGATCAGTTTTACGGTTAAACGATTAATGATATTCAACTTGTTTTCTTCTAGCATTCTGGGTGTTTCCATTAGAGTGTTTTACAAGCAAGCGGGTAATCATAGATTGGAAAGTTCTCATGGTAACATATTTGATGCTGGGGAAATGTTTTATTGGCAGTATGCCCAAGACAAACAAGAAAATCTCAAGACGAGGGACGAGTGCTGTCCAGTAGAATAGATTCGGTCAATCCTTTTTGTTTTTTTCACTCTTGAAAGATGAGTAGGAGATGTCATGCGTATATACAGAGGATAGGAGAGTTGATGCAATGCTGTAGTTTAGTAATTGAAGAACGAAATTAAACCATGCTCAAGGATGCACCACAAAATGCATGATATGGCGGGTTGATGGAAACAAATGAACACTATGCAGAGGTATATTTTAATCTTCTTTTTCTCGTCGTAACCGCCGCTCCTCTCGACGGCGCTCGCGCTCTTCTTTCCGACGTTGTTTAGCCTCCTGAAGCGCATCTAGAGTTTTAGAAACTGCTGTATCTTCAGATGGTGGAGGTGGTACAGCGTCAGGTCCACCAATGGCTAAAAATGCCCTTCGGAATGTCCATTGAACGGCATGTTCAATTGGCGCATCAAACAGGTAGGGTAAAACGGGAACGACAGAAAGACCGAGCTATGGAGACGTTGGTTAGCACCTGGTCAACCACTGGCGGGATGTTCAAAGCCATGAGAAGCTACCTACCCCAACTGGTCCCCATGTCCTAATAAGCGTACTTCCAACTCCCTTCATTGCTCTTCCGCTATACTTTACTATAGAGTGGATAGTAAAAGCCGGCAAAGCCATACTGGCAAGCACTTGAAACACAGCTCTTTCCGCCATCACAGAACGATAATCTTCAGAGAGTGGGATTTTCATCGTCGACCATGGGGTCAGAGTGTCTTGCTCGGGGTCTTTCCAGGGCATAGGATGCTTTGGAGAGGAAGTAGAACCATACGGCTGTTCCTGAAGCTGACGCTCATGGGACTCATGTTCCTCGAATCCCTTAGTCGAGATTTGATCCAGCGTTGCTTCAACTGGAACAATCGAAGTTGCATTCCTGTATGCCTCACATTGCGGCGCTATCGCCTCTCTATTTCGAAGGTATGCTTTGTGGCCCTCATTTGCTACATCACCGACTATATATGCCCAAGAGATTCCATATGCTCCCCGCACTAGCCACGGGTGAGCTACGGGACGGAAGGATTCACCAACCTCGGAGGTGTAGGCGACATATCGATGGGCAGAGCTCAGGAGCGTTCGAATACGGGCAGCGTAGCCAGTATACCGGTACTTAGTATCGACGGAGTCCGCAGTGCTAATGATAAGGAGATTAGCAGCTGACACTCCCTCAGAAGCCGAGCTTTTTAGACATCAAGTGCGGGCGGGGTTAATCGTACTGGCCATCGTATAGATGTTCAATAAACTCCTCTTCGCTATCAACAAGTTTTTGTAGTTCGGGATTTAGGTGACGCCGTCGGGCTGTTTGTAAAGCCTTGGTCTCGCCCTCCCCTTCATCTTTCTTCTTATCCGAAAACATGGTTGTAAATATAGATGTAGTTAACAGTGTAAGCTGATCTCCCTCTAGATTGTGTCTGTGAAGTACCAGCGACTGTGTCACGATGAGGGAGGCAACAAGAGAGAGTAACCAGCCATCGATATCGACGGAGGCAACAGCCCGCCGCACCACGCGACCCCTTTTGGGGAGTACATGCCAAACACATAGAAAACATATGCGTATCCGAGGTATCGCCCTTGTGCTTACCCGCCAATCCATGTCACCTACCCGCTTTTAGCCTCAACTTGCCAAAACCAGCCAATCCAAGAGCCGGATCGTCCGTTCCCCCGGCTATTTTGGCCCCGCTTTCTTCATCGAGACAGAGACAGCAAGTAGAAGAGGTCTGATTGGATAAATTTTAACCAATGGTAAAATGATAATTTCTTAGCTCCCAATTGGCTGGAACTGTTTATATTATGTAATCCATGTCTTGAGTACTGTTCACGTGACTTACCGAGCCTCCCAACCGTCAACGTCCAAAATGCCTGGCTGGCTCTGTTGTCGCATTCAATCAGACTCTCGCTCCGCATCCTCTGTCCCAGCGCAGCATTGAACCCGATCACGACGCTTCGTGCACATAAACCGGCTTTTACTTTCATTCCCCAAGTTCTTCCACCCTCACAATGGTCGTTTACTACAACGTTGCCGGCCGAAAAGTCGGTTCCCACATTGTACGTATACCGTCAAGCTCTACCCATCCCACGCTCCCTTGAGACGTTAAAACACATGCCCAACTCCAGGATCTATATTGTATTATATCCATCTAACGTTCTTCTTACTATCAGCTCGCAATGGCCGTTCTAGCAACCACTGGCGCTGGCACATATCTCGCCCTTCCCTCCAAGCCGGCTAAGACACCACAAGGCCCACCAATCAACGCAAGCAGCAAGGACGAAGAGCAATTTATTCAGTACGTCTAAGACAACTCCTCCATATATCTTTGGCGCGTCAATTTTTATGCCAATTACTTTTTTTGCGGCGACCTAACTGACCCGCTTTCTTTCTCATAGGGAATTCCTGAAAAGTGCGGAGGCGGATGAAAAGAAAGCCAAACAGTAGGCTCGGAGTCAATGATACCATTCATTTGCTAGAACTATCCCTCCCGACGTTATGTTTCACCGGACTGTGTTTGGGTCACGAAATACTGTAAATTATATTAGATCCGTTTCCTATCCAGCCGAACATGAGTGGGAAACCGTGTGCTTTAGGATACTGAATAAAGGAAAATAGATATTCACCGGGATGAATTGATTCTGCTGTCACGATATGATGAATATGTGAATTCTTTGGACACACAATTGGAAGTCTGCTCTCAGAATCGTGCTCTAACATCATGAAATCTCTACAGTCATACGGTCGTCTCCTTGATATACAGGGCCGCTTCTCGGAACATGAATGAACCCCACTGGGTACGGTATACCAGTACTTTTGCAGTTCGTGATACACGAATGGCAGCATGGGTCCGGGTCTTCGACATTATTTCATCACGATAACATTTCACTGGTGAGGCTGCATAATATCATAAAGGGCCCATAAAAGCGATTAGTCTATATACCCTCAAGACTAAGAGGTGAGCTCAAAGCTGTATCTGAATATATCCTTGGGGCTCTACCGGCTTTCCTATCGTCACCGTTGCCTTCTTCTCAGGCAAACTCATAATGATGCTGAACAGCGTAGCACTTGGGTGTTCCTTTGAAGCCGTCCTACATATCGACCCCGGGTGCCCCTTTGTATCCGACAAAATATTCCTAATACCACTCTCACTTGGCGCGGCAGGCTGTTGGCACAAAAGCTCGCGGACCCGATCCAATCGATTCAAGCTATCAGGCAGCCAGAGCTTCGACTCAATACCGGGGTGGTCGAGAATAAAGTGGTTTGTATGGGTGACGACCCCCTGTCGACCTTCACGCTCATCGCCCTGTTCAAGCCTGACGATATCGTTGGGTGAACACTCCAAGCCAGTTCCCCCTGTGCTATCAGCGACTAGGATATGGCAGGCCGACGCCACGCCAATCTTCTCCAGCTTTTCGATAGCCTCGGTTCGTGAAGCGCTCTCCAAAACCAAGCGAAGGGCTAAATGGCAAGGGAGCTTATCGAAGTTGACACCCGCCGCTTTGATGGCGTTTAGAGTAACCCCCACTCCAGAAGAATTCAGCCCTATTTTACCGATAATCCCAGCTTCTGCGATCATGTGGATGGTAGGTTTTTCTGTGTTGGGTTGGGTGATATGGAGAGAGATGAGGTTTGGCGATTGTCCGGCTTCCCACTATATCAGACAGGCATCAGCAAACGTCCCGACCTGGGATACCTCCCTCTACCCCTAATCAACTTACGTCCCAATTTTGAGCCAGATATGCCTTGTCTTCGTTTTTCCAAGAAAGAGCTGTGCAGCCATCACTGAACATCCCATATGCAATTTCTGTCCGCACGTTCAAAGCAATGATGGATTCTACATCCGTACCTGCTCCCTGTGCAATTCCTATCCGAGCCAATAAGTATATGTAGTCTTAAAGCGATAAGAAGAGAAGTTCCAACTAACCTCTAATCTCTTGCATATAATCCGGAAATGATGTTTCCAGAACGGTGACAAATTTGAGTGCATTTAGACATACTTCAGGCCAGTCCATTGAACACTGCCGCTTGAATAGGTCTCGATAGAAGGCTAGACTACCATGTACTTCTTCTTTGGCATGTTCGCCATGTTGAACTCCGATCTATACAATCCATAGGTCCATGTGTAAGCCATCACATTTGTATTTCCATATATCTCTGGGCACTTGACATACCTCATAAGGAGACCCCTTGCATGAAATGGAGCGCATGTTGATCTTTGTTCTTGCCCTGCACGGTGCGGATAACTAGTATCTAGATAACGACCTTCAAGACTGCACCGACTAAAATATATACTGATGCAAATTTTCTCAAGGGATGGGATATAAAACAAATACAAATATAAAACTGAATATTATATTATATTTTTGGCCCTCCCCACGCTTGTCGGGGAACGTCATCGGCTCGGTTGACTGTTTGGTTGCGGGGAAGAGCCGAACGCCGAAGGTAGGTAGATAGAAGCCATGGCCTATAAAATTGTTACAAAAGTGCCTTTGGAGTTAGATTACGAGTATAGAAGGATGTGACAGTTGAATAATAGCCGTGGCGTCGATAGGCATAGCGGTAGGGAGGACAGGCGAATGAGACTGGTAGAGGGTAAAAAAAAAGAGGAGGAAAAAATCGCCGCAGCCAGGATCGAACCCGCTACCTCAAGGTGACGGAAATTTCCCTTTTGGGCGCTCTTCTGGACATCAGAAGTACCTTTTGACCCTCATCGAAACTCCAAGATCGCAGCTCTCTATCAACAAGTCAACAAGAACCAGGAATAAAAAAATATTAGGATACTCATTGCTCACCATTTATCGCACATCTCGTATCCTCTGTACCTATAGACCGCTATCCCTGCCTTTTATCAAGGGGATTTGACCTGAGTCTATAGAACAGGCGGCGTAGACTGCTTCCCTCTTCTCCGGCTGCGCTAGTCTAGGAACTACTAAGAGGGTGGAAGGCTACTTCGGATACCAGAAGTATATGACACTCTCTTTGACCACTCGACCATAGCTTGTCTACTAGTTATTAGGCCTTTCTGATCCTAATATTTAAGGGGTAAAAATGGCTGGCACTTTCCATCTATATAGAATATATTCCTGCATGTAAGCGCTGCTTCCCATACTAAGCAGCCAACGCCAAGCCATATTATCTAATCAATAACCAATCTTTGCTTGGTCAATATCATCGCAATCATTTTTATATCTGCTTGCAACAGAATAACAAGCAACTGATTACACCAATGAAGAGAATACCTTTCCCCTTCTCCCTAAACATCGGTACTGATATTGTTCATATCCCTCGTATCCACCGTCTCATTACTCGACCTTCCAGCGCTGTCAATTCCAAGCATAAACCAAGCGAAGCCGATACCTCCTCCTACCTGGGGAGATTCACACGCCGCATTCTCTGCGAGCAAGAACAGACATACTTCCAGTCGCGGTTCTTACAGCAACAGCCGTCCTCGTCAGCGCCGTCAACATGTCTCCAAAATACCACTGATGCAGCAAGGTGGCTAGCAGGTCGCTTCGCCGCCAAGGAAGCTGCAAGGAAAGCCGCACCGGGAGGTGCATCTGCTATCAGCTGGAAGGATGTAATGGTACAGGCCGAAATCGGTGGCAAAGGAAGGCCGGAAGTCATCTACCTAAAGGACGGCGGTGCTGTGGGAGAAGTCGGGAAGCTATCGATCTCACATGACGGAGAATATGTGATTGCAATGGTTGTCGCTGCTAGTCCGGACAGCTAGTGTACGCCTTGGAGGGAACAAAGAGACGCCCCATGCTACAACTACGCGTACAGACCAATGCTCCAATGGTACTGCACCACCGGGCTACTGGCTAGCGTAGGGCTGCATCATTTAATTTGCAGTTCTGTGGCGCCGGGCGTTCCATGAAGGTTATAATTTTTCAAAGTCAGTGCCAACTTATCGGCCAACTGCATTGGCTGTCCTCCCGTCCAGTTCGCCCGTGCGATCAGCCCTGCATGCAAACCAATTGTTAGCGCCATTACTTTCCACGAGACAGACAGCTCTGCTACCCTTCTGTGCAGTTGGATATCTTGAAATGATCCACCGATGCGCACGAACGAGAAGGAGCATCAAAGTCTTCTACATGAGCGCATGTTTCTAAGCGTGGAGTACATACCTGCCTGGTACTGCATATATTTTTTGGCTAGAAGGCTGCTTTTTCGCCCAGAGTTAGCATTCCCCAATTGAGCCTTCTGCATACTCAGCCCTAGCCACATCCAGATCTGGATTAGAGAGGGCTGCAAGAGTTCGAATTCCCCCGCTCGAGCTAGAAACATATATGCAAGCCATAAAGTTATATGGCCACAAGTGCACAAGTCTCTTGGGAATTAATAATCGTCTTCAGCCAGTGTGAAAGAGTCTAGAATTATATACAGAGATCCAGATATAAAAAAAAACTGCTTCAGGGGGCAATATAGAACTTTAAGGATTACACAGCATATCCCGCGCATCGGTGCCTTTCTGATTCAATATATACATACATGTACTATCCTACCTCTACATAAATTTAATTATTATTCGTCACCTAAGGCCTAGAGCATGCCCCCGTTCATCGATAATAATGCAGCCACTGGTTTAAATGTGAGTTTACGGAGGACTGTATAATCCGCTCCATATTTCTCCATAACTTTAAGGGAGCCCCCCACCTTCTGTAGTTTTCTTGAGGCTACTCGTCAATGACCGTTCTATTAGTAGAGTCATTGCGAGAATATCATTAACACTTTATAAATTATACTATTAACGCTGTTTTGGATAAAGAAATTGGTGTGATCATTTTGGTTGTAGTGAGTAGACGTTCTGCAGCTTTCATCCCAACTACAATCCGGAAATGTACCAAAATTATCAAGCAGGACTGATGCGAAATTCCATAGGAAACTACATACTCTGGGAAATAAATACTTGCCATCAAAGGCAAGACACAGCTATTCTTTGATAGCAAGAATGCCGTTCTCTCATCACAGCCATTCCGGCCAGTTCTGCCCAGGACATGCAAAGAATGAGTTGGAAGAAGCCATCCAAACAGCCATAGGCCAGGGGATGCGTGTGTTCTGTCTATCAGAGCACATGCCTCGGAGGGAAGAGGATTTATACCCTGAAGAAGTGAGCTGCCTCAGACAAACAAACATATAATACCTGCTCCCCGGGTGATCCGGGGATGATATTCGGCTGACGACCGTACGGCGATAGATCGAAGCGAATTCCACTGCAGACTGGCTCCTCGAGAACGAAGCAGCCTATTTCAAAGAAGCACAACGGCTAAGAGAGAAATATAAAACAAAGATAAACATCCCCATTGGGTTTGAGTGTGATTGGATCCGACCTTCGTCCTTGGATCTAATCCTCCAATCTCTCTCGAAGTATTCGTTCGATTACTTCATTGGCTCAGTCCATCATGTCCACACCATCCCGATCGACTTTGACACCCCATTTTACGTCAAAGCGCGTGAGAAGGCCGGTGGGAAGGACGAAGACCTCTTTGCAGACTACTTCGATAGCCAGCTTGATATGCTGACTGCATTGAAGCCCATGGTGGTTGGGCATTTTGATCTCATTCGGCTCAAGAGTGATGATCCGGAAAGGAGCTTTAAGCAATGGCCTAGCGTGTGGGAGAAGATATTGAGAAACCTAGACTTCATCGCTGGCTATGGAGGAATGCTCGAGTTAAATTCTGCGAGTCTCAGAAAGGGTATGAGCGAGCCATACCCCAAGGCTGAAATATGCAAGGTGCGTTTTAATTTTTAGTTTTTTTTCGCACGAATCATTGGAGATTTCCAATTTGTCGTTGCACACCCGACAACGCTTACAGGACTAATATTTCCTTTCTCGTTTGCCAGGAATTTTTGGCCCGAAATGGACGGTTTGTTCTCTCCGATGATAGTCATGGTGTCGACCAGATCGGGCTGAACTATCATCGTGTTCTCGAATTCCTGGACATCGCTGGCATATCCACGATCCACTACCTAGAATACTCAGAAGACAAGTCGACCGAAGCGGCTGATTCTCGATTTCCCAATACGAGGATAAAATCCATTGGCGTCGCGAACTTGAAGAACGAGCCATTTTGGAAATAACTGAGCACGACCGAAACACTTCATCTATCTGGGGCCATCAAAGCACGGTTAGGATATAAGATCCGAGCCAGCAACGTTTTCTGTTCTTTTCTTTTCTTTTCTTTTTTTTAAGTACCAGCTCTCGCCATACGTCACCCCGTCACCCCGAGACCTCTTTATATCTTCCCTGAGTTCCATTGGCGCATTGGTGTAACGCGTGTTGCGCAGGGCCCGAAAATTCGCTGATTTCGGGACCAACTGCATCAGTCTAAAGCTCATTGGGCGCGTCGCTAGACATCATTATTATCGTACTGGTACAAGCGGATCGAGAATGTTTTGGATATGGGGGGAGGCGGGATCGGAAATGCAGGCCTAACGTATAGAATTCAACCTTCATGCAGATGCGGATGCAGATTGATCTGAGCGCCACAGGAGTAACTAGGAGGAAGTTAGAAAAAAGCCATATTTATAGCTGACCAGGCAGAGAATGGCTGCGTTTTTCTTTTTCGATATTCATCTTGCTCTTCTTTGACTGGCTCTTTCTCTGCCTCGTGTGTGTTAGCCTGATAGATCGATGAGCTTGTAGAAGGCTTTCTTTGTTTCCTGACTCATGCCAACGGTCTGGAATTCGCATATCCAGCTAGTGGCGAATATATCAGCAGAGAGAATGCTGCTTGTCCTTTGTCTGACGGTCATACATACAGCGGACCAGCTGTTCACGATAACATCTCGTCACACGGATGAATCATCAAGCGTTTTTGTCTGTTTGTTTGCCAGAAAACAACGCACCGTTTTATAGCTGCAGTGTATCTTTATGTCGACAAGTCTTCGAGTCCTCATACAAAGGGCTAAACCCCCTCCTCGTCGAGCCTTGTATCGACAGCCAAGTATCCTTCAACAGATAATTATGCTGTGTGACCACATGCTAGGCCGTGAATTAGGATGTGGTAGCGGGTGGGGGATCGTCTCTGCTTCAACAAAGCTCCATCTCCATACATACAAGCCAGCTTGGTAGTATTCGCTCCATCACATTTCACCACATCTCACGCGCTTCTTCCTCTCACCCGTTTCTCCCTCCTCTGGTCCCCCCTCAACAGACGCATACATACGAACTAAACCCACCCGGTGTCAGTGTGCGTGCGTGTGGGGGATAAGCAGAAAATCCACACACACTCGCGCATCGCAAGAACCACACTTCTCCCATACGAACGAAGCGCATGCACCTAGAAAAATTCAAAATATCAAATAGCATTTGTTAGTTCAAGGTCTAGACCTCAACGTATTATGTATATGAACCGGATTTTTGCAACGATAATTTCCTAGGCCCAGGCTAGTTCGTACATGTGTGCTAAACTGCCGTATGTATCTCGACAATCTAGATATGCACGGTTGTCTAGGCGAGGGGGTCAATCAACAGGGATAGAGAGAGGCGTTACAGGGGGCCGTCCATGCATACATATACATGGACAAGGTCAGCTACACAATATGTATGTATGTATGTTTGTGTGGGTGAGGCGTCTTATTTTCTCCTTGGATCCCGAGCAAACTTCGGCTTCAAGGTAGAAGAGGCCCAGCTTCGGATAGCGCGGTTTTACGACATCGCCTCCTCGAATGGTGCAGTGACATGGCTCAGGTCAGATTTCACTGAGTCAGGGTAAAGAACGTGTTTTTAATCTACGAGAGCGCGGAGGACGCCGTATGTGGTGATGAATTATTTGCCCGAAAGGACTAGCAAAGTGAACTAACCGTCTGCTGGGAGCCGCGTCACTCTCATGCCTACAAGGGGCATTCATCAATCAGGATTTTGTCATCGAGCAAAGTGTAAAAACCGTTCGAATGTCGAGCCAGTGATCCTGCACTTGCTGTTGTACCCTCTAATCCTTGCATTTCGTGCAGTGAGTTGGAACATTGCCCTCGCAGCTCAACGGCATGGGTCAAAAAGGCCTTGTCCAAACAGGAAGGAAATGTGGCCAAGAAGCATCCCATCAGACTATGATAACATGGGTAGCGGGGTTTTTGGTTCTTGGAAATTCTTTTTCCCCTTAGTTACGAAGTGCATATTCGGGGTTGTTGAAGAAGGAGAGTCTGCTCGCTTTTGTTCTGTGTGGCTTGCGGGAGTACCGCGATTGCCGCTGTCCACGAGCGTACCCAGACCTAACACATGCGTCTTCGGATCGTAACGCGGCATGTATAGGAAGCTAAAGCGTGTCTAATGCTCTTCATCACATCCTGTTGTTTCAAAGCAGTCACCCTAGTATACCCTCTGCACATGTAGATGGTGATATCTACATACCCCTTGTGCCTGAGCCGGGATATATTTGACCGTGTCCGATCGGGCTAAAATGCCTGGCCATGCCCTTGCGATAACAGCATTGTCAGTGGCTCGGAATGGCGTCAGGTAAAATCCAACCAATAGAGAACCAAGGTGTTAGCCCTAAGACAAGAGCCGGGTATAAGATGTATCGTCTAGGGTCTCCCCGTTTTTGCATTTGCAAAAGACGTAAGGTTTTTTATATGCGGCTTTTAGCCTAAGATGAGATCTTGCATCTGATGCATGGAGGCCATATCTTAGTCTTCTGCACTGTGCGGGATGCTAAATCTTGCTCCAGCATCCATGCCAGTTGGAGCAGGAAGACGGAGACGTTAATCGGCATTATTGTTGATGAGAAATAATTCCCATGGCAAAATCGCAAGCAGACAGAGAGAATAACGGTTCTATTCCCATGGGTATGGTTTGTTTGCCCTTCTTTTCCCGTTATTTCCTAGTCGCCTTTCGCGTTTCTTTTTCTTCGTTTGTGTTGCATGACAATATGATATGATATGAGGCACATTCCAAGCGCCTTGGAAGTGGAAGTGGGAATGGCATATGAGTGGTTCGGGACCACGATCCCCATCAATGAGCCTCAAACGTCTCAGACAAAAACAAAAGAAAGTGGATTAAATAGACGTGACACAAACAGTAAGCGATGATGCTTCAGCGTCGGGTTTAAAACATCTGCTACTGTTTCTTGAGTTTGTGTGACCATCCCCGGCCAGTAAGGCTTGAAAAGTTGGAGATGCATATGACAACCGGGGAAAAGGCAGAGGGAGTATGGGAAGATGATAACATGATATATTGTCCGCGTCATCATCATCATCAGCTCTTGTCAGGGTAAAAGTCTGGTGATGATTTGACGGAAACGCGGTTATCCAGCCGGACGTCGGGTATGGCTGTATAGATGTATGACGGCTCAAGTGCACGACGGCAATAGATACGGGGCATGTTTCTTCACAGGGAAAAGCAAGCGCGCGCAGTGGAGGTATGTATGAGATCTTCCGTGATAGTGGAAGGGGAAGACCTGCCGGTCTATATATATCAACATTCTCCATAGAAAAGAAACGGCTCAGGGGGAAATGTACCCCATAACCACGCCACAAACGCGTATACACACACACAGCGCGTCGTAGCGTTCATAACTATCGCCGCCAATAGCTCATTATCGAAAAAAAAAATAGCCCAAAATTCTGACAGAAAACCGCTCCGTCTGTCATCGCATGTATGAAAGCAAGCCGTGTGTTCTCCACCCTGAGAACTCGCATATTTTAACCTTTAGATTTTTAAATAGTGAGAGGGTCATTTGCTCCACAACCGCATCTTTTTCTTTTTCTGTGTTCCTTTCGAGCCTTCGCCGCGGGGCAACTTCGAATAAATGAGAAAGAAAAAGAAAAGAAAAAACGATCGACGGGGAAAAGTAATATGTCGAGGAGGGGCGCACATCCCCCCCCATCTCGCTTGTGAATTGCCATATCCTTACGGAGGAGGGGAAGAAAAAGACAAGTGTGCGGGCGCGTGGAAGTGCTTCATACGGCGCATCTGCTCTCTCAGGCGAGCCGCGATGATGACAGTTCTAGATTTTTGTGTGTGTATATTTCGACCCACAGTCGCCGATGAGACATGATAACCGCCCCTTCGACATGCCTACGTAGCCCTCATGCGGAGTATACGGAGTCTGCTTCCTTGGTGCGCCTGAAAGGAAGAATGCCCCTGAAAGTATTCCGTACCATGTGTGTGGTTAATATATGTAGTTGTTTGCTGCTTCACGAGCCGTGGGCCATACGCGCAAAGGAAGCCAGGCGAGCGAGAGATTAAAGCGTGTTAATCATCGAAGATCATCGCTGGACCTTTGGGGCTCAGTTTTCTCCATATCTGGTTATACAGGGCTATACTATGACTCCATACGAAGCACATATAGTTGATAGTTATGTAGCCCTTTGAAGATAGCTGATAAACTGGCCTGGCTATGAAACCATGAGTTGTCTGTCTTCTTTTCTAGCCTTTCTTCCACAAAGACTATCAGTGTACAACTGTAGACATCGAGAGCAGATCCACTGAATGAAAGAAAAGACCGAGGGGTGTTATTTGTCGAGTCTGGGGTGGATCCGATCTAGAACGCTGGCCAAGATACATCTTTTATGCAGCTCCACGGTCTGTGGCCATGATAGGTCAGGCAGAAAGGACTGTTGAGCCCGTCAGGTTAACACCGTCGGAGAGCGCGCGAGTGATTAAAAAAGGGGGAGGGGGGAGGCCTAGCCACGCCGCGCGTTAGATGTGCCTTAGAATAGCTCGATACTTGACTGAGGGTGATCAGATACTCTATTGACAACTCAACAGGCCGGTATTCGCACCGAATGCCGCTTCTCTGGGACCTCATACATGTGTTGAAGATGCATGCTGTGAGGTGGATACAAGACATGGACATGGACATGGACATGCTTAGGGGTCCGAGGATCAAGCGCTAGGCATGGCATCTTGCCCCGATTTGCGTCTCCTCCGAGTTTCTCCCTCCATGCGAGCAAAAGGAAAGGCAGAGGAGAGGATAGAGAGAGAGAGAGAGAGGAGAGACCATGCCCTATCCACCAGTTTAGCTTTGCAGCGGATGTATAACCTATATGCACAGATGGACATGGTGCAGATTCAAATACGTACTTTGTCTGTGTTATTCCGTCCACTAAGAGGGAGAGATTGAAAGAGTATAAAACGTTTCCATCACTCAAAGCCTAGAGAGACCCGCCTTTGCGCTGTGACCCTCGAGAAAAGAAAAACGATGCATGGCCATTTTATATGTCTTCGTACTCCATGATTTGCCAGAGGCGTTTAAAGATAGATCAACGCGATACCCGCAGTTGTCTTTCGATCCATACCAGAAATTAAAAATAAATATAAAAATAAGTAAAACCATAAATGATTGAAAATAAATAAAAACGAGGGTTAAACCGCGGTTGGAGGGCGTTAGGAGATGTGACTGGATGTTCTATATACGAAGCAGCTCTCCCTCTCCCTTCTGCCTCTGTCTGTCTGTTTGTCTCCCTTCCTCTCTCTCGTTGGGACGAAAACGAAGAGAAAAGAAAAAAGAATCAAAAAAGCAAAACATTCTGACATGAAAGCAAAAGTGCATCCCAAACTCCCATGTACGAATGATGTGGCAGACGTGATGATATCGAATCTCTAGAAGCATCCACTCTGTCTATATATATATTGCAACAGACTCCCATACCATATTTTCCTCCTCTTCTTCACTTCTTCTAACTGTCGTTTCTTACATATCTGGTCGGGGGCTGGCTGTTTTTTCTCTTCGCTTTAGACGATTTAATTGAACAAACCAAAAAAACTATTACTTTATTTAATTCTCTTCGCTCGTTCGGCCTTCCGTCGTCATCGCCGCATCTTCGACCTATTTATATACCCGCCATATCCACTTGGATAGCAAGACGGGGAGAGCAGATCGGCTGCCAAAGCAATAATTAACATATAATCACTTATAATAGCTCCCAGTAAGTGTGAAGCTTGTCCTTTTTCCCCTCTGTCTGCCGCCCTTGTCGCATGCAGGTCCCTCCGCCCCCCTGGTCATGTATATATATAACTATCTATATATATCACTATGTCCATATCTCCATATTCAAAGAGTTCTGGACTTTCTTTTTGCCTCTTGCTTTCTTTCACGCTTCTGTTTGGTTTCACTCTGGGTTGTTCCTTTTCTTCTATTCATTCGCTACTTCTATAGTTACATCTTGCAGCACCTTCACTTTACATCACGCCTATTACTTTCAGGCTATTTATTGCTACCTACTTACTTTCTGACATAGAAAAAACTTTCCACTTTACAACTTCTCTTGAGCCACTCATTCAGAGGATATTCCTGGAAAAGAAGCGGAGAATCATTCAAAACTTCCCATTTTAAAATATTGAAACGACAGCCTACGATGGGCGTTACGAAAAAGGTCATCAAAACCGGAAACGGAGTCGACCGTCCCTTCAAGGGTGACGAGGTCATCATGAACTACCGTGGTTGTCTCTATGACCCTGGTGCTGCCACTTCTCATTACATGGGCAGACAGTATGTATCTCTCTCTGTTTGTCGATGATTGCTTGTTATTTGCTGTATCAGTGCTGATTGTTGCCCCAGGTTTGACTCTTCTGAGGATCGGGGAGAGTTCAAGACAGCAATTGGCACAGGCAAGGTTATTCGAGGTACTTGGCTACGTTCTTGAGGTTGATTTCGATGCGAACTGTTGTAATGACACGATGTCTAGGGTGGGATGAAGCCGTTATCAATATGACTCTCGGTGAGAGGTGTATATTGACCATCAGCGGGTGAGTGGCCCTTTGCTCAATGATGTCCTTCATATATTCTCTAGCCTTCGTCTAACTGTCTCTTAGGGACTTTGCCTATGGCGACCGGTACGTTTGATATTTCACATTCTTTTCCCAGTTGCCGAGGGCCTTCACAGCAGGCTATGGGATGTTTCGACGGAAAAAAAGAAAAGAGAGGGGAAATGCAAAAAAGAAAAATCCTTCATTACCATTATATTGGGCATGGCAAATACTGATTTGTTGCCATCTGCTTCTAGCGGCTTCCCCGGATTAATTCCCCCGAACTCCACACTTGTCTTGTGAGTGTCTTTCTCTCTTTCTGATATCCCCCCATATCAAGGCGTACATGCAGTTGCAGTTGCAGCGTAATTATCCCGCTTGAGCTGAAGCCTGTTGGCTCCTCAAGGGATAGCTATTTGCTGCACTTTTTGTCGTTCATTCACCGCTAGTCTTCTCCTTGCTGCTTACCCCAATACCCGCCTATTTGTTGGCACCACTCTATCCACTAATCACCCGCGAGCACAATACTACCCCCTGGATACCTTCTGCATGCCGAATCCCCCGCCTATGGCGGCGAGGCAAGAAAAGAATGTATCTTTTTTAACTTTTTTCTTGAGTTTCTTCTCTCAATATTGCATGCCGCCCTTGTGGCCGTCTTTTAACTTTCACATTCTCTCTCTCTCTTTGCCCTTTTGGGTGCTTGGATCATGGCCTCGTGCTCACTTGTGCCAATTTTTTCTGCCTATAGTGAAGTCGAGCTGAAGGGAATCAATAATAAACGAGCTTGATGCACAATCCGAATCTGGCACCACAGCTTACGCCACTGCCCCTTGATACCCACCATCACAAATCGGTCACATTCCCCTTCTCCGTATATGAACGTCCAAACTTTCTCGCACTCTTCAACAACGGCCGAGGATATCTATCTTACGTGCCTGCAGCTTCTTACCGACCTCTCACCATATAATATCTGCTAATACCAGAAGCAACACGACAACGAGACGGGATCTTATCTTTAATTACTCCCCCACCAATCCCGGTTCCAAATTGATGGCGAAAACGAAATGTTCAATTCTTGTCACTACTTACTTTCCGAATAATGGTTATCGGTGGCGAATACACACATAATCATATACATACAACTGAACCCACTAATTACGCCCTCCTCATTTGTTTGTGATTCGATCTCTCGGTGGTTTCATTACTTTATTTTCCCGCCGCTTACAACTCTAATGTCCTGCCATTCTTCTAACGTCACTAATGAGAGCTAATAGTACCTACACATGATACTGTTCTGATTGATTTGTCCTCCTTCGATTGTTTTGGCTTTTTCTTCTATTCTTCTTCTTTTCTTTTTGCTTATCTTCATTTCTCCAGTCTCTTTTCCTTCCATTAGCACTGGAGTTTTTACTTGGTTTTTGATATTTTCTTATGCAGGCAGGGTTGTACTAATTCCAATACCTTCTAACGGTTGAAAAAAACTTGAAATGCTTCACTCCCTACTAATCGCTGATTTTCCACGGCGTACTAATTCCATAAGAGATATTAAAAAGGGCTGAAATGATATGAGAGCTGCGTAGGACCAACCACGTCCCGTCCTGACTTTAGCGACGCCCCAAAAGGATTAGACGTTTCATGCAGAATAGATATTCAGTAATCTAGCCCTTAGCTCTCCAAGCGATGCAGAAAAGATCAGAGAACCTGATAAGGAGATAGAGACTGTGAATTAGATAGTAAATAGATAGAAACTGCATTTCAACTCGTTCTCATGGCATACACCTCATCTCCAATATCCCATCACCCTCGCTTTGCTCTTTTTTGCTTTTTATATTCTGTGCATTCCAACATGAACACTCATCAGTTCAGATGGAGGTGTGGGAGGGAAGATTAAAAATGTATTTATATAAATAGATAGTTCAGCCCACTGAAGAGAAAAATGTGATGTGATGGTGGTTGAACTGTGTGGTGGGGAAAAAAAGAAAGGAAATAGATCAATTAGGGAAGGACATCAGTAGGATGGATGGATGGATGGATTGGAAGGGTTTTTAAAAAAAAAGAAAAAAAAAGGTTGGTTGGCATTTGGTTAAATGGGTACAAATACATAAGGGAGGGTAAGGGTAAATCAAATCCAGAAAAGGTTTGAACAGAAAGAAGAAAAGAAGCTGGTTGAATCTTTTTTGAATCCGTTCCTTGGTTTGGATGGAGTGTTCTTTTTTTTTTCGACAGCCGTTGCCTCCCCTGTGTATATAGGATATACATACAGGGTATGGTGGTGGTGTGTAGCTTTCACAGTTGGTTGGATGAGAGAACTAGAAAGTTGCTGACGGAAAAGTATGGTTGGTATCTATTAACAATTCACAGCATCCAGAGTTATAAGTGAGGATGCTGTAGATCCGATAAAACTGGAAAGGGAGGACACTCTATCCAACCCATCCTCATAAGTAGAAGAAGATTAGGGGGATATTGGAAAAAGATCAAAATATTCTTCTTTCTGTTCAAACATGTCAAAGAATTTAAGGGGGAATAAATAAGTTAAAAAGGGAAAAAGTTCTGTACACGTGTATATGGGGTATGATGTGATATCATCGAAGAAAAGTAAAAAAAAGGGGGATAATGAGAAGATGGAGGAAAAGGGGGAGAAAAGCATGGCACATGAAGCTGGGAGGGAGTCAAATCGAACAAACTAGGAGATAACAGGGACTCTACAGAACATAGGAGAGAAGGGCTTTTTTGTCATATTTTTGGCCATACTCCGAGAATAGCGGGTTGGAATCACAGCAGTACGGCTGAAATTTTGAAGATTTGGCTAAACGGGGTGCATCGCTAAAAGAAGAAGTATGGCCATTTCAACCACTTGCTTGGCTGAGCAATAAGTCAATTGCATCAGTTCCATCCAAGGGAGTTCTCTGCCATGACTGGAGCACTAATCATTTGTGTTCTGGCACTTCCGCTGCCATTGCTGTTTCGACTGTCTCTGCCAGCTGCGGGAGTTGTGCTTCGATAACCGGATGCGTCATGGTTATCAGTGTAGGCTGGTTCATCATCCCCAAGGCCGCTAGTAAGGGAGCTGCGTCGGCGGTGCATCTTTCTCTTCTTCCTGTAGCGGCGGGCAACAAAGAACATCGCGGCGCCATAAAGCGCAGCACCACCTACGACACCCAACCCAATACCAACTGAAGTCGAGCTGACACCGGAAGCCTTACCAGATCCGCCTGGGCCACCTGAACCATTGCCACCTTCCCCATTTTCATCACCGTCATCACCATCATCACCACCACCTGGCGATCCTGGTGGCTTCGATCCGCCATCTGGGGCGTGACCCGAGCTTGGGGGGTTACCACCAGGA
This sequence comes from Arthroderma sp. MBC 929, assembly GCA_030789285.1. Lineage (NCBI taxonomy): Eukaryota > Fungi > Ascomycota > Eurotiomycetes > Onygenales > Arthrodermataceae > Arthroderma > Arthroderma sp. MBC 929. The sequence continues at coordinate 70,394 of JARJUX010000024.1, read as the reverse complement.
AGAAGAGGGAATGTAGGATCGATCATGGACATCATTGTGTCGACGGGTGCGGCGGGATGGTTGTACAGCTTAGAGTTCGCAGTAACCAGAGCTTCGGTCATCTTGCCCAAAAGGTTCTCGGGGATATATATCATGTTGAGCGCGGTCGTATAACCCAGCTCAGAGAGAGTATCATAGGGTTTGATGGATTCCATGACGACCTCCTTTTCATTGACATCGAGACCGTATTTAACACCTCGAGGGAGATAGGCGAAGATTTGAGTTACCGCATCGGCAGTGTTGAGGATGAACTCATAGCTGAGGGATCCGTTGAATGCGAGTTGAATGAGTACGGAATTTGGTGGAACCTGAACTCGACCACCGGGAGAGTAAATCACATTTGGAAGAGCTGGTGGAGTGTCAGTGGGGGCAGCGGTTTCGGTTGTAGTTGTCGTTGGCTGCGGTGGCTGATAGATGATTTCGGTAGGTATTATCATTTCAGTTTCAGAGTCTGTTGATATGGCAGTGGTTGACGTCTCCTCGATAGTTGGAGCTGGGTAAGGAGTGGGAGTCGATGTGATAGTGGCGGACGTTTCAACAGAAGAGCTGGAACTTTCCGACGCGGAATGGGAGTGCTTGGTCGAGGCAGTTTCAGTCGCGGTAGACTCTCGAGTATGTGTATGGGAAACCTTTGGTGGCGTAGTTCCTGTTCCTACTGCGGAAGATGGTGGGAAAATACCAGATGGAATGGTTCGAGTAGAGGAATCTGTACCCGAGGAGGTTGCTTCGCTGCTTGAAGTGGTGATCAAGGTGCCGTTGTGGGGTAGCGACGCAGTGATGCTGTCTGTTGGAAGTGCAGGAGCGGAGGTCACGGAGCCAGAAGCCGTACTGGTCAATGATTCGCTTGAGCTGGAGCTGGAGGTCTGCGTACCATTCTGGGATGGGGTTGGAAGTGGAAGCGAGATTGACGGGATGGTAAGCGAAGGGAAGTCCTGAGCAGTATCCGATGAAGAAGAGGAAGAAGACGAAGAGGAAGACTCTGACTGGGTAGGCTCCGCGGTGGGTGTGATCGACATGGATGGGTATCCTCCAGTGCCTGGAAAGTCGGTGGGCGCAGAGCTTGTGGTGTTGTCCTTGGGTGGAAGAACAATTGTGGGGAAAGTCCAAGTGTCGTCGGTTCCGGTTGAGCTTTCGGAAGAACTACTTTCAGACGAGCTTGCGGATGAGCTTGAAGAAGTGCTAGTTTCAGAGCTTGAAGCAGAGCTGTCAGATGCGCTAGCGGAAGGCGTCAAAGTTTCAGAAGAACTTGCAGTAACCCAAGGTGGAAGGGGCAGCGAGATAGAGAGACCCGGGGGCTTGCTCGATGATTGAGTTTCCTTAGCGGTGGACGAGGACTCGGAGATTGAAGCAGTTGGCGCCGGATACACAGGGTTCGTCCCATGAGAACTACGAAGACTCGAGGACCCAGACGAAGGCTCCTTGCTGTTGCCTATCTGGTCAGAAGGCTCTTCCACGGTAGATGTCGGCTCGGTTACGGTGGTCTCAGTGAAGGAGATTCCAGCCGTAGGGTTGGTTGGCTGGGGAGGAGTAGGAGGTGACAATGTGGTTGGTTTGCCATCTATACCGATTACGACGGTGACCGGGACAACAATGACGTTTTTCTTTGCCCAAGAGTTATCGACCTGGCGCTTGACGAGCTGTGGGAAGTAATAACGAGGCCGTTCTGCAACGTTTGCGCCTTCGTTGGCGTGACATGGCTCGATGCTGGCGAGGGAGAGGAGGGCGGCAAGAAAGGTGGATGTGGAGGGTCGCATATTGGATGATGTTTATGGTATGTCTGATATTTTTTGTTAGCACTATGAAGTGATGAAAACGTCATTAGAAGAAGCCAACGTACATTCACAACGCGGGTATAATAATTTACACCTGGCGACAACGAAATGCCAAGTGTGTTATAGCCTGTTTGAAAGGCGAGTTAGCGATATATTGGGTCTAAAGAGAGTCGAATAATGACAATCACGCACCCGTTTGTTTTCTTCCAAAGGAATGGCACGGAACAAGGAGTTCCTAAGATAAAGAATGGCAGGACGAAACCGGCGAGAGTCGGGCGCGTACCCTATAGTAAGGGAAGGACACCCTTCAACCGCCCGAGACGTTGTTTTTTTATCGTCGCAATGGTTCAATCAAGTCGAAAGTCCGAGTGAAGAAAGCGAAGTCATGCTCCACTTGTCATCTACCGGTCGATGGTTGCTTGTTGATATTGGTCGCAGGTCTAGATGGACGATTAGAGCGATGAAAAAGAGTGTTTGTGATGCGAAACAACAACAACACATACACAGTCGGTGAATGGGAAGTATTATTGACTTTCTTTTACACCGCCGTAGGCCGAAATGAAGATTCCCACTAGTAGGATTAGCCTTTGATCGTGGATGGTGTCTTTTCCCGCAAAGCCTTGTTGATGGCTCGGTCGGGGTTGACGCGCTTACCTGGACGAAAAAAAAGAGCGACTTTGTAAAGAGAGTGATGGAATACTTGGCAGATTCCGTTGGAGCGCGCGCGCAGAAAAGAAAGACGCAAACAAACGCAAAAAACGAATGAAAAGTGAGCGACGATGTTGTTGTAGAGGAGAGAGAGAGAGAGAGAGAGAGAGAGAGGAAGAAAGGGAGGTTGAGGATGGAACGTCGTGGATGGAGGGAAGTTAGATTTAGGTTTTGGGAGGTTGAAAGCGAGCGAAGGGCGAAAGAAGTGAGTTATGTATATGTACCAAGACACGTTAGTTTTTCCGTCGTTTTCTTTTGTTGACGGCGGTTGGCGAGGTGGAGCCGCGACAGGGTCAAGCCAACATGAAGCACATTTCTTTACAAACACCACTTTCTTTCACTCTCTTTCGAAGCCAGAGAAGAGAAGAAGAAGAGAGGGAAAAGAAGAGGAGGAGGAGAGAGACAAGAGAGAGAGAGAAAGAGGAGAACGGGAAAGCTGAAGAGAGCGTGGGCTTATTCTGACTCTTCTGGCTCTAAGAGTGTAACGCTGCCCTGACCCAAGATACACGCCAAGCCTTGCCCAGCCCTGTACGAGCTCGTATTTGTTCTGCATGTTGTGAGACCAGCCGAGCCTCTTCGCTCTGTAATACAAATACCAGTAGATTAATACAGTGTGGGATATATTGGGTCGCTTCCCGCCTTGTTCCCTGTTACGGTCATCAACCGTTACGCGGGTCGTGGAAATATGGTCCAGGCACAAACCTTCCCCGCTAATGCGGTCGGCGTCCATCGATGGGATGGGATGGGAAAGAATGGACATGGCTCACACGAGCACCAAGATGTTCCAGTCTGGAATGAAAAGAAGAAAAAAAATACTCTCGGCTCTGTTCTACAGCAGAAGCTAGTCTATAGTTACGCATCTAAACCTGAACCTCCTGCCCATCATGGCTGTTTTGCCAACGTAAGCTCTTTTCTTCTGGATGGATGGAAATAACACCCTCTTTGAGCATGTTGCAGATGATATCACGATTTCTTCTTTTTGCTTGTGCCTCCTTTAGCCCGGCTGTTCTTTATTACATGCTGACCACCCGTACTTATACTATATCGATGCACTATTATTGACATGGGATACACAGAAACTAAAGCTGTGCTCATCTTATTCCACATCGGATTTCCTCGAGGCGGGGCACCGGAGAGCGTGGCATGGCTAGAACAGGCCGTCGCCGTATCCAGCTTCTCGGTCCGCCAAGCTCAATCGGCTCTCCCTGATCAAATATCTCGCCTGAAACTAGTCGTTGAGAAGCTGTGACTCAAGGGGGATGTCAGGGGAGCGTTAGGGGAATGTTAGGGGAACTCTCCGTTGGAACAGGCCCTTTCACCCACCTTTTCTGCCCATACTTGGTAAATACCAAAAGAGTTCTCAAGTTCAAGATCCAATATTCGTGCTGTGGCGCGATATGATCTTCGTTTGGTGCGATGTTACGATCTCCTCGCTAAAGGCAGAATGTAGGACAGAACATGGCCAGAAGCCCCCTTTTTCGTTCAAAAGTCAACTCCGATCAAAGAGCACGACAGATACCTGTATCGTGTCGTTCATCCTCCCAGCAGATCACCCACGCACTGCACGTGTTGTGGTGTCTGATCGACAAACCGAACCTCAGACTTGGCTTCAAACCTCACCAGCGCCTCCTAAAGCCTACCTCAGCAAGCTCTTCGCTTCCAGCTTCAACTTATAAAGAAAGAAGTGGCTGTTTGGCAATGATTAAGATCCAATATCAACAGGGCCGTCGCATGCAAGGTAATTACCTCTCGTTTCGTCGGAGCATAAGTCAGTACATCGTATGTAAATGCCACATGGCACCCCATATCGCCACTTCTTGCACTTCCATTTGGACTATCGTCATATCTAATCTCGGCTGCCTGTCTGGTCTTGGCCCGGACATGTCTGTATCGACTTGTTCGTTCTGAAGGAGTTAGTATCAATCTTATCAAAGCAAATGACAGAAGACACCCGGTGGGCATATGTAGAGATTACCCTGTGGGTGTGCACGCTTGATCGATTGCCCAATCTGTCCTTTTCTCGTTTTCCGGGAGAACACTCGACGCATGTCCGAATCCGAGTGCCCAAAAGCTGCAAGGCTCATCATATCCCATGGCTAGCCTGCTAGTTCACAACCTAACGAAAGCAGCCTCAAGCTTCCCATCGCTAGTGCAAGTCCAGGTGCAAGGCTTGCATTATTCATCTATATTTCGGCCCATCCAGCAAAGAGGTTGGTGTTCGCCTATTATGCAAGAGCGTCTTGGTAATATAATTATGCACAACACATCATTAAATTACCAAAAATACACTTCTTTAATGATGATCGACAGGAGAAATTACCCCATTAAGTGGATTACAGTGGGCTGCGCCACCTTTTATTTCTTACATAAGGAAATACCGTTTTGTTTGTTTTTTTTTGGGGATTTTCCTTCTTTCGGGCTTCTTCACGCCTTCGAATACGGTGGACCGAGCTACAGACGTGCTGGATGATGGGCGCCATGTCAGCTGGGAATGCAAGAGTGAGGCTCTTGCACTATCATGCCGCTAGCTGAGTTGGCTATTGGAATATTCAAACTCTGATTGGGAACTGCTCCCTCGCTTTGATGATGGGGAACGAACGGAGAACGGAGGATCCATTTCAGGGGAGGGGATGAAGGCCGGTCGGAGATTGAAGCTGTTTTCTTTCTTTCTTTCCCTTGACTTTTTTTTCACATGGTGGCTTGATTGGACCGAAAGTTTATACTTATTATTAGCCGTTAGCTAGCCCCTAAAGGAGATTGATGGGCGGGCGGTGCGAGGGAAAATCAATGATTTTCTTCAATCTTATGATGGAGGATTCGCAGATATAGGTGATGTGGACGGACAGACCATGGTTATGGAGGAGAGTAATTACAGAGTGGCTTGTCGCAGGAGATATGAGAAAGGCGGTACGTTTCTCCACAGTTCCAGGAGCAGAGGGACGACTTGCATGCAACGTTGTGCCTTGAAATGGTTCTCAACGCCATTAAGAACTGATAATCTTGATTTGGGATTTGTCGTCATTCGTATCATGGAAAGTAAAGGAACTAGATAGCTAAATATGCCAATTTCGATCTTGCTTCTGTGACCATTTCCACGATGAGAGGTGCTGTTTATCGACCTTCAAGACCAGTAAATCCCCTCGGTCCCAATCCATCCTGCCCGCCTGTGCGGAAATACTCTGCCACTACCCCAATCGCGTAGCAAGTTCCTCCAGTAGCAATACTAGCTAGAACTACGCGACGTGCACCCCTTTTCACAGACCCCCAGGTACCATCATCTTCTTTCGGGGAGCCTTTCGAAGTCGGGTCGAAAACGGAGCCCGCTTTCGGAGCATGGCCAGTGAATGTTGATTCTTGAGATGAAGCTGTCTTTGGAGGGCTATCGTGAGCTGCAGTTGTGGACCGCCCCTTCGACTGGGAGGACTCAACTTGCTCCATGGATTCACGTTCGAGCTGTGCTGCTTTGTCTGACGAATGCAGTGCTTGTTGCGCGTCGAGAGACGTGCTGGCGTCGTATTTCTTTTGGAATATCAACATTTCAGGGCCCGCTGAAAGTAGTTCATACCCCTCAGACTCTAGCTTAGGAAAATGCTTAAGAAACTGGGTAGGGTATTTTAATTGTGATAGCGCATCCACTGGATGGGAGGTCGAGAAAGATGTAGGTACTGTTGACTTCACAGTTGCTTCTGCAACCTGCTGCGTTGACGGATCATATGCCAGTATCCGATACCGTAAGGACGGTGCAGCTGAGGCAGCTGAGGCAGCATCATCATGACTCGCGACACTTTCTTGAGCTACCCCTCGTAGGCTATTGAGCTCACTACCATTGTGCATAATAGTTTCTCGCATCTCTTCTACCAGAGCATTAGCTTCCTCGTTCAATGCTTCAATTTTGACCACCAGTCCCTGGATTTGTTTCTCTAGATCCACGGTAATAGGCTTCACCGTGCTCGTCGAACTAGGCAGTGACTTCTCTTCAAGCTCGGGTATAGATACATCGTTATCCCGTCCTGCATTCAGTGATTGAGTTCCCACTGCAGCTGGGCCAGAAGCTTCGGAACCGGAACCCCAAACGCTGCCATCAGACGCTTCAGAATGTACAGGGCCGCGACTATCCTCATACGCGTGCATATTGGGACTCTCATTTTCTAATACCCGGTCACCATTTGTTTGACCCTCATTCTTGCCATGCTGCGATGTCCTTGTCGCCTTTGAAGATTCAATCAAGGGAGCTCGTCGTTGAAAAGACAGGCGAACATCATCGGGCTTTAGAGAGCTCAGTTTAATACTTTCAGGATCTTGGGACAATGGTAGAGCTTCAAGGGACTGGCTGCGACCCAAGTTTGACTTATCCTCTGCCCGCTCGACCCGGCTTTTGGAGGGCAAACTTTGATGGGTTTCAGTATTTTCTGAATCGATAAAACTTTTATATTTCGTAAAGAGGTCTTGAGTATGCTGATTCTGAGTTGGGATATCTGCTGGCTGTGGGAGCTGATCTGTGTTTAATAAAGGGCCGGATACCCTCTGCCCACCCTGATGGTTTGGTATGTTGTTGGCAGCCCTTTCATGATGCCTAGGACTCTCAGCAGGGGCCTCAGTAGCCTTTGTATGTACCTCGTTGGATTTAGTAGGCATGGAAGGCTCATATGGCACCATCCGGCAGCTAATAGGGTCAAATTTATACTCAACTCCATGGCCGGTAGTATTATGAATTTCTTTGCTAGTAGCCTCTTTCGCATGACTTCTAGTAGAATCTGCCTCACTTTCCGGTTTTAAGGATCTCTTTTTTGGGCGTTTGATGGGGTTATCAACTCCGAATAAGGACTGCCAGAGACTTGATGGCATCTTATTCTCCCCGAATGAGAAGGGTTGAAGACGTCTCCCAAACACCGCGCGATAAGGGTCAGCATCTATGATCCGCTTAAACCTCGCAAATTCTTTGTCAATCAGATCTTGTTTGGTGGTGTACCCTTTCCCCCAAAAAGTTTGTTCCCATCCTGGCGATGACGAGCTATGCGCCGTTGAGCCTTTTAGGGGCCCGCTATGAATGCTCCATACTCCATCAAATGCTTCCGGTTCTTGAGATGGCCGTCTAGCCTGCTCGTGCCTCCTTTTCCTTTTGATCTTCAAGAACTGTGCCCGAGCTTCTTTTTGCCAGTCATGCCGTCGAGCACGCCCACAAGATGCTATTGTTCGCTGGCCTCGTACCTTACAGTTCAGGAGGCGCAAAGACATAACGACTATCGTAGGGAAGATGCGAGGTCTCCGAGGCGAGGTGGCAGTAGATAATGTATAGGCTGCCCGAGCATGCTGCACATGGCTCGGTCCGATCGAGGGGCCCATGCCGACTGCCTTCAAGAGCTGGCGTTCTTAGGTATTCCGATGTATAAGTTGGATGCACGATGGGCCTCTCTATTCAAAATACCAGTGATATAACTCGGTTGTCATTGTACACAGCTTGAGTTATCTGTTCATTCAATATCGGCCCATACATTTGGGCGGACTGGGTCACTCATGGTCAGTATGCGTGCGGGGAGGTAGCCGCGGTCGAGGAATGACGGGGCGGGTGTGGAGGCGCGTTATATATTCCTTCAGGTCACAGCAAAGGAAGACCTAAGTCTTTCGCATAAAGACTGCTTCTTTTTGTCCCTTCATGCAGCTGTCAAAGAGAACAAAGTGTTGTTCAGTTGTTGCTGGTTGCGGAGAGCTCAGTGGTTAGTTACTGGGGCGGAATGACGTAAGCGGAGATGGCAGCACTGATGGTTGACTAGCCAAATATGGCAAGACCAGCGAGCGTCGATATCTATCGATGCAATTCTACAGAAGAAAAATAGCAGTAATGGTGATGTCACCGGCTTTATTGTTTCTAGTATATCTGCCAAAGTTCTTTATATACAGTAATTATACTGCTAGTGCAGCCATGCTGAGCTCTTCGGCTTCCGTTGAGACGATGTGATTCCGCCAGAATTTCAGCCCTTCGATCCCTTCCTCGCGACACAAGACTCCTCGGTCCTCAGCCATCTCAAGCTCTTCCGCAGCAACCCCGACACTCCAGCCGAACCGCTGTGCAGCCTCTTGTGCAGTAATTCCCCTGCCATATAATTGGTAATCCCAGGTTACTCCATCCGCTGGGGTTTCCAGTCTCATTTGTTCAAGCCATAGCTCAAGCTGCTGTAAGGTTTTCTCATCGCTCCAATCAAACCGCTGTACAACAAGAAGTCCACTCTTGAAGCGGCGTAAACGAACGGGGAGCCGAAATTTCTCCCATAATTCGGCAGCCTTTTGAAAATCTGCTGGACTAACAAGTTCGACACCGTTACGACTGCGATTGAATACTGCCCACAGGTCTATTAGGCTTATAATTCCCCCCTCTCGATGAAGGATCCCCTTGCGGTCGTCGGTCAAATACTCGGCGAGATTGCGTGATAATTCTGAAAGATAGAGGTTCTCCGAACCGGAGCCTAACATATCTTTTGTTGTTACCATACCTAATGCGGCCGCTGACTGTGAGAGGAGGGAGTTCGCATCGGCAGGTTCTTCGTTAGCAGTCATCCCCGAACCAGACGCGAAAGTTTCTGCAAGGGCCACAATCTCCTTGGCCGAGGCCATCAACGCCTCTAAATCCTCGAAAGCGCTACCAATTGCCGCTTCGTTGTTCTTTCTGGTTTCAAGTCCTCGTCTTTCGAGGCCCGCAATCCCAACCCCCGATGCTTGGGGAGGGGGAGTACTAGGAGAGCTGGCATTTTCATGCGGTTGGAATGGAGACGCTAGTTTAGGAACGGGCGGCGCATTTTGAAGAATCCACTTTCTCTGCACCAAAGCGTTCTTAAGCCGCTCAAGAAATATCTTTTCTCCCCCTCCGCGAAACGATAGTTTGATGCATTCGGATATCGTCGTATCGTCAAGTTTACCGTCGGGAAACAGAGGGGCAGGCGAGTCAGAGCGATCAGGAGTAAGATTGAGGCTCCCATTAGTTGCCTTTTTGAGGGTCGCGCCACATATTTCACAGTCCAGTAATGAAGGATGATTCGCAAACGTACATCTCGGGCAGATATTCTCTGTTGGCTTATGTATGCTCCGTACAGCAGACGACCCGGCACCGCCACGGCCCCCGCTATTTTCGGGCTCTATAGCCGCAGGTGTACTTGTAGATGGTCGGTTCGCGATCGATGCTATCGCTGCCTTGAGGACTGTTGCCAGTGGAGGCTTGATTCCGCAAGCAAGACAGGGTGGCAGAGGCGTGGACGTATTCGCAGTCGCAGGATCAAAATTTGAGGGTACAGGGTTGGAGAAAGAGCATATCGGGCAGACCCAAGTAGCGTTGGCTAACCTTGCGGAAGTAGAGTCTCTTGTCTGGGGAAATGGCGAACCGGTTCTCGATAGGGGAGCTGATTGAGTCACTGGCGAGGGATTCGAATCGGGGTATGGAAAGGTCGGATTTAGTGCTGAGTTTCTGGTGGGGGTTGCATCTCGCTTCGAGGCTTTCGGGTATATGATTATCTTCGCGGAAGACCGTAAAAAGCCAGCCTATTGTGATAAGTCTTAGCAGTTGTATTGAGTTCGTAACCAGCTTCTCGTAGAATACCTGAAACTCGACGTGGTCCACTTCCTTCAAATCTATTGCGACCGAGTATTTCCTTGGTTCCTCAAAATCTATATAGCATATTCGATGTGATGTGAGATATGCATGACCCCGCTGATAGCTGGGTATCTTATATTTCCTGTAGGAGCTCTGGTAAGCATTCGCTCAAAGAGGGCGAAAAGTAGAAAGATATCCAGCAAGCTACTAACCCCTCATATAAACCCACCGCATCCTGAACAAAAAGGAGTGTTTCATCCGGAGAAAGAGATGGGCGGAGGGCAGTTGTGAGGTCAGGGACCTTGAAGTACATCTAGGGGGTTGTGGTATGAACTCGAAGGAAAGCGGAAAGTTGCTGCATTTTGATTCAGGTAGAATATTGTTCTAAAAACGAGTATTGCCAGCCATGTATCTAATGGACCTGGACGGCATCTTGAAGCTCTGCCGCCTCCATCTGTCTGTCGCGTGCGAAGAACCGTCATCTTCAAGCCGATGACCGCATATCACGTGGATGGTTTTATTGCCAACTCACGCCGCCACGCTAAACCACAAAGAGGGGAGGTAAGCGAACGTGACTTGGACCGCCTCACCTTTTTTCGACTCTCAAACGAAGCGACAACATCTTTCGATCGCGCTCACTCTCACTTCACCTTTTGATATCGGCTTTTAGTGTTTGCCTTTTCCCTACCACTATATCGTAGCCTTAGTGCTATACCGCTGTTTCTTTATCGTAACGAGTCCGTCTTATTAACCACAGTCACACCTACCACGAAACCACCATGAATACCGCTCCTCCTCCATGGCGAGTCGCCGCGTCGCCTAACTACTCTAACAGTGGTAAGCTTGTCCATACTTTTCGTATCTATGAACTCATGGTACTAATTTGTATGCAGCTACTCCAGCATACATACCTGTTCAAGCCCGACGAAACCTCAGCAGACCGACTGCTGCCGCGACAACAACAACCGCTACAGCCACTACTGCCCCATCGACCTCCCAGCAATCTACTTCAGGACAAGAAGCCGCTAAGAACAAAGTTGACTGGCCCATGGCAGTTCGACAGTATGTGCAACGCAGTTTCGTATCCGAATATCAGATTCCAAATATCACCCGAGAGGAAATGGAAATCAAATTGAAAAAAGTCATCACCGATGCCGCAGAAAGTAATAATCTTTCCAACGTTGATTGGGAGACGCTCCCTTTGCCACAGGAGATGATTCGAAATGAGCGAAACCAGGCCTCCAATGCGACAAGAGATTGGCCAGCACTCGGGTCTTTAAGCAAAACTTTGGAGAAGGGAAATTCGGGGGAAAACTATTCACCTAAAAGAAAATCCTCGGAGTTTGGCCCGTCGCGTGATAATGATGAAAGCAGTATACCACCCTGGAGGAAAGCTAACAACCGCAATGATTTTGAAGACCGTATTAGCTTCCAAAGCCAACCCGACAAGCGGAGACGGATAGATGATAGTAACGGCATGAATAATAGTAAGTTAAAGAATAATCTGGAGCTCAGAAAGCGAAGGTTTGAGGATGCCATTCCCCCTTATCAGTCCTCTGGCTATTCGCACCATGATGAAAACACGGGATCAAAAGCCGATAATGGACCGGTCATTGGGCGATGCCAGAAGTTGGAGAAAAACTACTTTCGACTCACTTCCGCTCCGAACCCGGATACTGTTCGGCCGCTCCCTGTTCTGCGGAAGACGCTTGATCTTTTAAAGAAGAAGTGGAAGCAAGAAAACAACTATGGCTATATATGTGATCAGTTCAAGTCCATGAGACAAGATTTGACGGTTCAGCATATCAAAAATGAGTTCACCGTCAGCGTGTATGAGATACACGCCCGAATTGCCTTGGAGAAAGGCGATCTTGGTGAGTATAATCAATGCCAGACTCAGTTGCAGGCATTGTACGCTGCATCTCTTGGGGGCCACCCCATGGAGTTTAAAGCATATCGTATCCTTTATTTTATCTACACGCGCAATCAAACGGCCGTCAATAGCGCATTGGCAGATCTAACACCCACAGAGAAAGTCGACCCCGCCGTTAAACACGCTTTGGACGTTCGATCAGCACTTGCTCTTGGCAACTATCACCGGTTCTTCCAGCTTTACCTGGATACCCCGAATATGGGAGCATATCTCATGGATATGTTTGTTGATCGCGAGCGTATATCGGCTCTTTGTCGCATTTGTAAAGCGTGAGTCCAACCACCTCATCTACCGTTACTTTTCCCTTTTTGCTAACGGATAGGCAGTTATAAACCGGATGTGAACATTAGATTTATAACCGAAGAACTTGGGTTTGAATCCGACGAGCAAAGTGTCCGCTTTATCTTAGATTATGTCCCGGAGAACCTGCTGCAGGAAAAACCCGATGGAGTGAAGCTTCTTACGGGGAAGACGACTGTGCTTTTCGAGCAGGCCAACAAAGAAGCGCACAGGGTCATTGATATCAAGGGACAAATCTAGAGTACCCGTAAACCAGCGGAATTTCCCAGACTGCCACCCTTTTTGCAATTTTGTCCCTGGGCAGCTCAACTCGCCCGTGTCCCAACCAAAGTCAGGGTTCATCGGCTTGATGCTGTGTACCCTTCGGTCTATTCATTTTTCTTATTCTCGGCTTTATAACCACCGAGGATTAGTCCTACCGTTTCTCACAACTTCCTTTTTTATCTCTATTTCATACCCTTTCACCAGTCCTTATTCTTTCCACGCCCCAACGTTACTTTCTTGCCACATATATCCACGGGTTTATCGATCTTACATTTTGCACGTAGATTCCACGGCGCAACGGGCGTAACTATCCACGGCACATGCCATCAGCTGGTTATTTTTACTGCCTCGGCCGGGAAGGTGTTTTTGTGGGGGGCGGGGGCGGGCGTACTAGTGGCGGTTCAATTTGCAGCTTCGGCGTTGGTGGAATCGATTATTTGAATCTTCTACGGCATCAGTTTGGCTGGTTTCGAATACGCGACATCCTTGGGCGATGTATTCTGTCCATGGCACTTCGGATGATACTAACAGGCATACGTGGTCCCTGATGTACCAAATGTAGTTAAAGGCCCAGTTATACGATTGATCCGGCGACTTGACGTCACTGTATCTAGCCAGCTAGCTCTTGTATATATTCCTTCTACAGAATATCCATTTATTCCTCTCTCGGAATTGCACCGCGCAGCCACAAGTATTTCTAAGAATAAAAAAAGGCGCGGCTGACGTTGCAGCTTGCCGAGCTCTCAACCCCCGTCTTGCAAAGGGGCGTTATTCGCTGGCCGCGCGCGTGGCGGTGGCCGTCGTTTCACATCGCGGCTCAACCTCATATAAAATCCTCGGAAACCGAACTCAAAAGCTACCCATGCAACAAATAAACAGCAGTTAGCGCCACCCAGACAGAGAGCTGTTGTTGAAGATGTTGAATTCCGAGTGCGGAAAAGAGGAAGCTTTCTTTTAGCTAGGTGTGTGGTAAATATCGTGTACAAGGTAACCATGGTTAGGAGAATGAAAGAACTCGGCGGCCGTTGGACTTTTGGCTTTCGCTTTCCACTTTTTTTTTAATCGTTTAGTTCTTTCATTCTTGTCTTTGCTCTTGTTCGAGAAGAGCGGGAGAAAAAAAGAGAGAAAGAAAAAGAAAATACAAGGTTGGAAGTTTAGAAAAGCTGGCCTTGTGAAGGAAGCTCTGGCGGTGATGGAACGTACTACGTAGTAGATACTTGATACTGAATACTCGGCAAGGAGATATAACTTATGTAGATGCTCTCTCACACTTACTTACTCCATCTCACGCTCTCTCTGTCTATCACTGCATCTCGGGCATCAAAACCAGGTCAGGCAGGTAAAAAAAGTCTCTTCTCTGCTTAACAAAAAGCAACGGGGAACATCGCTGTAAGAGGCTGGTTCGAACCGACAAATCACAGTCTAAATGGCTCCAACTTGAACCAGATCAGCACTTTTTCTTGCTGAAGACGAGGAAGCGCCGTTTCCCTTGATCCTTTTTTTGGCTCGAAAGTTAGAAAGCCGGGCGGGCTTGGGGATAATTAACTTGTCTCTTGTTCTCTTCGTACGACGGAAAACGCACCATCTCTCTCTCTTCCTCGCATACACGCTCTCTCTTTCACTCTCACTCACTCACACACACATTCTCTCTCTCTTCACGCCGACACTCTCTCTCGTTCTCTCTCGTTCTCTATATACTGCTGTCTCTCACTACGTTCCCTCGGCGCGTCAAGCAGACAGCCCACCTCGCAACCCTCTTATCGATACTAGATAGAGAACACTTCCCACCAAGATAACGACCTTCACTCGCGCTGGATCAATAGCTGAGATTGAGGGGAATATCGCGATTGTATATTCTGTATCCCAAGTCGCATCTTGTTCGCAGAGTCTGGTCCTAAAAGGCAAGTAAAAAGAGGTCGCGCAGCCCGACCGCTTCAACCTTGCGAAATACCTACCTAAGCGCTAACATAAGGCGTGTATTACAGTAAACTATCCTTACTACAGCCAGCCAGCCCTACAGAACGGTTCCCTGAGCGAGGTTTCGTTTCGAGATCCCAAGAATTGTGCGAGCGATTTCTTTACCGTTTCATTTTCCGACCGGCCGCTTGTCCCCTCCAGGCGCCAGGATCCTTAGCTACCTCTCTTCCTTATTCCCTGCGCTTTTCTCGTCTGTTCCGTCGCAACCTGGGCTGAAAACGGCCTGATTCCTCTTCCTCATTACGCAACTTTCCGCTGGGGGTGTGTTTTTAGGTCTCATCGGTCGTCGCAATCAACCCACCCAACCGACCAAGAGAAGGAACCAGAAGGGCGATAAAGTCCCACCTCTCCATATTTTTCCTTCCCAGTTGTCTGGAGGTTCCATTTTACTCTTTAGATTCGATCCTGTGGAAATAAAAGATAAGGTTGGAAATTAATAAGGGATCTTAGAGGGATACGTTTTTATAATTTTTCGACGCGGAATAATTTTTTATTATTATTCAAATAATAATAGTCAGAATGAAGGTGCGTATCTCTGCATTCATTGCTTTCTCTTCTATGCCAATTTGGTGGTGCTGCGAGGCCCATTTAATTTCACGACTTTGGGTTCAGGCTAATTTATTCCGCTTATGGGTTAAAACCTCGACAGGCCATCAGGCGTTCACTCAAGGGGGAGAAAGAACCCAAAACACAGCATATCTCGATTACTCCAAAGTCTGCAATCGCCATTTTACCGCCAAAAAAGGTGAGTTTTTTTCTGTTAATACGCTTCCTTTTCGATCCACGAGCCTCGTTCCTTTTTAAACGGTCGCAAATTTTAATTCTAACGGATCTCCGTGTTGTCTCGCATCCAGGTGATCAAGGCGCTCTATGACTATACCCCACCACGCGATAGTACACAAGAATTATCCTTTACAAAGGGCGATTTCTTTCACGTTATAAGTAGAGAAGACGATCCCGACTGGTACGAAGCCTGTAATCCTCTGTTCCCCACAGCACGAGGCCTAGTCCCTGTTTCATTTTTCGAAGTCATCGGGAAAAAAGAGCGAAACAGCGGTGGATCAACAGGCGCACCAGAGCCACAATTCAAACAACAAGAGCCGCACGATTCGGGATTTTCTGATCGAAGTTTACATCGCAGATCGGAATCGACGAACACAGTAGCCAAGCAGGGCGCGCAACCGTTCAGGATGTCGACAATGAGCAAGTCGTCGGCCATGGTATATGGCATGGTTATTTATGATTTTAACGCCGAGCGACCGGATGAATTGGACGCGAAAGCCGGCGAAGCTATTATCGTTATCGCCCAGTCAAACCCAGAGTGGTTTGTTGCGAAGCCAATTGGACGACTTGGTGGCCCTGGCCTCATACCTGTGTCGTTTATTGAGATAAGGGACATGACGACCGGTCAGGCGGTTGCCGACCCTTACGAAGCGGTTCAACGAGCGGGTGTACCGCGAGTGGAAGAATGGAAGAAAATGACGGCCGAGTATAAAAATAGTTCAATCACTTTGGGCAAGTTTGAGACGGGGGCAGGCGCACAATCCGTCGCGGCTGACGTCGAAAAAATGAGCTTAAATAATACCGGATATCAAAATGGCAACGACTATGTGAGTACCATTATCCCATATATAATCTTAGGATAGGGACCGAACTAATACCCCCGCGACCTAGTACCACCAACGAAGCCCAAGCAAGGCCCAAGGCTACCCACCGCATCATCAGCAACAGCAACAGCCACAACAACAACAACAGCAGCCTCAGGGATACTACTCTGTTTCAGCACCCGTACAAGCCTCCATCCCACGATACTGCTTCGATAATGATAAATATTGGTATATAATTGAAGCCCAGATGGAAGACGGAAGGTGGTGGGAATTGTCGAGATACTATCATGACTTTTACGATTTCCAGATTGCGCTACTGTCGCAATTTGAAGAGGAGTCTGGGAACAGAGGGAAACCACGCACACTACCTTTCATGCCTGGACCAGTAACCCACGTTACGAATGCGATTTCAAACGGCCGGCGGCAGAATTTGGATGAATATATTAAGAAATTATTATCCATGCCGCCTCACATTTCCCGCTGTCAACTCGTTCGACAACTCTTCGCCCCTCGGCCGGGCGACTTTGAGATCGATCCAGCAGCTATGGCGGATGAATATAGACTGTCTGCCGGTTCCCAGCAATCATCAGGACAAGACGCGTCCCGAACTGCATCCCGGCAATCCTCACAAGGCCAAATGAATGCCGGCCATGCTGGATACCAAAATGGACCACAGCCGACGCACCAAAGGAGTCACGGCTCGGTATCCCAATCCAGCGGTGGCGGTGTCTCGCAACCCCCCATGCTACGTCAGGGCAGCTCCTTTGGCAGCCAAATGCCACAAAGTTCTGGTGCGATAAAAATCAAAGTATTTTTCCAGGACGACATTATCGTTATCCGCGTACCGAACGATATCAATATGAAACAACTCCGTGAAAAGCTAAGGGATCGGCTCAAGGTCGACGAGGAGCTCGTCATGCGTTATAAAGACGAGCCTTCCAACACATACGTCGAATTAATTAGCGATAACGATCTGGAGATGGCCATCCAACGAAACGCAAAGCTGATGCTCTACGTCGGTTTTGTATGATTGTGCTCTGCACCTCCTATTTTGTATTTGTTCTTGTTTTCTTGTTCTTAATTTTTTATAAACCCCCTCCCCTACCCCCCCTTTAACGGCACACTCTGAAAGTTTCCTATGTTTTCAGTCTATCACACTCTGCAACCCCCCTCTGCAGTTCCCTCAAGAGTTTTCTCTGTTTATATATTTCCCCTTCATTCGCCACGCGGCTTCTACTTTTTCCTTCTGGGATTCCGCTTTATTCGGACAATCCTATTTTGATACCATTTCACTACAATAGTATCTACTTTGCTTCCTATTGTCAACCTTCTTTCCTTATTCTCCCCCTTCCTGTTTACCTCCCCCCTTCTTCTCTGCGACCGAATCCAAGCCTGGTTCTTTTGACATCTCTATTGTATCTCTGCCCATATCGGAGTATGTGTGAAACGAAATATGAAAAGGACATGGAATAATGAATAATGTGGGTATAATTGGATACGAAAATTGGAATCGGCTCCTGGAAACACGCATGTACACCCCCTTTTCAACCGCCTGTCGACATTGTTTCTTCACTTTTACTTACTTCCGATCTCGCTTTTACCCTTCATCTCGTTTCTGTATCTTTGGTTTTTCTTTATGGGTGCTTTGCAGGGTACTTAATTTATACCTAGATCTACTTCGTACATAGTTTGGGATATCTTTCTCTTGTTCTCCAGCTCCTTATTATATCTCTCCTTTTCCCCCTTCAGACTGAACGGCTTTCACGTGATAATAACGATCGGCTTAGTCACCACCGGTCCTCCGAAGCTTATTATATAAGCCGCATGACAGTTTCCCTTTTAGGTTAGCCTCGGCAAAATGGCAAGGACTGCCGTGCACTAGCCCCATTTTGGTTTAGCGTCACGGTATACTTCCGGCACAAAGACTTCGACCGACGGCGGGAAGTTTTGCTGCGTTTGTCTCTTTTTCTCCCCCCATGATGAAGGTCGCCACCAGACGGATTTGTTCTTGACTTCGTTTGAGAAGCCTCTATATATACACGCTTCAGCTGACCCTCTTTAGAGCTGTTGCTTTCCACTCACTCGTTCAGCCGGTGGGACAAGAGAGAAGTATAGGACCTGCTGCACGTGAGCCGTTGAATATTTCATGGATTTATCTCCGCTCTGTCCGTAGAGTGCAGAACCAAGGGGATATTTCCGGCGTGGCGTGAGTTCGCTGGTGGGAATACCTCCAGCTGAATCTTGAGATATAGGAGGAGGTCCATTTTGAAAGATGTCTACACGCCCACTACGCTCGCTCGTTGTCGATGCTGCGCGGTCGCATTCCGCTCCTCTGACGTCGTCGTTCTCGGCTCGTGCTTTGGTATATCGGTCCGGTACGACTAGCTGCGCAAGATGTTTGAATCGCTATCATTCTAGGACGCAAAGGAGATATTATGGCGAGGTCACTGCCGGGCGAAGGAGGGTGACGAGGTGTGATATGCATCGCCCTCTGCGCGGGGTCCGGGGACTTGCTACTGCTGTTGAAGGTGTCGTAGAACCAACTACGGGCACTACCGGTACGGCAGAGTATGGGCCTTTAAAGGAGTATGAGAACCGAGTTGCGTTAGGACGTCTGAGAGACGATGACCATCAAAGGGGTAAGATACGACGACTCCTTCCATAACAGTGGGCTTGTTCGGTCGCAACTGTGGTGGACGACGCTGAAACTAACGAGTAAATTCACCGTAGATATAATCCAGCGTTTACAAGTCCTTCACGAGACGCTTCGTGGCTATACCCCGCCGACAGTAATTAAGCCTTCGTTAGAATCACTAAACACCGCTCCGAAATCGTCATTCTTTGACAAGCTGTTCAGCCGCGCGCCGAAACCTGCTGATACCACGGAAATACCTGCCGATTTACCCAAGGGGCTATACATGCATGGGGATGTTGGATGTGGGAAAACAATGCTGATGGATCTATTCTACGACACACTACCGCCCAACATCACCTCGAAGACGAGAATCCATTTCCATAACTTCATGCAAGGCGTACATAAGCGCTTGCACGTCGTCAAGATGCAGCACGGAGCCGATCTTGACGGTGTTCCCTTTGTCGCGGCAGATATCGCAAAGGAATCAAGCGTGCTGTGCTTTGACGAGTTCCAGTGTACAGATGTAGCCGACGCCATGATATTAAGACGTCTTCTCGAATCTCTCATGTCGCATGGCGTCATTCTAGTCACCACTTCCAACAGACACCCGGACGAGCTATATAAGAATGGAATTCAGCGCGAGTCATTCATTCCATGCATCCAACTACTCAAGACGGCGCTTACAGTCCTGAATCTGGATTCTACCACTGATTATCGGAAGATCCCACGACCACCGTCAGGTGTTTATCATCACCCGCTAGGCGCCCCGGCCAATCACCATGCCGACAAATGGTTCCAGTATTTGGGCGACTTTAAAAACGACCCGCCTCATCGTGCTGTGCATCAAGTCTGGGGACGTGATGTAGTTGTGCCTCGTGCCTCAGGGAAGGCGGCGAGGTTTACATTCGATGAACTTATCGGCCGCGCAACTGGGGCTGCGGATTATCTTGAGCTGATGAATAGTTATAATTCATTCATCATCACGGATGTACCAGGCATGAGCATCCAGCAGAGAGATCTAGCCAGACGATTCATCACGTTTATCGATGCCGTTTATGAAAGCAGGGTATGCAAGAGACCTCTCCTACTTTCTTCGTTTAATGTTTTTTTATCTTCTAACAAATCGAGTATAAAACAGGCTAAACTCGTCCTCACATCCGCCGTCCCTCTAAACAACATCTTCCTAACTCCCGGCGAACTTGAACAGTCCTCCTCATCAAAACCTACTACTAATTCTGAATCTGCTTCCGACTCCGAAGACCAATTACCAGACGACATGCGCAAACTCATGGACGATCTCGGCCTCTCTATGTCCCAGTTGAAAACAAGCTCGATATTCAGCGGGGACGAAGAACGCTTCGCATTTGCCCGTGCCTTGTCCCGTCTAACTGAGATGGAGAGTAAAGAATGGGTTGAGAGCGGGCTTGGGATGGGCATGAGTGAGCAGGAGGCCAAAGGAGACAAAGCGGCATGGGATAAGACGAGGAGTAGATGGGCGGAGGATAGTATGTGAGGGACCTTCTCTCTATTCAGACTATGGGAGTTGGGATATAATGATTACTTTTTTCCTGCTGCATGGCCTTTTGCTTTATGATTATAGATAATTAGATGCGTTGGTTAGTGAGTTGCTGTTATATACCAAATAGAAGCGTGCATCTTCATGGAGATCCTTTATAGAATAATATCATTCTTTACTCTATATAATGATGAAATGATTAGGCGGTGGACAAAAGAACTGCCTGTATTCATGGCTGACGGACGAGCTTATTTATCATATTCATCATAGCTGCACGACACTGACATTCTACTTAACTACATAAATTATCTCCCCTACTTTCAGCACGACCAGCAAAGCTCAATGCCAGAGTGAGTAACTTAGCTATCTCTTTGGCGATGTATCTTAGAAGATTTTTTCAGTCCGTTCCTTGTAACTCTCCTCCCTCCCAGCAAAATTACTCCCTATAACAGATCTGGTTGAGGAAGAGCGCACGCCCCATTATAAACCTCAGCACTTTTATCCCATACGTCTCGATGAGATACTCAACAACCGATATCAAATCGACGCCAAAATAGGCTGGAGAACAAGTCCGACGGTATGGCTAGCACGCGACCTCTACCAGTATGTGAAGGCTATCTCATAATATATTCAATTCAAGCCTTGTCTCACTGTGTCGTCGTGGATGGCGATGGCTTCCGCCCCGATATGTGGCCATCAAAGTTAAAGCAAGCAACTATGAATCTCAAGAGTCTGCGGAGAAAGAGCTTCGTATCACTGAGCATATAACCAACGCAAACCCTGAGCATCTAGGCCACAATTTTGTCGCCACCTTGTTAGACTCGTTCCGTGTTACTAGCCCGGGCGGCACTCATATCTGCATGGTCTTCGATGCACTTTGTGAACCACTATGGATGCTGAAGCGTCGTTTCAAAGGAAACACCATCCCTCTCGACGTATTGAAAGCGGTGTCTTTGGTCATACTACAAGGACTCCGTTACCTCCATACCGAATGCCACGTTATTCACACGGGTAACTAAATCATATTCAAACGACCCAGCTCCTAGGATCGGTTGCAGCTAACAGACAAACAAGGTGGCAGATGAATGGGGCAGTGGGATTCGATTTTGGCGCATGTCATTGATATAGAACATCGTATACTACTTGGAAATCAAGTCATAACTATATAAACTCTTAAAATTGTATCATTAAACACATCATTGAAATCCCATACATAAGACATCAAAACTAAACAGTAATGAAAAGCATCACAAACATTAAATACATAGCATAGACATCTTTAAACCTCAACTCCACCCACAGATACTTACACGTACAAACCATTTATCATCAAACGGAGAGGGAGAGAATTGAAAAACACAGGTGATTGATTGGGGGGTGGATTCCTTCCTCACTTCTTCCAGAAAGCCAATTTCTTAAACTTCCTCTTCATAGTCCACCTCGACTCACTGAACCAATCAGTAACTTTTTCCTTTGTGGACCGATTAGACAATAACCCAATACTGCTCTTGGCTCCCGTGCTGCCATTTGAAGACCCGTTCGAAGTGGAAGAAGCAAACTTCATTCTCCCCTCAGCAATCTTATGGACGATATTCATGGTGCCAAAAGCCGTTGACCCAAGAGCACGGAACACCGCGAGGGCAGCGACACTCCATAGCACAAATGCCATGTATCCGTTATTCCCGACTTGTTTCTCGCTATATGCTTCAGTGACGGCCATGCCTAGAATGGCGTTTGCAATGACCCAGATAGACACGACGTAGGTTCGGACGGCACGGTAGTAATCTTCTTGCATTTGCGCTTCAGAGATGGGAACGGCTTCAACCTCAAGTCGATCGCGGAGGTTGCGGAGCGCCTCGTCATAACCGCTGTCGATATCGAGCTGTTCAGATGGCATTTCGAGTTCCACGGTGGAAGATCCTGTTGTTGTGGCCATGCCTAAATCGGTGTGTACAACATTGTCACCTTTGGTACCCCAGGTGACGTCGTGGGTGTTGCAGAAAGCATAGACTTGGAGTGTGCAGATGTAACTGGGTAAAAGGGCAAAATACTGAATGGCGGAAGTGAACATGTGCCATGGGTCGAGGTAGATGAAGGACATAATGAAGTAGAGTCCAACGGTTGACATGGTGGATACGATAATATTCATGAACATGTTGTCGCCCATTTTGTCTTCATCGGAGGTCAACTGGGTAATGACCATATAAAATGCGGCAAAGATGGTATAGGCCATGATGATGCTGTAAATAATCATGCCGGAAAGAAACATCTTTTTAGCACTATATACATGCATTGTTAGTTATCTGTCTTACGTATAGAATGAATGGATTTGTGCTAAGCAACTTACCCCTGAGGTCGATTTCCCATGGAAAGAATGAACTGCAGACAGATAAGCAGTATACATGCGTATCTTAAAATGACGAATATAATTTTCCCGATATTATGACCAAAAGGGTCCATCTCGGGTTGTGCTAAGGCGCCGGCGATGAAGTAGAATGTAATGTAGAAATTGGCCTGGAGACAGGTTAGAAAATGTTCAAGCAAATGTTCATCGCTTTATTAGAGGGCAGAACATACAAGGGAGAAGAATGTAAACATCAAGCTAACAAATTGATATATGAATTCAATATGTAGCATTATTTTTCGGGCAATGGTATGATCGGTTCCCCAAACCTGTCGAAAATGAATAAGGGAGTAAACGGCAGCGAAGAAAGCTCCATTGAGCCATCTTCGACGTTGAGAGATAAACTCCGGTACAGTATCTATAGCCAAAGGGTACAACATAAGATTAGTAAAAGGGACTGCGAATGGGTAAGGTGGCACCAGCCAAGATATGCTTACCGGGCACGTCAGTTTCTCCAACAGCGCTCTTAACGAACTTCAATAGCCATTGCTCCTCTCTCTTTGCGACTAACTCCCAGCACAGAATACGATCTTCTGCCAAATACATGTTGGCAGTGAACACATCTGCGTTACTCCCGTGCAACATTTCACCCTTGAAGTATTGGCTTAGTGGGCCATGGCCGGTTGAATCATTTTGCAAAGCGTGGTATCTGTAGGCACTCAGGGCTCCAGGCAGAACGGTAATATATCCGAAAAAAGATTCCAGAGGTTTATCCAAGATGTTCGACATTTTGTATTCAAAATTTTGGGATGCGACCAAAGGATTAAGCAAACCAAGGCATGCTTTTCCTTTGCCTGCCTTGATCTCTCCAGCCGCACCGGCGACACTTGAATCTTGATCAAAGGCTTTCCAGAGGTGATATAAAGCGGTTGGTCCAGGTTTTGTTCCAACATCAAGTAAAATGCAGACGTTAGGGTTGAGGGAGCGGCCAAAAGCGTTGAAGAACCATCTGTGGGAATTAAGCTTCTTCTGGTTGCGCTCCTTGAGACAGAATATCATCTGACAGGGGACCATGCCCTTTTCAGCACCTTTGAACTTGAGATCTGAATCGAGAGAAACCTGTGTTGTATACTCATAAACATGAGCGGTGACCTGTTTTTGGTTGACAATGTTTTTCGCGATGCCATCTTGATATACCCCAATTGCAGCGAGTGCATTCAGCGTCCTAGGGTGGACCTTGTGGCGCCCATCGGCAATAACACAAACCACAATTTTCTGCCACCCGTCTTTTCCCCAGGTTCTGGACTTTGTCCTCGAGCAGAAATGAGAAACATTTCGCATTATGCCGTGCATTGTACGGGTGAAATTGATTTCGTCCTCATTGTACATCGTGACACAAACAAACAATTCTGTTTCTCGCGCTGTGGTGCCAATATTTTGTCGCAGCTTATACCCCTCAACAGTGAAATCGTCTGGATCGCAGGTAACAGCGGTATATCTCATGTGGGTGAACTCCCGATCATCCCTTCGAGGTAGGAAACTGTGAAGAATTGTCGGAATTTTACACTCTAGAATCAGCTGTCCGTTGATAAGCTTGACCTCCTTTTTGGTCTTCTGGGCTTGTCGAACTCCCCTGCGGTCTTGGCGTCCAGTGGGAGCTGGACCATAGTGGACGTCTTCGTCATCGTGCTCATCTTTCTGTCCATCGTCGAGGTCGATTTTGCTCATGGTATCCTTGGAATCGGTGACCATGGTTGTGTCACTGAAGTATGAATCATAGGATGTCACACTTGCTGCAGAGCCTCGCTTTGCATGGATAACTCTTCCATTTCCACCAAAAGGATCATCTTTGGTAGTATCCGATTCGTCATCTCTGATATCGATACTGGCCCCATCTGCATCGGATGCGGCAGTTGGCATGGAGAATAGCGGGGCAGGAGGAAGAGGCCGGCGCGGGCTACCACCGTATCTTGAACTTGGGGTGCCTGGTCTTGAACGGCCATTAATTTCTGCAGGTTCATAACTTACGGTTGACGCTGCTCGTGGAACCCGCGACCATTCGCCTCCACGAGAGGGAGTCCAAGGCCGGGTTGGGGAAGCTGATCGAGCAGAGTACTGGGAGCCAGCTACACTCGGTGCCGAGGGTGGTGGAATGCTGGGTGCATTGGCCAAGCTCGCGGCTGGCTGGGTAGGAGGAAGGGAGGACGTAGAAGCATGAGATTGGTGCAAAGGTTGGTAATTTTGAGCTGAGGGTCGAGCAACCGATACCGGCGTTCTAAAATTGGGTGTATTAGCATCAATTTCTTCTGTTAATTCTTGAATGACTGAAAGCTCTGTGCGGCTGGAGAGCCTTTTTAAAGGCAAAAAAAGCTCGCTCTGGGTATCTATATCATCACGGTGCCTCGGCTTTTGGGAGAATAAGGGCTTTGGGGTGGCGAGACGTAAAGGCGCAGGGGTTATGGTATAGTCAGGAGCAGAAATGTGACGAATTGAAGAAATTCCTGTTTTGGGAGGCGATGGCTTTCCATTCGCGACGCCTGTCGCTACCGACGAATTATTGGGCAAAGGCGGGAGTTTGGAGGAGCTAGGACATAGTACATGATCCTTGGGTAGGGTATCAGGGCTTTTGCACTCCTCTGTATTGGGTGCCTTGGTGGAAGGGGTAATTATAGAAACTGATGGAGCTGGAGCTCTTTCTCTCACATACTGTTGACGTGGGGGCGGGGAGGCTTGTCTCATGTATTGCACATTTCCCATATCGCCGTCATCCATCGAATACCTATCGAGTTCGCTCTCTATAGGGCCCGGGTCCGATGATGGTAAGAGCCTCATGGTTGCGCCGTTATTGTGCCGGGTCTCGGGGGAGGCGATGTGGCTATCGTCATGTTGGGCGTACTCGTTTGTATATGTATAGGAAGGTGGGCCATCATCATAGCCTGGAGGTAGGGAGCGCCCGTTTTGGGAGGATGGATCCATTGCGGACCTCTTGACCTAAGACCTCACCCAAGCTACGCGCCGGCTTGAGTTAAAGATTGAACAATAGATTTAGGATATTCTCTAAACATCCTGTCAGCTTCTGTTCTGATAATGATAGCTGTATGAGGGTATATGGTGGGTTTTGGGGGAGTTTGTAGGAGATTCCCAAGATAGCTACACCTACAGGTAAGTAGTAAAATGCTGAATATAAACAGCCTAGGATGGAGGAAGGGATTCAGCAAGCATGAGAGGTCGAAGTGTATGCGCAAAAGCTGAGGATACACGAAGCGACGAATCGAAACACAGCGACTGAAGAATGTAGTACAGTTAAAAATGTGGGAGAAAGCAAGAGAGAATTTAGAGATATAAGAGGGGCAGATGGGCAGATGGACATCTGCACGACCTACTGGCTTTTCTCCCATGCGCGGAGCGTGGAGGAATCGAATGTTTACCTGCGGTTGTCGTGACAACGGAGGAGCCACAGCCAATAATAGACTCCCGTTGCCGAGGAACCTTATCGCTTGCGCCTTTCTCGCTGCGGCTTGGCGCTTAAGTTACCATTCTTCGCAGCTGCCACAAGCGCCTATCAAAGGGAGAGCGGTCAGGATGTCTCTTATTAACCGGAGCTTACTTACTGCGAAATAAGCTCACGGGCTGTTGTTTCTCTGGAAACTTTTGGGGGACCCTCAAAGCTAATCTCCCCTGTTAACTAGTTTGGAACCAGAACAAACACATACTGCTTGGGAAGAGTGATGGCATTGAACGCCGACTTGGCCCTCATCCCATGAGTACGAAACTGAGCGTTGACAAGCATCAAATAAATTCGAGTATTGTACTCTATGAACAGCGACATGACAACTCTTGACGGCGGACTCCTGACACTTGTGCATTCAACAACCTGCGCTCTCCATCCATTACGGCACCCACCCGCCCAAGCAGCACACAAAACCAATATCAATCCGCAATGTACATTACAGGCAATAACTCTTTTGCGGTCACTACCCTTGCAACGCCCTTATCATTTGCAATGACTTTGATATCCGGATGCAGATCGACCAATACCTGCCTACATCTGCCGCAGGGGTTTAAGATACCCCTTCCCTCACTCCCGATGGCGACGATATGGGTGAGCTTCGGTGGTCCTGCGACAGCAGCGGTGCCTAGGACAACAAGCTCTGCACACGGGCCGCCAGTGAAATGGTAGACATTAACGCCCGTGAATACGCGGCCATCCTCTGCAATCGCAGCACTGGAAACGCTGTAGTCGTCTGAGGTCGGGATACTCGTTATGATGTTGGTTGCGGTGTCGACGAGGTCCTTTTCAACCTGTAAAAGATTTACCGTCGACATGACTTGGTTTAATGTGGTGGCTAGAATGTACATGCAGTCAGTATATACTCTTGGCTCTAGCTTGCGTGTAAATCCTCACCTTTGGGCTGTTGCGGGTGGTATTATAACGTTAAGGGGTGGTAGTTGATTTGATTTATACTGGTGTATTTGGGAAGCAATTAGATTGTATTGATTGTGAAGCTATACGGAATTGTAGTCATTTATATTGATAAATGTCGGATTCCCGAACAGTACTCCGCCAACCTGTTTGACCATGCAATCGAGATTTCTTCCCCACCTCTATATGCAGAATTCGTATATGGTGGCATTTATGATCGGTGCTAAAGGTCTGCTTTGCTTATCAATCCACATACTACGAACTCTGGATGGCTTCGATGCTATCCGCCAACGCGCTTAATATCGGCTCCAGGAATGCGTGGGGACGTAGAGTTGAACATGAGTTCGTTCATCACGCACCATGCGCAGACCATACAACCTGATTCAACAAAGCTTCTTTTTGATAATTCTTGTTCAATTCCGTTGTTATTATACAGCCCGTTCCAGTGTACCCCTAACGCCGTTATAATGTACAATAAATATACAATCATGCCTTAAGCTTGCGCGAGGCTCAGTTTTTTTCCTTTTCCACTCCTTTTCCCGGGCATAAATTCATATCCTCCATATCCCTTGCCATCCCCTTAAACGGACATGAGCTTGGGGTATTCTTGTCAATATCAGCACCTTCTCCCACCTCTCCGCCATTGCTAGAATCCGAGTTGGACCCCGTATCTTCTGAGTTTTCGCTATCAATGACCTTCTTGCCGTGCAGATAGCCCTCTCGTTCCACGACGAGCTCCTCAGTCTGTTCGGCAAACTCGTCTCCATCGCGAACATACCATTTAGCAAATAGATCGTTTTGGACCCAGATCACTTTATTAATGGCGTTTATTAAGGCGATTTTCCTCCACAGGGGCAAGCGAGGATGAGACATGAGGGCTTCCGCGAGGATGTTTTGGATGAAACCTAAACATACACCGATATGAACGTATTCGATATGAAGGGGGTGCTGGCGACCACGACCAACATGCATCATTCTAACAGTAGGAAAGTAATCGGTTAGTATTACTGGTTATTCAACAGGACATGCATTCCCAGATTGGATGGTACGAATACATACCCGACTTTATCTAGATATTCCCAAAACTCCATCTTGCTTGGATCCGAACATAATCGATTCAAATAGCCTCTGAGGAACATTTTTCTGTGTAGAATCTGCGGACTGTTTTCGTCGGGCTGTTCGTCTAACGGGCCTTCGAAACTGGTGCTTCGGGTCTGGAATGCCCTCGCGGTGATGTCATATTGGAGTAGTTTTTTATACACGATATTCACAATGGCGGGAATCAGGGCTCTGATGTACTTTGCGCCGGTGATGAGGGCTTCGATATCATCTGTTTGTCACGTTAGGGAGAATCAATACCAATGAGTGAATGGTTCATGCATACTGGAGCTGAAGTCGAGGAATGTGTGGAGATAGCGGATTCGAGCTTCGAGAGAGGTGTAAATGTCTTTCCGTTCGATATGGCGGATTGGCCTGGAATTGCTCGTCATGGTTGATTGATTTTGTGTGTGTCAATGAGTTGGTAGAGGGTTGATAGACCTGGTATGAATTGGGAAGGAGAAGCAGATGATAATGAATCTTGGATTGACTCTAACACTTCCAGATGAATTTCAATTTATAAATATATTCGTAAACACATATTTTCGGTTCGTCTTTCCACCATCGATATATATAGGAGTGAAATTGACACAGCCCTTGAAAATTGACACATGGTACTAACTACCCGCCTCTCGCATAGCCAACGGAGCGCAAAATGCAAAACTGGCATGATTCTTCTGACTCACAAAGCCGCCAGTGATCGTGTTGGGAGGAAGTTGCTGTTCCCGGTGGTGTGATGTTTTTGGCGCCTGCGACATGTGGGCCTCGATGACATCTAGAATAATTGCCGAGAAAACTTTTGGATCGATCGGGCCAACCCGAACCGAAACTCGGCAATATGCTTGAATTATCCAATCGCTGCAACGAGAAATCCAATCACGCGCTGTGGAAATTTTCATGGGCGGCGTGATGTCATTGATGGGGCCTGGCAAGGGGAAAATAATCCATACTAATTAAGGGGTGCATAGCTGGGCGGGAATTTGCGGATGGTCCTTGTGGTACCGAAGCAAGCGAAACACCCAATGAAGCTCGACGGTTTGTACTGGAATGGCTAGACTGGTGTAGAGGGGATATTTGGTTTCATTATTGCAGTATATACTCTGTAAAATCAACGAAGAGAGATCAAATTTGAGACAGATAAACATAAGATTTGAGCTAGAAAATAACGTTGGAAAATGAAATAGAGCGGTCATTATTCGATTTGCGAAAGAAGGCCAAGATGTTGAGTTGAGAATCGAAGGTCCTTCAGGGGTTATCAGGACCGCAGATTGGAATACTTCTCAACACTGAAAACAATTTGCCATGCATAATCCAAGTTGGATGAGTAAAAGAATACGAAAGCAGGAACATCATCATCCTTCACTGTCGTGGAATTGGCATCCCATTTCTACTCATCACTGAGTAATGGCTGGCGTTCTCGGTCAGTGGGTTCAGGCTCAGCAAGGTTCCTGAAATAGAAATCCCTGTTATGGTACTTGGCTGCGGAGGCGTTGAAGGACGATACCAAGAAAACACCGAAGATTACAAACGCGAAGATCCACTGGAGGGATATGATCTTGATCGAGAACTGTTTTAGGGCAAGTGCTGTCGGAGATATTAGTTTAAGGCTTATTCAAAGCGTAAACTGGGTGCAACTTACATAGTGTTAGTGCGCTGATGGAGTAGCCAAACTCCTGGTCACTGCGGTGAGTGATATGTCCCTGTCCAACGAGGAAGTAGACCCAGATGAAGACGTTGGCTGCAATGCTCTTTGCAGTGTTTTCGCCGCCGACTGCAACAGCTCCATTCCAGAAGAGGGTTGACAGTGACCATGCATAGGGTCCGGCAACTGCGGGCAGGTGAATTGACACTGGCAGGCCTGGATTTTTCCAGTATACCGTGCCCTGGTTGAGCAGGCTGGCGATGTTGATAACCTCTGCGCCCCAGAAATGAGAGCGAACCCATAACTGGGTGAAGGCAAAGAGGAAGAGGTTATTCAAGATGTAATAAGGTGCCACATTAGCAGCGGTTGTAACCTTTACACCGTCTGAGGACCAGAGCTGGCCCATATACACCACTTGCGAGAGCAAGAGGACAACCCTGATAGTTGTAAGTATTTAGTTAGGACAGCTGAGAAGGTCTTCCACTCCCATACGTGCCACAGCAAGGCTCTGCCCTAAAATAAAAATAAAAAAACTAGAGAGAAAGATGGTAGTAATCATAATTCTTACCAGTAGATAACCGTGATTACCGTGGTTTGTGAAAAGGGAGTGGGGTTGAGATCGGTTTGTTCACTGATAGTTTCACCATTCGAATCATCACCTGGGCGATGAATAGAATAATAAATACCAAAGATGACGACGAGGAGCCATGAGAGCGGCGTCAAGGTTCGATAAGCTATGATGGCTTTGCGCCCATAACCAGTCCGTTTGGCAAATGGGTTGTCTTGAACGGACATACACCAGTCAGAATGGCGGGGTTAGCCATCAGATATGCGTACAGTACACTTACAAGAACCACAGCCCGTTTCATCCGCCATTTTCTACCTTGGGATGTATAAGGAGACACGATTGGATAGAACGCAGTTAGATATTGAGATGTTTGGGAAAGATAGAACGTAGCCGGATGATAGAAAGGATGATGATGGAGATGAAGAAATGACAAGGAGCAGAAGCGAGGGGGCGCAGGCAGAGAGATTATTATTGGGCGTCCGTGATATCCGTGATACTATGTAGTATCAGTGACACAGGCAGAAAGGTAGCAGCGAAAGAGGTCTAGGAGTAGGACTTCGACCCCTCAGTCGGATCTTTGGCTTGGAAAACGTGCATATGCATACGCAGGACGGGATCAGCCTGTAGAACGTGACCAGGTCACCAGGTGCATCAGCAACGATCTTCATGGTGAAGAAAAGGTCGCTTGTGCATGAATGGAGTGTTTAGCGCCGTAGTAGAGTGGAACTTTGCCTATCATACCCCATATGCATCGTACAATATCCCTTGAATCTCTATGATATGCAAAACTTGTATATATGTTGCCCCTATCTCACATCAGACCTCAAGCTTGCTCAAAGTGGTCTAACAGTTGCTTCCGAGTGCTGTCTCTAGGAAGTAGGAAGTAACCCAGGAATACCGAGCGACGAGTTGATACTGTTCTATTACATTTATACTGGATTAAATCTCTATTGATGAAAATATTTATAGAGCATCGAGTTGATTTCCCCGCAAACGCGTAAAACGCAAACGCGAAAAGTGGCAAAAATCGCGAGAAAGATTTAACCTTAAACGGACACGCCAAGATTTCTCCACTCAATGCCAAGGAATAACACTCCACACTAAACCTTTTCTATCAACTTGAGATATCACACCAAAGGAAATTGAAACTCGACATTTCTTAACTAACATTTATTAGCATTAGCTACACGAATTAATGAAAGATTCTACTCTTCAGTCTTCTTTCAGAGGCTTCTCCGCTGGTACTCTGCTTTTCAACACTTTTATCCACCCAAAAATTGTTGGATCTGAGTTTATTTGTACAGGTCCTTGTGTTCAGCCTTGATCAAATCAGCGGCCTTCTCACCAATCATATAGACCGAGTTCTGAATACGGCAGTCTGGGATGATAGGAATGATCGAAGCGTCTGCGACCCTCAAGTTCTTGATACCATGAACCTTGAGCTTAGGGTCGACGACACCCTGCTTAATATCCTTGGACAGGCGATTAGTACCGCAAGGGTGGAAGGAAGTCTGGGATCGCTCCAGAACAGTTCTCTTCATTAACTCGTCGTTGTGGAGAGGCATATCCCAGGGGTATTCGCTAACAATGATATCTTTGAAGCCTTCGCCGTTTTTAAGAACATCGTAGCTGAATCGGATCCCCTCTCGGATTGCGATGATATCAAGGTCGTTTGCGAAGTAGTTCAGGTTGATATTGGGCTGCTCGAGAGGGTCGTCGCTGTTAAGTGTCACCTCGCCACCCTCGGAGACAGGTCGAACAAGGTCAACCATCACGGTGATATAGTCACCCTTCTCAGGGGTAGGGTAGTGCCATTGGAACGCACTACCGAACATACAGACAAAGTCCAGCTCGAAATGAGGTTGACCCTCTGGTGAAAATGGATCGAGACCGCCGTTGTCCTTCTTGGCCTTGACATAGTCCTTATCTTTCTCCAGATACTTGTCAATGCGGGGGA
This sequence comes from Arthroderma sp. MBC 929, assembly GCA_030789285.1. Classification (NCBI taxonomy): domain Eukaryota; kingdom Fungi; phylum Ascomycota; class Eurotiomycetes; order Onygenales; family Arthrodermataceae; genus Arthroderma; species Arthroderma sp. MBC 929. The sequence goes on along the minus strand of JARJUX010000024.1, from coordinate 38,032 downwards.
AGCCGACCAACTCAAGGAAACCCGAACCCAAGGGTCCGCCGTGGTTCTTTTTATACTGTGCCACTGCTGCATCGTGCTTAGGGCCTTTGCGTAGAATGTGGTCATCCATGCCATATCCATCCTTAACGCGCAAGACGAATGGAACACCAGGATGATCGAGCAAGTGCTGGCCGACGTGGCGTGAGTCGACAATCAAGGGAATGTTATGCTTGGCTAGCTCGGGAGCGGGACCGATTCCGCTGAGCATCAGCAGCCTAGGGCTTTCGAAGACACCCTGGGCAACGATGACTTCGCGAGTGGCGTAAAGCTTGAGCTCCTGTCCCGAAGAGTTGATGACAATCACACCCTTGCAGATGCGGTCGGCATCATCGATAATCAGACGCTTAGAGTGAACTTTTGGCAGAATGGTAATGTTGGGTTTGTTCTGAACAGCCAGATAACTGCCCGACCGCTGGCCTTTATAGATGGTGTTGACACTATGGGTGAGTCCATTCATTTTACCATCGAAAATGTCCTCCGTGATGGGCTGGCCCGTCGACTTCCAGGCCTTTGTGAGAGCTTCGCGGAATGGTTTCATCTCGGGGATGAGGTCGGAGTGAGCAATGGGGATTGGCCCACCAGTACCAATCTTCTTGAGGCTCTCCGGATAGAGCTTAGCATCATCATGGTAGGTGGCACACTTCCTGAGGTAAGGGACAAGAGGGTCCCAGGTCCACTCCTTGCCGCCGTATTCCTCCCAATTGTCAAAGGTAGGCTTACATCCTGGAGCCCATGTAAAATAGTTGAGGGAGGAGCTGCCACCAAGGGCTTTTCCGCGGGTGTTAGGCTTCTCGACACGCTCATAGTCGTCGCGCTTGACCATCGTGGTCTTGTAAGCCCAGTCATACTCGCTGCTGCGAAGACCCATCGCCTCGGCGGGTGTTGTGATCCGGTCAATCTCCTTGGAGTTGCCAACACCCGCCTCAACTACAAGAATGGTAGCATCGGGATTCTCGGCGAGGCGACTGGCGACGATATTGCCTGCAGTGCCGCCGCCGACAACGACAAAGTCGAATCGGCTTCCGTCAGATACCATTTTGATACGTTCAAATAAAGAGGTTTTTGAAAGGAATGTTATTTGGATATATTAGAACGAATTGGGAGATTGGGAGACTGTTCAATATATGCAGAATAAAGGGGTTTTTATGTCCTAGCCCTCTAGCCAACTAGACTGTTTCTGTGGTTTCTATCAGTATGGGAACCATTATTATCAGGCTGTGACGTCAACTCAGACGGAACCCTGAGGAACAAAGCTCGGAGGACTTGAGACAGTTGCCAGCCATTGTCACAGACAATAGCACGCAGACAATGACGACAGCCGGATGTATGAGCTTAGGATATATGAAATGGCCCGCGGATGCTTCAACCTACTTCCTGGGGTCGGTGATATATCCCATGGCTGCGAACAAGATTCATCCAAGCCTTAATAGATTGAGGCCACAGCCTGTTAACTCTCCCAAATCCTATTCGTCAATTGTGTGGAGTTGTGTTTATATTAGAGCACTTCAACTGCTAACATCAATTCCTCCCCACCTTGCATCCTCTTGCGAGAAAGGATAATGTCCGCTAATACCTCTTAAAGTCGGGGGTCAATTTCACTCATCTCGAGTAGCCCACGAACCCCTTTTTTCACCGGATACTAACACAACTGCTATCAGTCTAGAATCTAGCTGACTCTAACTTCAACTTAAACTCATCGAATACTTCCATATGAGTTGGTTCGTTTTAATTCGTGTTCGTCTATATAATTGAACCAGGCCTGTTTTATAGCAACAGGATTTTATCGAATTTTTCCAACCCAGCTTCCCGTTAGAAGCTGCAATTCTACCCGTCTCTCAAACGACCTATGAGACACATTCTCTTTCTGCTGGGTGCCAATGGGGCTGGTACGAATTTTAGAATTTAGATGTCTCTGGCTTTAACTTACACTTTTGCGCAGGTTCCGGGGCAGGTTTTCTCATTGATTCGAATCTGTCTATGTAATTGGACTAGAAAGGCCGGTTTCATAGCAGGGGCCCAGGAAATTTGCCACCCTACGACCTCGCTCTTGAAGTAAACGAGCAGCAAAATAATACTTGAAAATCATTCGCAGCCTAACAAATTATAGCTGGCGGCAAGCCCACTGTTCTGTGGAGGAAAGTCTTGGCAAAAATGAGTGTATTAAAGCTAATTCCAACTACATACATCCAATGCCTCCAGGTAATTATTCTGGAAAGGAGGATGAAAGCCATCGGATGGGACGCCTAGGTTACTACTTTTCGGGTTTCACCCACAGCAGCCTCAGTAGCGGCCTGGATACGGTCACCCAATGTCTTGTCAACTCGCCTATACATATCTATATCTCGCGCGTCAGTAAAGTCGCACAGCTGCCTTCCAAGGCAAGGGAGTGATTTCAGTAAACTTACCATAAGCGCCATTTCTCAAAGAAGAATGGGTCACTTGGCTTAGATTATCAGCTACGTTGCCGATATATCTCTCTTGGTGGCCCTCTTCGCGACCAAGGACGTTCCAGAGTTCTCTGGGTTGTACAAAGTCTCTGTCTGAAATAACGGACGCATAGCTAATTATTTCACCGGCCCATTTCTCGTGCTCTGTGACTGTGCTCAAGACTTTTTCGTTCTTGTTACTGGAACTGGAGGTGAAAGTTACGGGGCGAATGCTCGATCCGACGTAATTTGGGTCATCGCCGTAATTCTTTGAGAAATTCATATTCCCGTCTCTTTCAAAGGGGCAATACACGGGGCAAATGGCAGCATTTGTCGGAAGCTGCTGGTAGTTAACACCAATCCGATACCGAGCCGCATCGGGGTAGGCGAACATGCGCGCCTGGAGCACTGTAGCAATATTAGAGCTAATCCCATAATAAGTAGGGTCTTAGCTATATCTGAATCAACTTACTGGGATCCGCGGATGGTGCAATACCAGGGACCATGGTAGAAGGCGAAAATGCTGCCTGCTCAATGTCCGTAAAGTAGTTCGACGGCTAACGCCTTGTTAGAAGAGGTAGCACTCGATGGATCGGGAGATTATTCTTACATTGCGGTTGAAAGTCAGCTTCCCAATTTGTCGAAGAGGAAAGTCCTTATGCGGCCACACTTTTGTCATATCAAAAATGTTCCACTCGTATTTTTCGGCTTCGGATGGGCTCATCACCTGGACGTAGATGTTCCACACAGGGTAATTCCCCTTTTCAATAGCTTCGTACATGTCCTGTACCAAGTAATCAGGGTTCTCGGCAGTCATCTTGACCGCCTCTTCTCTAGTAAAATTTTTTATACCCTGTTGTGTCTTGATATGTATTTTGACATAGTTGAAAGAACCATCCTGAGTAGGGAGTAACGGTCAATATTTGAAATATAAAGATGAAGTGGAATACCAATGGGCAGTTGACTTACGTCTTTGGTGAATTTGTATGTATGCCCACTGTAGGCGTTAATACAGCGCAATGATGCCGGGGTCCCGCGGTCGCTGAACAGGTGAATTAATTCGTGTATTCCTTCAGGGTTGTTGACATGGAAACTAGAGCGATAGTGTTATTACTACTTCCTGATTGCAGAAACTTGTGGCAGTATGGAGCTTACTCCCAAAACTGTGGCAGTTAGTACGGTTTGACGTATTGGAGTGGGCTCACACGTACCATATTTGGATCTGGCAAGTTTGTACTCGGGTGCCTCTTATGGGAACGGTTCATAGACGGAAACTTGATAGGATCTCGTACGAAGAATACGGGCTATACATAAAATCCATGAGCCTCGACACTCCGAGCTTCAAATATATGCACCTACCGTATCGTTGAACACCCAGTCCTGATTTCCCTGACTTGTGTAAAACTTCATAGCCCATCCTCTGACGTCGCGGATAGAATCCGCTGAGCCCCTTTCAGGACCAACAGTCGAAATTCGGGTCAGTGTTGGAGTTTTCTTCCCAATCCCATTCAGGAAGTCTGCACTCGTAATATCTGAATTGTCGTGGGTAACTTCAAACTCCCCGTAAGCTCTGCCATAAAGATTAGTATATCCCAGTCGTCATCGGTAGTTGATGTGGCTTCATACCCAGCTGCCTTAGCGTGAACCACCCTACTAGAAGTGTTAGATAGTATAAGTCAAGATGAGCGATGAATTTTACCGTTCAGGGATTCTCTCGCGGGAGAAGTGTGCAAGCGTTTCGATGAGCTGTGTGTCCTGCAGAAGACTGAGTCCACCACCGCCTCCATTTCTCACCTGGACGCTGGTTTCATTGCTCGGAAAAGGGCAGCCTAAAACATGTTAGAGAATTTGAAGAAGATATCAAAGCATTAGCACCAACCCTCTGCTAGAGTATATGGAGTCGACATGATTCCTCTCGTTAGTTGCAGCCGTAGTAGATATGAGAAATCCAGAATTCACAGATGAGTTTCAAAGTACTTTCAAATACCTCTTTCTCGGTTACTTTATTATATTAATGGGATGTTATGACGCAATGTTTCAAACCAGCCGATATACAACTCGGCGGCGATTTCATCCAGTGTACCTTGACTTCGAAGTAGAAGAATGCTAGAGGGTTAGGCATGACAAAATCTTCGCCACTGTTCCGGCGTTGAGTTTGCCAGCCTCTCGGGCATTTAAACAAAGAAACTCAGCTATACCAATGAGCGGCAGCTAAGTCTTCGTCGAATTCATGTTTCTAGTGAAATTTAGCTTGGCCTCATTGTTCAAAGAAGAGCTTAATGATTTAATCTTAAGCTTTGTAGATATTTTGGTCCAGACTTTCCGCAACTCAAACATGAGGAATTGGGTTTTGGGATTGCTCGGTACCGCTGGAAGTCAGCGAATTCATCGATAGATCGACTGGCTAGTATGTAGAATTAGTTTCTGAAAATATTGAAGCATATCATAAGCAATCCGTCTTAGAGTCGCGGTGAGTCTATCGGATAGTGCAGTGAACTTTAGGAGGAGCTTGCGGAGTTTAGTAGCTCCAAGCCGTGGTTAGCCCCATGCCTATCCTAAATGCCGAGCGAGCAACACCACGTCTCTTTGAAACCACCGACAATGGGTCGTCTCTCATCGGACCTATTTCGCAGTGTCCACAAACCATTTTGTCAATTCTCTCACGACCAAGCGGGAGCTAAACGACGAACACAGGAAAGCCGAACCATACTCGCCCCTTGCGGGCGGATGCACGGATCGGTAAGATTTTCCACCAAGCCCCATACTACATAATTGCAGTGTGGTGCATGTATAAGCTTGATACATGATCTGTTCCATGCATGCCGATCACCCATGAAGGCCTGGATGGGTTCATGTTTACATTCGGCCCCCATCCACGGCTTTTTCAGCAGAATGGGCCTCACCCGAGTCCGAAATTTATACCTTGTCCCCCCAGTACAACCCCGGAGAAGGAGGTATTTTGATGTAGGATGCCGAGATGGCATGATCCTAGTGTTTCACTGGAGATGAGTTAGCGTGTAATGCATTTATTGCTGCACTTTTGTCAACCCTTGACCTATCTGAAAGCGGTCCTATATAATGGTGGGAGCCGTCTGTCTCTTTGATAGAGAGCCTCGGTGTTGATATTTGAGAGATACTCGAGTTTCTTGTTCTCCAGGGAGATATATCCCAGTCAAATTCAGTGCCGACCTGCGATTATCAGTTGCCTATATATATTTAGTTATCAAAGAATGAAGTTCCTCCCATTAGTGGCACTGGGTGTCGTAGCCACCGCTTTAGGCGCTTCAGCCAATGGTGCAGAACCCAAGTTTTTGCTCAAGTTCGCCCCTGGTGAAACTCGATGGGTTACCCAGGAAGAGAAATGGACATTGAGACAGGTGGGGTGGCTCCAGAAGAGGGAGTCTTTTGTTTCATAACGGTTAATGGAGTTTGTAGGAAGGCAAAACGTTTTTCGATATTACCCGCCAGAGCAAAAGTCAGGGTTTCAAGTCTGATGTACACGTCCAGTCTCCTATCCAGTATTCTAAAAAGGTCCGGTATGTGGATAAAGTCAGGCGAATTTTGACCGAGCTGTCGAAGGAGAATTTGGAAAAGGATCTAGTCCCCTTCACCGAGTTCCATAATCGACATTACAAAAATGAGACTGGAATCGAAGCAGCCAAGTGGCTAGCTGAGCAAGTGAAAACTGCCCTTGGTGACGCTTCCGGTGCAACAGTTGAACTGTTCGAGCACGGCGACTTCCCTCAGAACAGCGTTATCGCTAGGGTCCCGGGAAAATCTGAAGAGCTCGTCATTGTCGGTGCCCATTTGGACAGCATTGACAGGTACCACCCAGAAGATGGGCGTGCACCTGGTGTAGACGACAATGGCAGCGGCTCGGTGACCATTCTTGAGGCGCTTCGTGGTGTGCTCCAGCTTGAAGACGTTGCTCAGGGTAACGCTGCGCACACGATTGAATTCCACTGGTACGCTGGCGAGGAAGAAGGATTGCTCGGCTCTCAGGAGATTTTTGAGAAGTACCAGATCGACTCAAAGACAGTAAGGGGTATGCTGAACATGGACATGACCGGATACGTTCAGGGGCTGGAAAAGAATAACCAGACCATATCACTCACCGTCATGACTGACGATGTTGACGAGAAACTGACTGAACTGCTCAAGGCTGTGGTTGCCGAGGTATGTTCTATTCAAGTCCCCTTGTTATATTAGGTCCTTGGGTGATGAGCCACGCTAACAGACTCTTGTGTATAGTACACCGAGCTTCCTCATGTAGAAGATGCTTGTGGATATGCTTGTTCTGATCACGCATCTGCCAACGCAAGCGGATTCCCATCTGCCTATCTGACAGAGTCTCCGATGAAATACTCCCACCCTCAAATTCACACGCATTTTGATACGCTTGAACTGGTCAGCTACGACCACATGCTTGAACATGCAAAGGTTGGCGTTGGATTTGTGGCTGAGCTTGCTTTGCCTGAGTAGATAGACTACGGTATCTATCAGAGATGTAGATGTCCGCACACTTGTATATATGTGAGAAGTATTTGTCAAATAAGAAGTTCATGGGATCACTTTCATACTGTTCGTGGTGGTTAATTACGGGGAGGCGTTTTCCCCTGGGAGAGTTCCGCTTTGGGCCAGCTAGGGCATGCCCTAGAACTACCCCGTGATTGGCTGGAACAAGAAGCTCGGCGGTGATTCATTCGATGGATTTCGTATCAGAAAGAGTCATTCTTGCTCACTTCGAGACCCGCGACGTCGTGCTAGCGCAAGCGTCGATATAAATAAATTACAACGGAGTCGCGCAGTCCCTCTCCTTCATTTCCCTTTTCTCTTTTCCCTCCTATCTCGATATACCGGCGCTGCGCCAGGACGCCATACAGCCGTCGCCATGGCTATTCACCCAACGCTTCACCCAAGTCCTTCCCCGGCTCCGCAAGGCCGGCTTACCCCACAACAAGCCATTGAGATCTCTGTCTGGTCTGATCGCGCTGCTGAAAGCCTTTCTATCGCGTCGTCTCCTGTTCCCTATCGTAATTCCACGCCTTTGACGATCCCGCTAGACGACGATGTCCGTCGCGTGGACCCGCAATCTCCGCTGCGCTTGAAGAGCGTGCGCGTTGCCACCGAGGCCGATCGGACAGGTGTTTCGTCAACATACCGTCGCAGGGAGCCAATTCGTCGCGATAGTCTCAAGCGCAGGGAGTCTATCTCGAAAGGAACAGAAGGGAGTCGTCGTCGACAGAGGTGGGAGAATGGTACGTTGTATATAAATCCCGCGATGACCGTTGGATCAGTACACCGCCTTTTGCGTCGGCAATGGTGCATCGAGACACAAGATGCACCCACTCATGCATGATGCAATGCTGCCTTAAAAACTACCTGGTAAAACTTCCTTTGTGGGGCGGAGAGCTGATACATTGTCTTCAATTTGTTCAGACCGCCTCATGAACAACCCTTGGGCCCAACCACCATCCCCAGACGATTGGGAAATTCGACCCACCTACCCGCGCCATAATACCGTGCCATACTATCTCGCACCGCTATGGGATAGTCACTATGCCGCTAAGGAACAGGCGCGCCGCTCCTCGAATAAAAAGAAAGGTTCGGCCGCATCCGGTGGGGTGATTGGCGATGGAAACGATGACTTGCATCAGATCCCGAAGGAGCTTCGTATGAAGCTAAAGCGTACGCGTGCGGCTCGTGGCTTGCTGCAGGAACTCGAGGAGGATATTCGATGTTTCGTCCAGGAATGGCTGGAGAAGCAGATAAAGCCAGCGCTGCAAGATGCTACCGCACAGACGGACTCCATGTCAAATAACACCAAAGCCGACCAAGATGAGGATGATGATAACGATAGTGAAGACGAAGTCGTATTCGCTGGCAGAAAAGCAAGGACACAAGGAGCACCTATCACCCTACCGTTCCGGCCAAACCCTGGGGCGGCTAAGAATGATACTATCGAGGATGCTGTTGGCGATTCTACGAAAGAAACGCATCCTGTGGAAAAGTTGGTGTTTGAAAGCTTAGCTGAAGACCGTGCTGCAGGTTTTGGGTTAGTATTCTCTATGGCTTCTCTCCGCTTGGTTTTGTCTCCGTCGTATACTATCCTAGACTAACCGCTTTGGCTTATCAAATAGACGTTGGATTGTTCATTCGCTGGCTTCCTACTACGGGCTGCGCACCTGGTCAGTTACAGTCGGTAACCCTCCACGACGAGAAGCGTATGTAGGCATCGACAGCTTTCCGATCGACAAGAAGGTAGCTGCGCGGTTGTTGAAAGTGGATTCTGCATCGGCTTCCGGACGTCGCTCTACAAATGTCAGACCGGAAGCCATCCTCCCTCGACCGCTTTGGGTCACTGTGTGAAGGCCTGTCCGTTGCACGCGCATCTTTATATCGCGTTAGATTGTAGCCAGAGATTGTATATAGGTGATCGTGAGCTCTTAGAATTGTCGAATATCTTAAAATCAAGTGCCAAATATGACGAGATGTAGAGCAACACGTCTAGCGCATCTGACAGCTGCCGATAGCGTCATCGTGCTGCTTTGTTCCTGTTATCTTCAGGGGGTTGAGAGGAGGCGCTAGTCGATAGTTTGCGATAGTTTGGCGCGGATCACGCTAAAAAGATTTAAGTTGTGGACGCGAAATTTCGTTCAGGGATGACATGAATCTAAATAAACAAGCCCGCCCACTTTCATACTTCTCGCGACAACTTGGGGACCCCTCAACTTCAACCTCTACACAGTCGAGGACTGCAGTGGTTTATTAGAATCACAGTCGGGGTGTACCAAGCTGTTCTTGTATTAAAAAGTACGCTATGATGGCGGCGAGGAAAATGACATCAACCGAGCAACTGCAGCCTGTCATGGCAAACAATGCGCCAGCTGAGCTCTTGCAGTCTTTTAATCAGCTCTCACTTGCGACTGGTGCCTCGTCGCCTTTGTCGCCTTCTCTTTCACAGTCTCCATCTCCCTTTCGACGGTCAGACAGGAGTGTGGCAGGCTATGAGCTACCTCAAAGTCCCCTCGCTCAGCACCACCATCCAGCACCTCGCAGGATCCCAAGTTCAAGTTCCCTGAGAGATGAAAGAAGAGGGTCAGCTCATTCGTTGAAGAAGCGCGTGTCGTCCAGCTCTCTACGCGCCGATCAGAATGCGAATAGCTCTAATTCACCTCGTCCCAGTCTCTCAAGACGGTCATCCACTCAATATCTCTCACCTAGGGCATCTCTTGTCCCTCCCGAAAAAACTGTATCAACCCCCACAGCTGCTTCTATCGCCGCAGAACATTTTGCAAAAGAAGTCGCGCTTCACCAATCTACAGAGTTAAACTCAAATACTCTAGTTATCATTCAGGATGCGTGCTACGGGCACCGCTACTCGCGGCCGAGGACTTCAAAGGCAGGCTTAGAGCTTATCGTGGAACGCCCTGAACGCATGCTCGCTAGTGTTTTGGGTACGGCGACGGCGTATATACGCTTGGGGAAGCGATATGGCCGAAATACTTATGCGCCGCACCCAGACCTCGATTTAAGGTTATTGCCTCCCCCTCCCTTTCAAATCCGCAAGACCTCAAGGTCGATGCCGCTGAACTCTCCCGCTGTAACTCATGTGCATGGAGTGAAATGGATGGATGAAATGAAAGTTATGTGTGACGCGGCGGAATCCCGACTCGCGCTGAATGGCAAGGAACTTGTTCGACCCAGTAGCCGTGGAAAGGACGATAGCACCTCTCCATCCAAACTTCACGAAGGGGATTTGTACCTCTGTTCCGAGTCATTAAACGCGTTCGAGGGCGCGTTGGGAGGTGTATGTGAAGCTATCGACTCCGTGTTCGGACCTACATCTACACAACGCGCATTTGTGTGTATACGCCCACCTGGTCACCACTGCTCGGCTGACTATCCCTCCGGTTTCTGCTGGCTTAATAATGTTCATGTTGGCATTTCCTACGCAGCCATGACACATGGGCTTACTCACGCTGCGATTCTGGATTTCGACCTTCACCATGGGGACGGGTCGCAAGCTATTGCCTGGGAACAGAATCGAAAAGCATTTTCAGCAGGAAGAAATACAGCTCAGCATAAGAAAACGGCAATTGGCTATTTTAGTTTACACGATATCAACTCGTATCCCTGTGAAGGAGGGGATGAAGAAAAAGTCCGCAATGCTAGTGTCTGCGTTGATAACGCGCACGGGCAGTCGATTTGGAATGTGCACCTTGAGCCTTGGAAAACACCGCAAGACTTTTGGGAACTCTACGAGAAGAAATATTCAATCCTTTTCGAAAAGACACGCTCGTTCCTACGAGCACATACCCAACAATTATTGAACTCACCCAATTCTGCACTCCCCAAGGCTGCCATATTCATCTCTGCCGGGTTTGACGCGAGTGAATGGGAAGGTGTCGGTATGCAACGGCACAAGGTCAATGTCCCTACAGATTTCTATGCGAGATTCACCGCCGATGTAGTGAAACTTTCGCGGGAAGAAGGCCTCGCTGTTGACGGCAGAGTCATTAGTGTTCTGGAAGGAGGTTACAGTGATCGTGCATTGACGAGCGGAGTGCTTAGCCACCTTTCTGGGCTCTCAGATTCCCGCGGCGGTACTGAGCCTGATGACGACGGTAGCCGACTTGCCGCCGAAATGTATCATCGTCTGGGAATTTCCAATGAGAACAAGCAGAACACAGTGGAGGATCTACCCGTCACATTCGACACTGAATGGTGGGAACTGCCGTTACTTGAGGAGTTAGAAGCCTTGGTCCGGCCTCCACCCCCAGCAGCAGCCCGGAAATCCCGAGAGAAAAGTGCGCCAACTTTCTTCGCTCCTACTCAGGCATCATCTGCAAAAATAGTATCATCGGTTAGAGACCGCAAGTCTATAAGTCTTCAGCAGCTTAATGAGGATGAATTTAGCCAACCACAACTCCCAGAAGTTGACTGGACCATGGCAGCATTTGAAATGTCCAAGGTTCTTATACCGACCGATCGGCAGACATTGAGCTGGCAGCATGCGGAGCTTAAGGCTGAAGGTGCCCGGGCACGGCGTGATGCTACTAATGTACCGGCCGTCGATACACAGCGTCGGAATGACCGCGGTTACATGCAGCTTCGGGAGAGAAAAGTGAAAACCCCACCTGAGACGAATTCAAAGGCTCGCCATTCCCGGACTTCGTCAGTCAGCACCCGTCGCACAACAATAGCAACTGTTAATGATCTCCCGGCGCCCACGGCGGCAGACCCTTCCTCTTCGAGTGATGATGCAAGGCTCACCCATTTACAGGCATCAAGAAGACTTAGCGTCGCGTCAACAGTGGCTTCAGCAGTTAGTGCGCCAGGATATAGTCGCCGAGAATCGTCGCGTGCCGTGAATTCGTCAAATAAGAATCAACGGGAGGATCCACGGGGCGTCAAACAATCTAGGCCAGTTAGCAGAGCAGCATCTACTGTATCAAGTGTTCGGCCAAGTCCCAGGAAGCCCCCAATGCCATCTCGTACCTCTTCTAAGGACAAGACTGGTACAAGTGCACGGAAACCTTCACCATCTAAGGGGCAAAATCAAGACGATGGTGGTTTGGCTACGGGTATGAAGAAACTGAGGATCAAATTAAACGTCCCGAGCCCCGAGGAGAATGCCATTCGTGAAGCGAGAGCTGCAGAAGAACGAAAGAAAAACGCACCACGGTCTAGCAGCAGTAAACCATCAAGAGCATCATCTGCCTCGAGATCGGATAGCAAAATTTCAAGACCGAAGAGTGCAGGCAATCGCCAGCAAAGACAGCCGTCGCCAGGACCAGCGTATCAAGACAACCCCATTCCCAACGAGAATGGTCGTGTGGTTAGCCATAACGGCCGCGAATACGATAATACCACCGCTTCTCGCGACCCACTCACTATCTCACTCCCTACAGATATCGGTGATTCCTCGCTATCTAGCCACGTTTTCGCGGACGTCGATTTCAAGGGCTCGAGATCTCGTACGGTGGACAGCAATGGCTCAGCAGACCATGCAGCTATACCCTCACCTCCTCTTACTCCAAACCAGGTCCCGACACTATCACACCCGCAGATCACTGTCAAGTCACCACCAGAATCTTCCTCTCATGCTCAGCACCTTCCAGTTTTCACCCCGACTTCGATTATTCCCTTCGCCCCTGGCCGGGAGTAGGCCAGCTCACCCCATCCACCGCCTCCAATACTGGATATCCGGTGTGAACTCACTCCTTGAGGCCGGTATCATAACCACTGCTGCCCCCTTTTACCTTTTTTTTGTCCCCTTTCTGGCTTGTCGGAGTTTGGCCGTATGTACGGAGTATTGAGCACCATTGTCAGGTTAAATAATTATTTCTTCTTTATTCAGGTTGGCATTGTTTGGGGTCGATTTATCTTATACCCGATTGCTAAATCATATTCATGCTGTATGCTCTGATAGCTATGTTTTAATATCTCATATTCCCCTTTTTTATGCCCAAAAATTTGCCCCTTTGAAATGTTGGAAGTATTAGGTATATTTTTTGAGAAAGCTGCAAACCGTAAATCAAATAAAATATATTTCACAGCAAGCCATTGTATCTTCCTCCTCTCTGGCCTTCCTCTCCGCTAATGGCCTGGCGGAGAGTTCAGCCCTATGAGGGCGGAATGCGCCAAGCCCCTGCTGAATAATGGCGGAGGAATAAGAGCGCAACGCCCAGAAGATTCTCCGCAAAACGTCCGACTGACGGTGACGAGTTTGATGGCCGCCTGTTGAAGGGGGACGGGCGACTTAAAGAGTTCATCTCTCACGCTCTTCTCTTCGATATCTCACCTCCCAACCTATCCTTCTATTCTCCTGCAAGAACTATACCGTCAACTTACTCTCCCCTCCTCACGATGTCGTCACCAAACCTGCAGTCCACAGGTCCCACCACGACCTCACCCCCCGCCGACCAGTCCTCATACACGCAGATGGGACCCGAGCACGATCTAGAAGCAATAGGCAAACACTGCCAGCTTGAATTCTGCGGACAGCTCGACTTCCTCCCCTTCCGCTGCGAATCATGCAAAGGCACATTCTGCCTCGACCACCGATCTGAGACGGCTCACAAATGCCCACGCGCCGGCGAATGGGCAGCACAAAGACGGAAGAAATCTCTCGGAACCCCCTCGACCTCCCTCCTATCAACCACCGCGAAACCAACAATATATAACTCAGAACAGTGCTCCCAGCCATCGTGTAAAACGCTGATCAACACGCTGAAGAACGCAGGCGTTCACTGCCAGAATTGTAATAGGAATTACTGCCTAGAACACCGCTTCAGGGAAGAGCATGACTGTTCGAAACTTACTCCCCTCGGAGCTCGCGCGGGTAAGAATGCCAACGGTAAACCTGCCCCTACAGGCGCAGAGAAGGCACGCATGGCGTTCTCCCGTCTGCGGAATTGGGGGAAGGAAAAATCCACCACCGTCTCTGCGAACCTGACTCCTAAGCCCGCGAAGCCGAAGCCAAACAGTCCAGCTGCGCGCGCGGCTCAGTTCAACACACTTAAACGAAATGCAAAGGGGGATCCGAAACTAGATCCTGCGAAGAGGTTTTATCTCCACGTTGAAGCGTCAGCGGATACGACGACGGCGAAATTTCCGACCGGAGATTTCTATTTCGATCCCGCCTGGAGCGTGGGGAGAGTGTTGGACGATACGGCGCGCAAATTGCAGGTTCAGAATGTTAATAATAGGGTTCAGGGGGAGGAGGAGAAATTGAGGGTTTTCCATGTTGAGGGAGGGAAATTACTTGATTTTTCGGGGAAGATTGGAAGCTGTGGAGTTGCACAGGGGGATACTATTGTTTTGCTTAGGGGGGTCGGACCACCTGTACCGGATCTTATTGAGCCTTGAGTCTCTCCTGCGCGGGATATTGGTGGATGTTCATCTATAAGGAGATGATGCATTCTTTTATATCTTGATCTACTTTTCTCATTTCTTTGCATCGATGCTGGTACTAGCACTGGCGTTTTAGGACTTGTTTTTGCCTCGTAGCCATCTACGGGCTGATATCCTGGCTAGCGTTTGTTATACAACACCATCTATCTTCTACCATTTTCTATAGAAATATACTTCCTTAAGAATAAGGCAAGGGCCTGAAAGGAGTGAGCGCGCTGCGTGTATAGACATACGGGCATTTTTATACCTGTATCGTCAAAAACTGGCTATTCTTCTTCTCTAGTTAAAACTTCCAGAGTATCCTATATATGCATGAAAGAATCCCACCCAAACGCCAGTGCTTAAATCGTTCAGCCCTCTAATCCGCTAACAAGTCTATTCCAACTCCTCGTAATGCAGTGACAGCCCACTCTGGCGATTTCGAGCGGCTGCCGTAGAGATTCTCGAAAAACTCTCGGACAAACTCCGGATATCTATTCTCAAGAATTGCCTGTCTGGCAGAATTCATCATGTTGAGAAGGTAGTGGACATTATGCATGGTAAGTCTGTTGGTCGAGGGATGAGTTAGCACTAATTGTTCCTGTCTTGCCTCGACAGTTGCTTGCGGCAAAACTTACAGATGTGCACCAACAGTTTCTTTTCCTGCTATATGATGTAAATATGCTCGAGTGATACCCAAGCCACCCTCTTCTTTTGATCGACAGCAAGTACATTTGCAGTTTTCGTCGATGGGTGAAAAGTCGGTTGAGAAAGAGACGTTTCTAAGCTTTAGAGTACCAAAGGAGGTCAAGGCATTTCCAAATCGCTGATTTGAATTAGATCAGTTGCATGTATAGAAATAAGACGGGATGCGCTGAACGTTCAACTTACTGCTGTTCGTGTTGGGAAAACGCAGTCGAACATGTCCGCTCCCAGAGCAACTGCGACGATTAAGTCTTCTTGATACCCCTAGAGATGTATGTTAGATTTGAAAGACCGAGGCAGATATCGAACCAACTCACAACTCCCATGACATATCTAGGCTTCTTCTCTGGGAGAAGACTCGTGCATGTGTCGACTCTGTTTTACAGACATGTTAGTCCTCCAATAATCAGGCCAATAACCAGGGTCAACCATGAGAAATAAGTACGGACACTTTGCAAAATTCATCTTTGGCCTCTCCTCCTGATAATCCACCGATCGCAATACCCGGTGTATCCCTTTTCACCATTTCCTCGCAGCACTCCTTGCGCATCTCTAGATCGAGTCCACCTTGTATGATGCAGAATAGATTTTGCGTTTCCGGTTTCTTATGAGCGGCAATACACCTGTCGAGCCAGCGAATAGATCTTTCCATAGCTTCCTGCATTCTTGCCTTGTCCGGAGAAGTCGTAGCAATCACATCATCCAGTTGCATCATGATATCGGAGCCGATGGAGTTTTGTAAAGAGATGGAATGTTCCGGTGTAAGTAACCTATTCCAAGCCATCAGTGAGTCAGACAAATCTTTCCACAGGGCAAACAGATGTGCATCTTTTGCAATAGGCAGTCTGCGACAACGTACATGGGCGTACCATCATGGGGACTGAGAAACCGCACTCCTTCCTCCGTCACTTGCGCCAACTTCAACAGCGAAACCATCTGGAACCTAATCAGGACGAATATCAGCCTCCCTTATACAATATGCACCATAGGCTCCGTAAATCCATCTCACCCGCCGCTATCTGTCAAGATATTCTTATTCCATCCTTGAAATTTATGTGCCCCTCCGACCTTGTCCAGAACTTCCTGCCCTGGTTTTAACCCCAAATGATACGTATTATTTAGGCACAAGTTGCATCCCGTTTGCGCTAGCTGATCTGGCGTGAGCCCTTTTAACGAAGCCTGCGTCGCGACTGGCATAAATATCGGAAGTTGAACCGGGCCATGAGGGAGGTGGAGGGTGCTGGCGCGGGCTTTGGTTGTCTGCGGATTTGTATCAGTACATGTTCTTATCATGTAACAGCGCGACTGCAAGCTCTAACGGAGCGACGAGAGTGAATAGCAAAGGTATATCGTACAGAGCATTTGGCTTCGAGGTCAAATGTTAACGCCGAAGGCATTGACTTTCGCGGCTGTTCGACGGCTTCTGTCGCCATGGTAGCCACGCGTGAGCAGAGCGCAAGGTGCTGGTTTGTTCGGCGAGGTCGTGTAAATGAGTGGAATGCAGTTCTGGAGGATATTGAAAGGGAAATGGAGGAGTTCATTGAGTCGACATGCGCGGGTTGGTTAACATTTGTCGGGGGGGCAGGGCAAACCACCAAGCAAAAATTTAATTGATACTTTGGAGACCCAAAGATTAGATCTACTTCTCGGCCAAGCGATGAAATGCGCAAAATATGAAGTTAAATAAACTAAAATTATATTCTAGAAACAATTCAGGATAAGTTTAAATGTCGTCTATATGATTTCTTCTGAATCACAGCTATTTTGGGCCGGCGGAGGAGCTTTTCCCCTGCAACCGGATAGCTGCTAGACAATACAGCCTGGTATCAGGATATTGTGTCAACGAAGGTCCAGCTTCACCTGTCCACTATATAACGTGGAAATCCAAAAGACTCCATGCTAGGCGCTGTACCACTTGATCGTGGGTTTCTCCTAGCTCTTGAAATCAAAAGCGAAGCTACTCCCGGGAGCA
This sequence comes from Arthroderma sp. MBC 929, assembly GCA_030789285.1. Taxonomy (NCBI): domain Eukaryota; kingdom Fungi; phylum Ascomycota; class Eurotiomycetes; order Onygenales; family Arthrodermataceae; genus Arthroderma; species Arthroderma sp. MBC 929. Next base: position 20,992 of record JARJUX010000024.1, on the reverse strand, counting down.
GTGAGTCCCTATTGCTCCTTTCCCGGAAGAAACGAAAATACTAACCATGCTAGCGGAACTCGGGCTGTTCTCATTCTTAAGCATGCCTGAAATCCAAGGTGTAATGAAGGTCGCTTCGCCCTAGCAGAATGATGGTGGGTATCGAATAGGCATTGGCGTATGGGCTAGTTGAAACCCTCATGATTTCATTATGTATCGAAAAAGAATAACAATGGAAGCCGATCACTCTCCCCAAACGTGCACAGCATCCAAGGCCATCCCACCAATCTCGCCGAGCCAATCTTGGGAGAGACGACCAACAGGATCATCACCGAAACTATGCTCATGCATCTGCTGAAGTTCGCCGAAACAGTCCCGTAGAACAGAGTCAACTGCAAGGGGGGAACTTGCTGGCATGGGCCACTGCTCTAGACCTGCTGTGGTCATGGGAGGCATCGATGTCATGTTCATATTATTTGGAGAGCTCGCCTGATGTAGAGGTGCGGATGGCGACGAGACAGGTTGGTTGGTTGGAGATCGGGAGGAATTGCTTAGCAGTTCAATGGCGTCCGCTAACACTGCATCGCTTAGACGATGAAAAGCTTCGTGGGGATGTCGAGATGCACTCCACCGCTCTGAGACGGCAACGAGCACGGTTGAACATGCCCTAGTCTCGTTCACGATTTCGATTATTGATGGATCTGAATCGAGCATGGTGGTCGACTGTCCACCGTTTACTGCCCGTCGTTTAGCTCGAAAATGCCTTCCAACGGCATAAATATATGAAAGTCCTGCCATAAATGCGGCGTGAAGGGTGATCCATGTATAATTTATCCGTCGTGAGCGATGGAGATGAGCGTATAACGTGATAGACTGCTTCGCTGCAGTGAATATGGTTTGTATTGCTATCGGCACGGTTGGTGATGTAGCAGAGAGAGCAGGACAAGGTCGGTATAAGATGAGGAGTGCATTGTAGTATAATAACTCATACCATTCATGCGCGCGAAAACTGGACCTGTTGCCAGGTATTGTACTGCTGAGGTCTACTGCGGGGAGGCTAAGAGATACCGTGTCGCGGCGCCATCTTTCAAGCTCCGCAGCAAGGCTGTCTCGAATGGCCAGGGCAGATTGTTCGTCGATCTTCTGCGGAGTTGCTTGTGATCCGTGTAGCGAATCGAGAATTTTGCCACAGAGAATGCGGTAGCGGACAACATGAACAAAAAGGGCGGTTCGAGAAAAGGTTTCCGTCGTGGAGGGATAGAAGCTGGAGTCAGGGGGTGTTATATCCAGGTCGTATTTTGGATCTGGTAGGGAAACATCTATGTCTTCGAGGCGGATTGCCACTGGGCGGCCTAGGGTGTTGCTCACAACGCTAACACATTATAGAAGGTAAGTATAATACAATGTTGATACCTTGGGTGCGTCTTACCGATCCATAGCAACCACGCAGAAAAAGCAACGCCTTCGAACCTCAGCACGAATTAGATTTTCAGCTGGAAAACCGCTGACTTGGTCTGGGGATTGTTTGAAACGGTAAGTTGCCTCACGGTGTAAACCATGTTCAAAACATATCCGAGCCGCAACGCCAATTAAATGCCACATGCCTAATAATAGATGTCAGTATATCAGTAGCTCCATTAGCTCCAACAGCTTAGGTCGAGGTAACCCACTAGCTGAAGTGTCCTGTATGGGACTCCTCATCCTGTATTGGCATAGGAGTAAGATTGCTTGTAGAGACATGATGCCATTCAGCTGCAGCACCTCGTTCAGCCTGGATAGCGCTACAGCATGAAAATTCTCAGCATCAGGTCGAGTCTGCCAGTCAAACTTGTGATAATCAACCGAAGAGATGGCCAGGATCATATAGAAAACAAAACACGCGAATATATCTCGGTCTAAAAGGGATGGGTCCGCATAAATCTGCTCGAACGTAGACAAAACGGTAGGCCTATGCAGAAAAGGATAACATAAATGGTCATGCTCAAAGTATGCATCGTGTAAATCTCGGGCGAAGGATTCTGGTGGAATTTGGTAATTGAGGTCGGTCTTCAACATCCCTGAGCTATGTGACATGGAACGGCCACGAGCAGACATATCGGAATGAGGACCATGCGATTGGAATGAGCCCGTCTTGTGTATTCCTGCGGCGGGATTTGAAATTGGCACAGGAGCTGAATCAACCGTAGTGCGAACAAGATTGGCGAACAGCACCCCGCTGCCGGAGCCGAGGAATTGACGTTCACCACCAGCCGTCAGAGACAAAAACGAGACTTCATCCGCCACCTCGTTGTTGTCATTTTCTTGCTTCGGTTGATGCGATTGGCTACTGGGAGTGCCGTGGGAGGAATCAGTCATCCCATCGCCATTCAACTGCTGCTGTTGCTGTGGTTGTTGCTGCTGTTGCGATTGGGCATTGGCTGTAGCAAGCCTTGCGGCCAATGCACGGTTAGTAGCCTCACATTGCTTCAGGCGACGTTCAAGCCTTTGCACAACTTCTTTGCGGTAAGTAGGCTCCTTCGAACGGTCGGTATAGACGCATGGGACCCCCGCCTTCGCACAGGGACCACAGACAGGCACTTGTTTGTCGCATCGCGATTTACGGCGATGACAACGGTCGCAAGCCTGCATAGTAGTGGATCAAGCGTCGTTGCGTCGAGGGGGAGCCTGGTGGAGGACTGGCTTGCTTTGAAGAGCTCGAATATCCGAACTTGTCGGGATCCATAGCCGACGCATAGAAGAACGAGCTTTCTCTCCGCCCGATAGAAAAGCCGGAGGTGGAGCGTTTAAGCTCGGCCTTTTGGCGGCTCACAGTCACGTGGCAGTGACAGCCGACATCTAGTATCAAGGAGGTTGGATTCTACTGTTGGAAAGAGTATAACATCAGCCTCGACTGCTGGACGACTGTGTCTATACGCTGTGTTCCATGAGTCAGAAAGTTCTGTATTATCTATCGACTATCATACATAACGACTCCAAGCAGACTTCCCCTGAATCTACATCCCACCAGCCTTCGCTCGAACATCCCCGATCTTGCTGCCGTCAATCTCAGGCAGGTTGAATGTGTAGCCATAATGACAATTCAGCTCAGCTGCTGGGACACCATGTTCATATGGCCTATACCCCATGGGAGGATTTCGCATACCCCCCTGAACTTCCTCTTGGGGATATTGCACTCCTTGTTGGGCCCCCTTTTTTCGCTTCACATAGTATATTGCAATGAAACCTATGATCAACGTCGCCACAGGAGCCAGCGCTCCTATCGCAATCTTTGCACCAGTTGAAAGCCCTGAGTTGTCAACCTCCGCCTCTAGATCATCGTCTGTGTGGATACTTGAAGGCGCGGTGATCGTTTCTGTCATTAAAACGGTTGCTGTTATTTCGGTGGGCCTGGCATGAAATCCCTGTGTCGTGGAGTTTACACTTCTCGATGGTGACGACGATGATAAGGACGGTGAAGTCGTTAGTGTCGATTGCGACGATAGTGATGACGATGACGATGATGTTGCCGTTGTTGATGATGATGACACTGATGACGCTGTCGCGTTGGGCCACAATGACGAGGTGATCGAAGTAGAGGTGGTGCTAACTGTCATAGAGCACTGTCTCTGCACAATATCACGGGCGAACTGCTCATACGTTTCGGAGCACAACACTGAAATACACTGATAAAAGTCCATTGATAGCCCACTCTGGCTACAAATGCAGCTATATTCGACGGGCACATTGCAACCTCTTTGACTACCAGCAGTCTCGAAGCATATTTTCTAAGCCATTTGGTTCGCGAGTCAGCTCCTCGCAGGCTCCCTTCACGGGTAATCATACTACTTACCGAACACTGCGGGATATCAAGCGCTCCCTGTACTCCAAAAACTAACAGCGGGACTAGGAACACCTTCATCTTCAGCCTAGATACCCGACTATTGAGGTGACCGTGTATTGACTTTCAGTTGCTTGGATAGCCCCAGTGCCAAAATTTCATGTGTTTTGTTGGAAATCTATTCGCCATAGGACAGCCCATAAGTGAACGATGCTGCTTTTTAGTTTGACATTCATGCCAATTGATGTAAAGTCATGAAAATTTGAAACTGCGCCCAGTCCTGCCGGCATGCATTATGTTGTTTGCAAACCATCTTGCTAACGGGATGCTGCAGATTCACGTACGACATGGAAAATTTCCCTTTCGGGGAGTCCTATCTAGGTTGAAGCCCAATTGCTATTTTCCCCCAACAGATCAGCGAACACGACTAACCGGTTATCTCAGGTGTGATGATCCTCTTCTTATGCCGCTTCTGCCTAGGAGCTCGGTATTCAAATCCCAGCGTGATATCATTGTCTCTTTCTGAGGTAACACAAGTCGGGAGTTAAAGAATTCACCGCTCATTCGTAAGGAGCACGTTTGCAACTTCCATGTAACTTGAACACAAGGCATATCTATTTTGAATGTCGCTGCCCGTCAGTTTAGTGGACCTAAGTAGAAACCTCCCCAATTATGTGGAATATTTGATATATGCGCTCATACGCCGTGATCCTCTCATTAAATCCAAGGCGAAGTGCTGTCATGCTCGTTCTCCACCCCCCGACAAAGGATTGTGCCTTCCATGGTGGGAGTGTCGAAATACCAGCCGTGTGAAGCAAAGTCTTCAAATCCCAATATTCTTGCGACTGGTGTCATATCAAAGATGCCAGATGGGTGATGTTCAGATTTGGTCAAGCACTGGAATGGAAAGCAAGTATTTATATAGTTAACCCAAAAAAAATAAGTGAAAATAGATGGTAATAAAGAAGACAAAAGAGAAGAAGGGGGATGAAACATTGTACCTCCAATTCACCAGGGAAAAAAACAAAGAAAGAAAGGAAAGAAAATGACTGTACCCAAATCCCCCTATACCCGCATAATCGTATCTGATAAGTCCAGCATTGAGTAGAATGTTTCCAAAGACAAGGCCAATCTCAAAATGCACAATTTTTCAGCCCAAAAAAGTTATCAGAAGGTGAATAACAAGGAAAAAAAGGAAATAAATACATGATCGAAGTAAGGAAGATCGCTGCGTAGAAAGTTTGGCGTGACAGGGCGTTAAAAAAGAAAAAAAAATTCTGTATGAGGAGTCTGTGCTGTTATCCCAATAAAAATTGAAGCGGCTCCTTTGTCCATTTGCTCCATGGACCATCATGAGCCTGGATGGATGCGGACGCTTTAATATTACCGGCCGAACGAATCCCATACTTCGAATGACGGTATTATCGGTGGACTTGCTGTGTAGCCGCGGGCTTCGGGCGGATCTGTGCATTCAGACCGTTGTATGCCACTTCGGCTGCGTCTTCTTTCGCATTGTTGAGATAATCTCCGTCGTAAAAGTGGCGGGCAGAATAGTTTCTGCCTTGGATGCTAACGGTGCAAGACCAGGCGGTACGGCGGCCTTATTTTTTCACATGTCAGCAATTCTATATCTGCCCATTGGCGCTATTGTTTGTAGACCATAGGAGCGGGTAAGTGGGTTTAGGTATATGGGTGTATGCGTATTATCCCTGGTGATGGGCAGTATCAACTGGCAGGACCAATGATTGGTGGGCAAGGAGTGAGGTATTTGGCTGCAGGAACAATATCGATGGCAAACGAAAAATAGCAAGCTGAAAATAGCTACCTCGTCGGTCCGATACAATAGTGTAAACCGGGTTTTGTAGATGAGACCGTTTGCAATAGTCTATGAAAAAAGTGTTAGCCCACAGAGAACCTTTTGAGATACAATGCCTAGAAATAAACCATACCTTGAAGCCTTTCTTGCCATGTAATTCTATCAATACCGTTGGTAGCCATTGCTGCACAATGAAAAGAGAGAACAGTTAGTCTAGGAAGTACCATTAGGGAAGCGTTTCTTTCAACTTACTGGGTTGTGTTATAGAAGGTAAAGGATAGAGGTAAATCAGCGTCTAGATAGCAATTGGCAGGTTGCAAAGCAAAATTGAAGCACGAAGGGTGTCAGTTTCTTTTCTGGTTCTCGTGGATTATAGAGAGAGCAAAGGAAAAGGTCGAAAGTTGATGGCAGGCGAGCTCATTATTATAAGAAACGGAGCAACGGTTTGTATAAATAAACCATATCGTCCCTGCAAACCCGAGACCAGGGGGTTTGTCTTCAAGCAAATCTGGACGGAGCTGGCAAATGTATGTGTGCATGGTGTAATCGAAGTGACTACGATGGTAGCTCTGATTTATCCTCTCGGCCCAATTTCGTCGAATGGTGATCCAGAGAACAATTTAAAAAATCTTTTGAAAAAATATATATTTGAACTGAAAAAAAGTTTCTCTCTTTTTTTCACAAAAGTAGGCCACATTGTGGCCATTCAAGTTATGGTTGATGGGCCGGCCCGCAATACCCTGTTCCATAACGCATCCCCTTCCAGAGATCTCTGGGGAACACCACATAATACCAACATCATTGTAGGCGCCGGAAACGAAGGAAAGAAAGGAAGAGGGTGGAAGACCAAGATGCAGAGGACAAGTCAAGCCCCACACGACCGGAGAATGTGAGGAAATAAAGAGTAAGCAAATTAAAGAACTGGAATATGGAGGGGCAGACGTTTGTCTGATAGGAACTAGTTTTGTGGATGCAGTTTCTGTTGTCTGTCGTCAGTCATGGATAGTATGGCAGGGGGTTAGAAAGCTTCGAGGGGCCTTGCTGGCGTTCTTCACGCTCCAGCTTTGCGTAGCGTCATCATGCTAGGGAACTCTTGTCTGGCATGAATAGCTGGCACGCCTAGTATAACCCGTTAAAGCATGACAAATGTATCCATCTCAAGCAGGATATCAAGACCCGGGGTTGTTAGTTTGTCAAGGTTTTATTCTCTCCCCCAAGTTGGGCAGCTGAGATCGGCTGGGAGGGTCCAGCAAATAGATGCCAGCTCATCAAATTTTTTATTTTTTTTTTTAAAAAAAGAAGAGTAAGGAACCCAAAGGGTAGAAGGGCGAAACATGAAAATAAAAAGTGAGGCATTGAAACCCATCCAGAAATAGAGGGGCGAGAGGGGGTTAGAAAGCCGACTTTCTTCCTGAGGAGTCCTCTTTGATTTGCTGCTTTTCCCCCAAGGATATGTAAGTCATGGTTTAAGTGGACCTATGAGGCGTATGCAAAACAGAAGGGGAGGCTTAAATGAGTTTGCAATTGAAATTGTGGACAAATCGAAATCGAACAGAATTCTCTGTGGAGCAGCACTTTTCCATCTTTCGAACAGCAGCGAAGAGATTAGGCCAGACTCAATTGATCGTAGGGGTTCGCAGAAATTATTATCGAGTCAAAGGCACACATGAAAATGCTTGGTTTCATTTGACTTGTCGCAAGGCCGACGTGCAGAAAGATGCTCAGGGAAGAAGGCGGATGGAGGTTTGGGGATTAAAAAGGACCAGGGATTCGAGGTCGCTGATTTGTCGCTTTTCCTTTTGGTTCTCCGTTGGGCATTCATACCTGCATCACCAATATCAACAAGGCTCTCTCAGACACTGCTTTTTGACAAATCGAGGGACGAGGAGAAGGAATTGAAAGTGAAGAAGAAGGCGGAAAACACGCAATTGGGTGAAGACATTTTATGCCATAATCTTATCTATTTTCAACACGTCCGCGTTTTCTTTTTCGTTCTCCTGATTTGCCTTGTAAGACCGTTTGTTTGTTTTATAACTGCTGGCTCCATCGAATGCAACTGGATGAGCAAAGTTATGCATGGTCCCGATTTAAGCAGAAGTCTGAAGGCCGCCGTATTTTGAATTTCGCGAGGTTCACGATTTATCTCTTGATGCTGGGTGGTTCATAACCACACGAACGAACTTATTTCCGTCAACCCAGTTGTTTTCGTGACAATTCAAGGCACAAGCCAATATCTTTTATGGAGCTCAAGAAAATAAAACCCGTTCGGATCGCAAGTAGACTATGTATAATTTATTCCAAGCCCATTCCAACGATTCCGGTACACCCTTGCCCAAAAGAATGGGTGGCCAACAATTATTTACCAATGCGGTTACGAATGGGAGAGCATGGAGAGGCGAAAACGCGCGAGAAACAGGATGAGACAACACATAGGGCTCAAGAAAAAGAAACGTAAGTCAAGAATAGATTATTAACATCATCGTAAGCGAAACCAGACAGGAAAATTCATGCGTCATAGATTGATCCAAGTATTGTGTAGAATATCTCATTCAAAAGTGCAATGGGCGAAACAAAATAATACACGAAATAGAAGGTAATTGAATAAATAGCAAAAGGTCATCAGTCATTGTTGGAAGAAAGGGGTCGTGTGGGGCGACCCAGGGGGAATATAAGCATAAAGGGTGACCCAGTAGAAAGGTACTTGGGTAAAACCCCAGCCAGAAGCGTTCTTTTGGCTTCTAACAAAGTCAACATAGAAATAGGCGTATGGTAGGAGCGGAGAAATCAAGCTAGACAAATCCTCCTTGGCCAGTGCCCATCAAAAGCTGGCGGAAAGACATACTGTGCTTCGACCCTGTCGTATCCCGGCGGCGAAGCACCTTGTCAACTAGTCGGCTGGATGCAAGAAGCTCCATACTTTTCGCAAAGGAGCTGTTTTTCGTAGACACTTGTCGTGAGGTGGCCTCTTCACGATGCCAGCGCTGTTCAATGTGGTCGTCTGTCAAAGCAACCAAGCCAGTGGCCACGATAACACTTAAATGACAGCAAAACTGATCAGCCATGGCACCACGATTCATTTTACTGCTTTAGCGCCAGGATAATACTTACTCGGCGACATCTTTCATCCCTTCATATACCGACGGGTCATTAATCCACATCGAAGACGGTGGGATCCATCCGCCTCTTCGCGATTCTGTCCAAGCTTCCGTAGAGCTCAGCTGGTCGGGGATAATATACGCTATCGGCCGTACCCTCTCCGAATGATATAGCTGGTAGCACGCCTCCCTGACCTCCCCATCTTTCCAGATGGACTTCTTCCACTGGTATTTGGCGCCCCAATACTCAAAATCGTATCTTTTTGGGCTTTTAGAGCCACGTCTTTTCAAGTCAATGTGTGCATAGTTTGAGAATTCTAATAAAATTGTATTCTCGCTAGGAGAAGGTTTAGAGGGAGTAGATGAAGCTGTAGACGCGTTTCCCCCCTCGATCGAGTCGGACTCATCTAAACCCGATTTATACCCCGAGTCACGCCTTTTTAAGGCAGTGGACAGGCTACCACTACCGTTTGCATTGGAGAGAAAGGTCGACAAGGCACTTCCCAAGGGCCGTTGAATAGCAGACAGCGTCTCGGTCCTTGGATGCTGTCGTTTCCTGGACGTATGACAGACCTCTCTGCCGGAGTCGCGACAGTATCGGCGGAATGAGAATTTCCTGTCGCGAAGATTGTACATGCGAAAATGGTACAAGGTGACTTCACATTGGCGCTCACGAGGCTCTGATATCAGAGTGTTGACTTGAAGGTTCATATTTCCATCAAGCGTCGTGTCGTCATGTTTGATGATGAGTCTGGTCGTAGAAGGGAACAGTTCCCCGAAAGTTGGAGGGTTGGAGGGGAATGCGACCGAAGGAGACTTGACATGTCTTTGCTTCACCACCTCGACAGGCGACTCGAGGTCTTCATCGTCAGACGACACGGAAGAGGTATAGGTATATATAGATTCCGCAGCAGTCACACCGTGAATGGAGGAAGCATCGTCGAACAGCCTTGCGGGAGGCTGATGATATTGCGCCATGAGTTCGCAATCAGCAGAAACTTGCAGCAACGCCTCTATCACCCGGCGATTAGACGTGAAACATCGCTTTTCGTTTTTCGCTTCTATAGTTTCGATGTCCAGGTCCGGAAAATCTTATAGATTGTTTGAGCACATTCTCCCAGCACGTAGACAGATAGAAAGATAAAATATCAGGCTGGCATATCAAGGAAAACAAGAAGCAAAGTAGGCGCAATTTTAACAGGACCAGCAAGATTTCGAAGAGGGCTGTTGCTATGGTTGTACCCGGGTTAAGGGCCAAGATCCAGGTGTTATGCAAGGAAGAACCAGGTGTTCCACGGTCAGATCATCTCGGACGCTCAGAAACCAGAGGTTGCTCTGTAGAGCGGGAAGATGCGCAATATATATTCATTCGTCAAACAGCTACAGCCTCAGATGGCAAATCCTAGCGCGATGAAGCAATCAATATATATAACACTCCGTGGATTCAGGCGTGGATGAACCCTGTCGTCGTCGATGGATTTTTGGTGGGGGAAGCCCGCATCACGTGGCAGCCTCTCATAGCACAGTCAGTCAAGGGCGTGACGGTGATGCTGCAGGACGATGATGATATGCTGATGCTGTTTGCTGCTTGCTGAGTGTCTTTTTGAACAGAATTTCAATTAAGAGAATCTTCTTCCTCGAAGTCCAAGTATGAGTGACGATATGAATTCTCCCACTCGCGCTTCAGCCCTCATCGCAAACCTTTCCTCCGTCTCCAAACGCATCGTCGCAGCCTCCGCAACATACAACAGCAACTCCTCCAACCAGGCTGGGAGCAGAAACAAACCAGTCCGTCTCGTCGCAGTTTCAAAGCTGAAACCTGCCTCCGATATCCTTGCTCTCCACAGCGCCCCGACATCTCATCTACACTTCGGCGAAAACTACCTACAAGAATTGCTCGAGAAATCGAAGATTCTACCACCAGAAATCAAATGGCATTTTATCGGTGGATTGCAGTCGAATAAATGCGCTACCCTCGCGAGAGAAGTGCGCGGGCTGTGGGCTGTAGAGAGCGTAGATACGCAGAAAAAGGCTTCCCTATTGGATAAGGGATGGAAGGAGAGGTCGGAATTGAACAGCAAAGGGGATGGGATAGGTAGTCATGATGACCGGTTGCGAGTGTTTGTGCAGGTCAATACCTCAGGTGAAGAGAACAAATCTGGCGTTGAACCGGGCGAGCCAACTATAGAGCTATGCCGGTTCATTCTGGAGAAGTGTCCGGGATTAAAGCTGCAGGGAATCATGACCATTGGTGCCATTGCTCGCTCAAAGGCGACCACACCAGAGAATGAAAATGAAGACTTTGTCTGCTTGAGGGAGACGAGAGACAAAGTAAATGAGGCTTTTGGCCTTGAGGGAGAGGACAGCTTGGAATTGAGTATGGGTATGAGTGAAGACTTTGAGGGTGCTATAGCAATGGGGAGCGATCAGGTTCGAGTTGGTAGCACCATTTTCGGCACCCGCCCACCCAAAGGAGAAGCGAAGGTCACGCCGTGAAGACTGGAATCTTTTCAAGGACCAAGGGAAAACTAATGACAATATATTATGTTAAGGTAGTAGAAGTTGACATACCTAGGTATATACATAAACCTCGATCCTCGCCAAAGTGTGCAGGGAAAGAGAAGATTAACGAATTCACACCGCACCAAAACATGGTATTAAGTGAAAAGGGGAATCGGGAAAGGCTCCAAAAAAGAATCATGCTGCAGGGAACGCTTGCATAGTATCCAGATAACTGCACTAATAATATGACTTATCTTTCAAAAATTGTCTTCTACCTCATCCGCGAGTCCTTGGGATAGCCTATCCTCCATCAACTTAATCAAGGAAGTCGGGATATCTTCCTGTGTTGCCCGAATCGTAAGGCGGTACATCTGCTTGTTTGTCAGTATAATGATTATTCAAGGGATAATTCAAAGATTCACAGCGGCATTTGTTACATACCCTCTTTTCATAGTTTGGCTCCAATCGCATCAAACAACCCGTCTTCCCGCTGTTGGCTTGATATACTGCACAACCGACAATATTCTTCGGGTTTGGATCCACGCCAGAAAGTATTCTCCACCTGAAATCTTCGACTATTCTCCTTGTCAGGCTTTCGTTTATCACGCCTCTTCTTTCACTCATGCTAAACGTGGATTGTGCTTCTAGTGGTCCCCCACCGATTTGCCTCCATCGTTTAAAGAAGTCATCAGCTGTTAAATTCGAGGGTTCCATGTATCTGTGCATAAGCACCGGAAGTTGCAGTGTATAAGCTTGAAGAGCACCGGCAAGATATGAAAGTCGCATTGTTGGGGGTCTAGTAAATGGGCCTAAACACTCAAAGGAGATAGTCTGGTGCGTTTGGCTATGCGCCATAACGTCAGGCTCCGGGATATTCTTTGAATCGATCTTCAGCCGGTCGGGGGAAGGATTGTCTAGCGTTATTGTAAACGATCCAACGGAATAAGAGGACTTGTTCTTGAAATATACTTTGCAAACACCCAGATGGGCCCTGTATTCAGATCGAATGCCAATCTGGATCTGCGCATCCTCAAACAGAATTCCTTCTGTAGCAAAATACAGTCTGTTGTATCCGCGCTCCCAGTCAGGAGATAGATGAGCTGCGCTTGCCAAGTTAGGTGCGGACCCATGTTCCGAACTTATATCCAAGCCGATTAGATCGTCAGCGGCGCCACTTTTCGCAGCTCCGTTCGCAGGGCTGGAGGTGCCGTTCGCGATGGTAGTAAAACTGCGTTTCAAGCCAGTTTGCTGGGTCAAGAGGACCTCCTTTTCATCCGTATTCGCATCTTTACCACCAACAACCCAAGTGCGTTTATCACTTGTGGGAGCACCTTTTTGATGAAGCCGAGATAAAAGGACTGAAATCCTCTCGGAAAATGGTGGCATTTCGTCGCACACAGTTCGGAGTAGGTCGTCAGAGGGTAAGGTGGCGAGAGTGAGGTACTCGTACGCACGTTGCTGTAATTCTGAGTCGGGTGAGTGGCTATATGCGCGGAAGATTCGCAATAGCTGTGGCTTAATTTCAGGGAAAAGATTCACAAACTTGATAAATGATGACATTATCAAGGCGCGGGTGTTGTCCGAACAGAAAGGCATCTTCTTGTAAAGTGCAAGGAACTGCTCAATTGGGGAACATCCCTCGTTATCAGCGATAAGGTGGCCGAATTCACCAAGAATATATCCACCGATTTTAACGAGGCTGTCATGACAATCATTTTTGATGTAGTTCAAAATGTTCTGCGCTGCATACGCCTGGAGCTCTTCGTTATTGGTGACAACTTGGATAACACGCTGCCATACCTCGTCACTAACATGGTCACCAGCAACATGTAATAGCTTCAGAGAGATGTCGATATACCACTGGGCTTCGGTGGCATATTTTTCAGTTAAAATGGCGATTTTCAAAACCATTTCTTCTCGAATGGCATAATCGGCGCTTTGTAAGTACTTTAGAAGCTCATTAACAATAGGTCTAGCGTTGGTCGTATCACACATGCTGTATAGAAGATCGAGACCTTTTCGCCGCACACTGATATCTCTGTCTCTCAGCGAGCCTATGATTATATTCTGATGCTTCTTAATTGGATCAAGGGTTTCTGCTCGAGCAGCGAAGTGAGTCATGGCCTCCAATCCAAGGTACCGTACGTTTGTCTCGCGGGATTGGATGAATTTGCCAAGCCGAGAAGATACTTGCACCATGAGGGAGTGCTCGGAATCAAGGTGAATAAGCAAGTTTATAGCCTCGAATAGCACCGCATTCTGGGCATTGTTCTGCTGAACATTCTTTGGCATATCCATCGCAGAATTCAAGATTTGCTGTATAGATTCTCTTATCACCTCCCTGATATGAACGTCATCTATTTTCATGGACAAGTTAGCTATAGCCAATTGATAGTGAAGGCTGAGTGAAGAAAGAACCGACCTGATGGCGGGTAATATTGCAGCAATCGCAACAATTTCACCTGGATCCAAGGGCACGGGACCTTATAGTATATGTAGTCCGGTGCAACGTCATTATCGATGACTATTCTTTTCAGTCTTCGAGCTGCTTTTACGTAGCTGCCCTTATACTGCTCAGGGGAGTCCTGGACCAAAGCCATAACTAGGGACGTGACTGACAATGCCACTCCCATATCCGGATCGTCCATTAGCGACACAATACGCTCCGCCCATTCTTGCTGGACAATCCCTGGGTATTTGCGATACAATCGAAGAAGTGTGAGGGCGGCCTTCTTCTTCACAAAAGCCTTGGAGGTTCTATACCGACCGTGCAGAATAATTCATTAGCGATCGAATCCACACATCAACGGGGGATAGGGGGGATAGGGTGGGAATAAGGTCTTACGGAGAGATCAGCAAACGGTGCACGTCCGCACTCAATGCCTCACCCATCTCCCTCCCACCAACATTGGCAACGGCATGCAGAGCCAAACAATTATTCAACTCATGGTGATCCAGAAGGTCCTTGCGGATACTATTGACAACCAAATGGAGCAACTCGTGCTGTTCATGAAGGAAAAGCGTAACCGCCAAGTATCCAATCTGCTTTTCCGAGTACTTTGTCGCAGATACCAAGTTAACTGCCTCCAGGTGTCCGAAATCGACATCGTATCCTTGTATATAGACGTATAGAAGTTTGCAAACATATTTCTTCTTTTGGTAACCGTTTAAACTTCCATCTTTGAATTTCTGTCGGATATTGGCCAGCTCCTTGTTTATACGTTTCTCTTCAAGCTCGCGAGCCCGGGCATTCCGCAGGTCAGCTATAAACTGAACCAGCCCCCGCATAGACGACATGATTGGCGAAATTTAGGGATGTAGACACTCTTCTCGGCGTCCGATACGCTTTACACACGCTCCAACCCACGCATATTTTCTTTTACCGCCACAAGGAGCACAGCATTACCTCCGTCGGAGCCAGTTAGCGAATCGAGCGAGATACCGGCCGAGTCTCTGCGAGGGAACGAGGGACGGGGAGAATGGCCGCGGTGGTTGAGTCGTCGAGGAGTGAGATCTGCACACTCTTCAGCTGGTGTGGTAGCCAAAAAAAAAGATATTTCACTGTTTGAAGAAAACCCAATTGAATGATTTCTCGACACAAGCTATTGTTGTTCTGGTGGCCAAGCAGAACCTTCCCCTTATCGCTGAAGGAGGACTCTCTCAGTGGTGGACTTCGTGAGCTCAATCCCCCTTCTTTCCATGCACAAGCCGGAATTACGATGTGCCGCTGAGAGCTAAGAAGATTATGTAAACACACAGCGATTTTTCCGAAACGCCGTTGCGTCTCGGATTTTTTTGGGTCTCTATTTTTCGGAGACATTCAGAGCGAGGATCAATCGTTCTCGTCTGAAAGAAAGGGATATGAGAAATGGAATGTTATTCTACCTCCATTCAGCACCTGAGAGGAAACTAAAATACAGAACTAAAATGCATAAACGACCAAACCAAACTCCCAAGAACGATGCAATCCTTTGAACGCGATACCGAAAAGGAGCGACAGCCATGCCATTATGCTTTGGTAGTGAAATCAGTCTCTTCAGGATAGTGACCAGCATCAATTGCCTTCTCGCATGTGCATGAATCTATCAACGAGCTGTTAGTCAACTGATTTTCATGATGAACCCATGATGAACCAGCCGTGAAATCACATACCTGCACCTCTCTTCCCACAAGGGCACGCCTCTCCAACCACGCCATGGTTTTCAGTCTCTGCTCTTTCACAAGTGCATTGACCTGCTGGGCGGCTCCCTAGAGGGTTAAGATATATCAGCGAACCTGGAATGGGTTGATCATGGATGCAACGACCGATGCCGACCGCCGTGTCCGAAGAAGGTTGTACGAGGAGGATTACATACTGCAGGAACATCTTGCTCCAGATGTGACGTTTTCTTTTTGCGCCTTTTCACAGTTGCAATGAAGCGCTTGTTGCTTTCCGCAGGAACACTTGGCTTGAGCGGCGCAGACGCAACCCTCCTTGGAGGTGTTGCAGCAAGAAGCTGGTTGATTGGTCATCTTGAGCTGCGAGAGGTGTATGATAAAGATGCGATGATGGGTTTCTTCGTGGTAAATACCAACGCTGACGGGCTGAAGTATCGACAGATAGAGAACTTGGAGGGAATAAAAGGAAGATGAAGACTTTGTTCGAGGCAACTGAACAAGCTGAATCTCTATCCTTTAAATACCCTACCATCCAGCTGATTCATCGCATGAACAGCACAAGGAGGAACCTCAGCTCTTCGTCTCACTGGTGAACGATTACCAACAGGAGGAATTTGATTGGCCAACGAAAATATATCTGATTATATAAGCCATATTATTCCACCTCTCGGCCAATCACAACAAGTCTAAAAGTAACGAGAGAAGGAGATATGTACAAGAGGCGAAAAGACACAATCTTGGATAACGTCAAGGTAAAAAAAAAAACGGGGTTTCCAATTAGGAGTCAGAAGAAATGAGTTTTTTGGTGGAAGAAATTGAGCCAAGAAAGCGAGAAGCTCCAATATTAACCGACCATGCCGTGGGGAAGCAGAAAAAAGAAGAGGAAGAATCAAGGACGAAAGAAGAGGTATCAGAGTTGAGAAAGGTAAGAAAGAAGGAAAAAAAGTAAACCAAAGATGGTTTAAACCGTACAATCATGAATCAGCAACCATATATCGACATGAAAAACGTTCCAGCAAGCCCAAACCCATGAAAGACAGAGCAAATCAAAAAACCGTTCCGTCGCCGTATGTTCCCAACACCCCGTCCGAAGCCAAGTGCAAAAAGAATACCCAGATAAATATGGACATGTCAAAAATCAGAGGAGAAGAAAACGGAAGGAGGAGGAGCAAGAAGAAGAAGAAAAAGAAGAAGATGACAAGAAAGGTGGGAAGAGATTCACCATCTAAATGCGAAATGCAAGGAAACTGGGACGAGAACCTCTCAAAACAAAGTGTATATGTACGTGGAATGGGGCCAAAAAGGTGGGAAAAGATCATTGAGGACAGAAGAGAAAAAGGTCGGCGATGAGCCGACTATCGACAATTATGCCAAGTCGCGATGTATTCTGAGTCTTCAGCAGGATTAAAGTTGCCTAGAGAAGCAGCCATAACCCGCGCATCTGTTGGGTGTGATGGAATCAAAGTGTGTGTTGAGGCGCGGGCCGAGCTCCGGGCTGGTATGGGGCCAGACTTCAGCTTGCTATTTTTGGTCGCCCCGGCTGTGCGGATGCTGATTGGCTGAACCTCGCCCAACAGGCTCTGCCACAGCGGATGGGCATGAAGTCGATCAGCTGTTGGTTTTGACGTTAGAAAATGGAGCTGGAGCCTGTTATATCACCAACAGGATGTGGCAGAGGGTATTGGCAAGGCTGGCCGGAGCCGTCACCTGAGACTGAAGCATCGATTGATCGGCCGCTGTATGTGCTGTTCATTTCGACAGACGAATCAGTATCGCCATAATCCAAAGGTGGAGTGGCGCAGGGAATGCTGCCGTTTAATGGTGACGTTAAACCGGGTCGGATTCCGGCTGTGGCATCGTATAATGGTAGGTGTGGGATTTGAGGCCGGGTGAGGGATCCTGGCTGCTTTGAGTATCCGTTGGGGTTTGACATGAAGCCGGGGTGCCCTGGAGCGATCGCATGTGCGTGGCCCAAATGGCTGAATCCAACCACTCCATCGCCCGACCCCATTGGCGATACCAGTTCAGAGTCATGGTCCAAAGGCGAGGACCGGTGTCCGAAGTAGCTTCCGAATATTGCTGGTGTGGCACCCATTGGGGATGTTGAATATCCCTCGCCAGAATCCATACTTCCCACAGCTGCATAGACGTCATGATCATCATGTGGGAAATAGCTTCTCGGTGATACCAAGGGTGATGCATATGCATGGCTCTCGGATCCGTAGGGAGAGTGAAGTGACTGAGCAACATCAAAGTCCTCTGGCAGTGCTCTTGATTTGAGCATTCTTTCTCTGTCGTCAATCGACAGTCTCTTTAACTTGGCTCTCCTGTCAAAAGTGAGACCATCAGCTATGAAACACATGAGAGATCTATCGCGCAAAACTGTACTAACCTGTTCTGGAACCAGACCTGCACTTGTCTTGGGCTCAACCCTGGGATTTCTCTTGAGAGTCGTTCTCGGTGTGCGGCATCTGGGTGAGCTTGTCTGCTGAATTCACTCATGAGGTATCGTGTTTGATTGTGTGTAAGTCTATTGCGGTGTCAGGGTCAGCTGTCCATTTAACGAGCGATATGAGCTTGGCCCACAAACCTGAATCGCTTCATCTTCTTCTTCTCTCCTCTCTCAGAATCGGTTCTGGCTAGATCTTCTCCGCCAAACTGCTCGTCTTTCATCCCAGGGCTGCAAAGAACGTTGTCGCCATCGACATGAGCGGGTTCATCGATGTGCTCAACGTCGGTTGGTGTCTGGGGTATTCCTGCGCTCGAGCTTACAGAGCTTGATCTTACTGTCTCTGCCACCTCGGAAAATCCCGATTGGCTCCCTTTGTGCGAATGGAAATGATAGCCGTCATTGCCTCGTTCGGGTACTCTTATGATTCCGAGTCCGTTGATGCCATAGGACCCTGTTCGTGGACTCGTAGGCTCTTGTTTAATTGGCTCTGCCATGATTGTGTCGCAATACTGTAGCATTGCCGGGGAGGAAGAATATCCGTCCATCTGAGCGGACGAAGTCTGGTTTTGCCACACCGGGAAATTCTGGAAACCCGTTTGAGCTGACATAGGTGATAAAAAATGTGCGAAGATATGGTACTGGAGCTTCCTCGCAGCTGAAATCCGACAAATCTCTCAGAATTCACTTTGACGTAACAGGGTTTGCTGTCCTCGGAATGGTGGGCGAAGATTGGGGTATAAGAATGGAGAGCAGTTTTGGAGGAAGAAGACGATTAAAAATCTAGGCAAGAAGCTGAAATACTACCTAGTTCTACCGTTCGTCCCGGACAATGGACAGCTGATAATGAGATACGAAAGGATGTCTGGGGTAGGTAAGATAAGAGATGGCAGAAGGATCCAAAGTCAAACCCAGAGCTGGCTGATGATGATGATGATGATGGGAGGAAGGAAGAAGGAAGTTGGTCCGTTGTCTCATTAAAAGCATCCAGAAAGGAAAAAAGGGAAGTCAGAAATACGGGCAATCCGTATACCTTATAGACGCAGCAAAGCCGTCCGGGATGAACTAGGCTTTGACTCGAGGAACGAGGAGTGGGCGTGGTCGACGGTCGACAGTCGGGGGGTTGTGCATATGCATGGATTGACAATCCCTGGTCCTGCTCAGGCTAGCATCACGGAGGAGCATGGAGACATGTAAGGATAACACATGGGGTGGATTGTTTCTAGATGTACCAAGCTAAAATAGAATGGAGCCTGCATGCCCTTCATGTCCTTCGCATGACTTTTTTGGAGGCACCGCCAACACAGGCATATCATATGGAACTAGTCACAGCCAAGCGGATCCCCATAACGCATTCCTCTTCATGTTAAAAAAAATAAAAAAATAATAATAATAACTAAGAAAATCAAACTGCGATAATGAGGGGATCTTTCGGAATATTCTTATGCAGATCTTGTCTTCACGTATATTGGATTGGGGCCCCCATCCAGCTGCCAGAAGGGGATACTCCTGGACTGCATGTCCTCTACCTCCCAGGGACAGTCTCTCCTCCGTGGCAACGGCAGGCCGATGATGGCCGTATGTATCGAAAAGAAAAAAAAATACCCCCAATATCCCAGCCGTTCCATACCGTGGTACGAACGGCCCATCTCTTGTTAACTTCAGATTTTCTCCGAAACGTGAAGATGATTTGCCTACATTAATTTTTAAGCCTACCCTGGCATCTCCACTCCCCATGTGCGAGGACGAGGAGACATGGAACCGTTTCCAGAACTCTACTACGGGAAGGTATCCATCACACGTAGATAGGATTTCGTACATTGTAGCTTGATTCACCCTTTTAGGTTGATCAATGTTGTCATACTTTCTTCCTCGGAGGCTAGCCTCACAGTGTCAGTAAGACAGTTGGTAGTGGAGAAAAGGAAAGGGGAAAAAGAAAAGAAAAAAATACCACAGCCAGGGAACAGAAAAAGGAATCAGAATTCCAAATATCCAGTCAGAGTTCTTCCGTCACATCCTCACTTATTCAATGCGTGGCGTCTGGGCTGGCAGGGGATCTCGTGCGGGGGGTGATTTTTTCGGCGTAACATGGTAGTATCAGCTCTTCTGCTGAGCTCTGCACAAACAATCAAAAGGAAGCGGGAGGAGAATGATGGCAAGCAGCCTCCATGCCCCTTCATGCTTGATCCAAGGGGGACAAACGCCATTAGTACGCGGAAAATAAGCCAGATACTTGCTACATGTCCATGACCATGTTCATGGCCACAACGAACAACGTGGGAGTGATTCTTTGCCTTTGCCACCCCAGTCATTATGTCCTGTTTTTTTGCTCTTCTGGCGGGGATACAGAAAGGAAAAGAAAATAAAAATAACAGTTAATTTCCAACACAGCCGGCCCAGTCGTGTATACGCGGTGTACCGGATGGAATCATACAGTGAAATGACTGGGCTGTACAGCGAGGCATCGGTCCGGGCCCCGAGGTTGGCGATGAAGGGCTTGGGGAGGACTTCCCTCGTTTTGCCTAAAGGCATGGGGCCTTCGCAGTGATCTGGGCAAAGACTTTCCTTGTCCGGTAAGGTTAAGTTGTGCGAGAAGGCCCTGACCTGCAGGGTTATGCGGTGTTGTCGTTTTTTTCTTCTGCAGCTAGCGAATTCCCTTTCCCTACTTCCCACCCATACCCAGAGAAGCCATTCAGACAGAGCGTAGAGTACAATCGTAGGGGCGGTTATGCCATGCTCCCAAAATTCAACCCGCTCGTCCTGCTTGTCGCCTAAGGGAGGAAAAGCTGTCGAGAACCATGTAAGACGCTGGTTCGATGTGCTGTCCAGTCTCTGGATGTCATACATCGTATGGGGCTGTCAGGCCAGATGATCCGCAACCAACAGTGGACCAGATTGACTGTTAGTGTGGGATGATGACCTCAGGATGCCGCTCATCGCACCAAACAGTTTCTTTTCCCAAGTCAGTTAAAAGGGGGCTAAGTTGAAGCCAAGGAAGCCTGACCCATGAAGCAAGGATGATGGATATGCAGCCCGGCCCGAGTCCATCATGTATCTGAGACTGCGCTGCCTCGCCGGCTGCCGTTTCGAACAGGATCTGCGACAATGCCTCTTTGTCCCTCCCTCCCTCTCTCCCTTCTCTGCCTTTCTGCATTTCTGGGGGGGGGGGGGGGGGG